>PVKZ01001157.1:0-469145 GCA_004027375.1 Macroglossus sobrinus
GGGGCACTGATCTGTGTGCCATGTTTTCTGGAACTCTGAGAAGAACACACAAGGACCTGCCAGAGAACCTGCAGGAAGATCAGGTCAGAGGTCACCCTGAGGATGGCAGACATCAGGCAGAGCCTGCCTCCCTCTCCCACCACCGGGTTCTCTAAGCAGCTAGTTGTGATGTCCGTCAGTTGAATTAGATATAAGTAGGACTCCACCCTGGAACAGAACTAAGAAGTAAAACATGTGTTGTACAAGCTCTCTTCTCTCTCACTGCCACCTCCAATTTGGGTGGCAAGGAAGCAGATGAAGATTCAAGGTTAAAGAGTCTGTCTCTGCTAGTCCATTCCCTGACTGCTCTGGCGAAGGCTTGGAGCAACCTTCTTCTCAGAGGTGTCTACACCTTAATAAGGGGACTCATAATGTTGACAAAACCTTAAGAGCCTGTATTTAGGAGGTGGCAGCGGCTTTTTTATCAAGTCGAACAGTACTTCGGTATTTACAAACCCTCACTGCTGGAGACAACACATAATGGTTGGTTATCAGTAGGAGTTCTAGGCTACACATTTGAGTAGAAATATAACGTGAGCCACATGTGTCATTTAACATTTTCTAGTAGCCATATTAAAATTGGGAAAAAAGAAGCAGGTAAAGTTAAATTTAATAACATATCTTATTTAACTCAATATATAACCAAAATACTGACATTTTAATATATAATCACTATTAAAAATTATTAACTATTTTACATTTTCATTCTCTCTCTCTCTAATGTCTTTGAAATTGGTGTTATAATTTACAACTCAATTACATCTCAATTCTGACTCACCACATATCAAGAGCTCAATAACCGTATCTGGCAAGGGGCTACATTATTGGATAACACAGTTCTAGTCTCTAATCTATCCTAAAAACTGCCTAGCTTTTCTACTTGCTAGCACATGACATCATGTAAGTTATTTAACTTTTCCTTATTTGACTTGCCTCTTTGATGACTAGTGATGATACTAATAACCTCCATCATAGAGTTGTTATAAGGAGTAAATTAGTTAATATGCATAAAATATATAGCAGAGTGACTGGCAAATAAGAAGTGCGCAGAAATTCAACCTTTCCAGATCTGTCACATAGGAAGAACAAGAGTTTTCATCTCCTTTAAAAAAAAAATAAGACATGAACATTTATTAAGCCCCTCAGTATGTTAGACTCAGAGATAGAGGTCATGATCTCATTAAATTTTCCAATAACACAGAGAAGGAGAGATTATGATCATGTTTTAATGATGAGATTCAGAGATGTCATCTAATTTGTCCAAGGCCACACAGCAAGTGCATGGCAGAGCAGGGATTCAAACCCAAGTCTCCTGATTTCAAAATGCTGTTCTTTTCACTGAATTATGTGGTCTGAGATGAAAAGAGGTGACCCAAGCTCACAGAACAGGTAGTGACACTCCGAGTGCTGAGCAGCCACCTGATTTCCCTGGTGAACTCCCCGTCCACCAAGCTACCTCCATAAGAGTGGAAGCATGGTGCCAGACTAGAGGGAAGGGACATTTTTGGTGGAGAGACCCTTCCAAGGAGTCCTTCAAATTAAATCTCTTTAGGTGGCTCCCCATTTGCCAACAAAACTGGGCCTCAGCACCTGAGCTGAAAGTACAGAGAAGATGAAGGGAATGCGAGTTTCTTATGTTCGCTAAAAATACTTCACACAACACAGAACACAATTCTTGCCTAGGTTCTGCCAGGTTTCTATGTCCTTAAGTCCTCAGTGCTTTGAAAGAAAAAACTGGGCACTCTGGCAGAATAACACAGCAAAAGAATGTGTTCAGGTGCCTCTCCCTGGCTGCCCCTTGCCTCAGGATACCCCAACTCCTCAACCTGCTGGTGAGAGATGATCAGAGGAAAAGGACTCAGAAAAAATGGGAGACCCAGGAACTGGGATCCAGTTTCAGAAAGAAAGTAGGGAAAAGGGAGATAGTGAGAGCAATTGAGAACAGCAATGCAGCAAAAAGAGCTTTTAGTGATAATTAATAATTAACATTTCTAATGATGTCCCGGCGACAGGAAGAGGCCAGCACAGGGGTCTGGGGCATGATTCAGGGTGACGGCAACCCCTGGGAGGACCAGCAGCCTAGGCCTCATTAACCTTCATGAGCCCCACCCCCATCCCCACCCCATACAGCCATCATGCAGCTGGTGGGCTGTCTGCAGCTGAGATGGCCATTGACATGAGGCTGGGGAGTGATTTAAGGTGGATATGACAGGATACTATGGAATTCCTTTTCTGGACTCCCAGATCCATCTCCTGTGAAAGCTAGGTAACTGGCTTTCCCTTGGTCAAAGCAAACAACAAAGGGAAGGCATATTCAAGGAAATAGAACATTCCTAGGGAGCAGCAATGTGCTAACAGCCAAAGGAAGGGGAGAAGGCAGTGGAAGGGAGTAAAGGCAGGAGAATGCCGTGAATGGTGGGAGGAGATGTCCCAAGATGGGGCAGATATGTCCAAAGCCAAGGCTGAGAACAGGAGGGACTGGATACATGGTTATGGCTGTGCTGGTGGCAGTCAGACTGGATGGCAGATGGTGCCACCACAATGTATATGTTGAAGCCTTCACCTCACAGAAGTAATTAAGATTAAATGAGGTCTTAAGAGGGTCCTAACCTGATGAGATAGGTGTTCTTATGCGGAGAAGGAGATACCAGATAGCTCCCCGTCTCTCCATGCATACATAGAAGAAAGGTCATATGAGAATACAGGGAGAAGGTGAGTGTCTGCAAGCCAGAAAGTGAGCGAGATCTCCCTTTGATCTTGGACTTTCCAGCCTCCTGAACTGTGAGGAAATAAAACTCTGTTGTTTCAGCACCCGTCTGCTTTCTTAGAGCAGCCTGAGTAGACTGATACAGTGAGCAAAGGGATTGTGGCAATCTAAAAACTGGTTGTAGCCTCCAGGGTGACCAACCGCCCTCTCTTGCCCACAACTGAGGCATTTCCCGGCATGCAGAGCTTTTAGTGCTAAAATTGGGACAGTCTCAGGTAAACCAGGATGGTTGGTCCCCCTAACTATAGCAATAGCAGTATTAGCAGTAGCAGCAGCAGCAGCTATAATTAGCTGATGCATTATATCATATTTATATCATATTTATTCACTTTTAAGCTGCCTCATTCCTAAAGGATGTGGATACTTTAAGCCTTTATGTGCTTTATGGATACAAAGCATTTCACAAACACATCTGTCCCACCAACCTGAGCCAGCTCTTTGCCCGCCAAACTCAGGCTTGGCCTGTGTTACCCTAAAGGCCAGTGTGGACTCAGCAATCTGGAGGGGCCATCTCCTGCCAAAGTCTCCATGGCCCTGGGGAGCCTTGGCCCCTTCACTAGGTGCCATGCAGATGCCTAGACCTCACCTTTGAAGTTCTGATTTCTGAAGCTGGGTGAGTCCCCCCATACAGCCCTGGCCAGGCTTAGCAAACTCTCCAGAGGGTTCTGAGAAAGAACAGGGCTCCCAGTGCTCAACAGTAGCTTTATCTACTGTTGCTTATGTTCATTTTATTTGTTGTGACTTTTTATTTTGAAACAATGTCAAATTTACAGAAAAGTTTCAAGAACTGTCTAAAAACATTCTCAAATCCCCTTTAGCCAGATTCACTAATTGTTCACATTTTGTCCCTTTGCTTAATATTTCTTTTTTTAATCTAAAAAGATAAATAGAAATTAAGCCTTCTAAGTGTGTATGATACAAATTGACAACAGGACATATATAACATATAATAAAATGTATCTTTATATTTTGGTAGCTCAACACCTGCTTAATGATAGAGATGGGCCATTGTAACTTTTGGTGACAAAGATCATGGTTGCCTGGGGCTGGGAGTGAAGAGGGGTTGACTAGGATAAGGGACAAGGAAGCTTCTGGGGGTGATGGAAACATTTTATATCCTGATTGTGGTGGTTACACAAGTATAAAAATGTGTCAAAACTTATCCATCTGAATGTATACTTACAATAGGTACATGTTATTATAAACAATTTATACTTCAATAAAGTTGATTTTTAGGATGTATCTTTTTTTTAAAGCTTAGTAGCCTCTGCTCTGAAGGACCCAGTAGACAAAAACTGATGACTTGAAGAAGTATGGATTTTATACCCTTAATTATTGTACATTTATTGGATGGCAATTATATGTCAGGCTCTGTTTTAAGCACATTACAAAAATGAACCTGATAATAAGCCTGTGGCGTAAGGGCTATCATGATCTCCATCATACAGATCAAGTAGAGAGGTTTGCTAGTGGTTCAAGACAGCAGTTAAAAAGTAGCAAAATGCGGCATGGTTCCATAGAGTAGTGGTTAGCACATCTGCTTTACACACAGAAGGTCCTGGGTTCACACACCAGTGGAGCCATTGGCCCATACCCCAGGAGTGCCAGGTCCCAGGTATGTGCCACAAGCACATGGGAGGAGAATCCCTGTCTTCAGAGATTCAGTTCTTAAAAGGAGATAGCAACATCCCTAGGTCAGGGGTAGAAGTAGAGGGGGGTAATTAATAAAAAATAAACAATTTTTTTTAAAGTAGCAAAATCTAAAAGTGGACTGTCACACCCTAGCTGAAGTGCTCTCTGAGAACCTGCAACCACCAGTGGGCAGAGAGAAGCCGACTGTCCAAAGCCAACTGTCCTTGGGACTTCACTGCTAAGTGCCCACACCAGTTGACTTTCCCCATCCTTGACACTCACTGGATCTGTCACTCCCATCTCTACTGCTTTCCAATTGCTCAATTTTAGGATCTAGTGATGCCACTTAGCCTAGTGCTGGAGACAGAGTTGGTCATTTGAGCCATTCTGTCTGTCTTCAAAAGATATTAACAGAAAATAAATACCAGTGTGTGATTTCCTGAAGTTCTGTTTCAGAAGCCAAGGCTGGTTTCCTGGAAACTTGTATAATTCCTGTAAGTCAGGGCTCTGTGGGGGAGAGCGCTGGACCAAATCTCAGGAGACCTAGTTTAAGCATGGACTTCGCCATTGAATTGCTGTAAGGCAACACATATCCATTATAATAATTATGTAATATTCAAATAACTTTTTACCAGTAGTTCCACATATGTCCAGAGCCTCAACAATACCCCAAGGCCTCACTCAGTACCTAGCACATAGTAGACACTCTCTATGTAATTTGTGAATGAAACAGTGAACAGGAAAGCTGACTAGGTAATGGGAATAGAAATATGGGGAGAAAAGGTTGAACCCCAAATCAAGGTTTGCCTCAGTGTGTCTCCACACAAAGCCTCTACACCTCTGGCTTCTCCTCTTTCATCTGTAAAATGAGGGAACTAGACTACCTAAGCTCCCGGGTCCCTTCTGCATTTAAGATTCCAGTACATCAAGACTACCCCAGGCCACTCAGATGGGCTTCTGGAAAAGAGCAGTGACTAAAGGTTCCCTGTTGGGAGCCATTTCTGCTGCCTGTCTTGAGACAAGGTTAAAGTTGCCTGCAAGCTAGAAGTTTGCAGGGCAGGTGGGCTCTATGCAGAAAGAGGAAGTTTGGCTTAATGTAAAGAGTTGACGGTCCCTTGCCCCAGGGAATTGGAGACAGAAAATAGGATAAAAGAGGTTTTGAGAGAACTTATGTAAATGTCAGCAATTGTTAATATATCTGTGGATTTTGTTTCCCATGCATTTCCAAGAGTATAAATATGCTGTGATCAATAAACTAGGGGCGAAGTATTTACTGTTAGCCCTCCCGACTCTATCTCTTTGTCTCTCTCTGTCTCTCTCCTTTTTCTATCTTTCTCAATCCTCACTCCCCCTCTCAGGAACTGTTCGGTCTTAGCCGGCGGGCTCCGGCAGTTCCCCATCTTTTGGAGGTCTCTAGCTAAGTGTATTAGTTATGTCGTGTTGTATAACAAATTAGCCTAAATGTTAGCAACTTAAAACAAGTATTTATTACTTTTCACAGAATCTGGATAGTTCTACCTCAGGCTCTCTTATAAGGTTGCAGTCAAGATGTAGGCCAGAATGGCAATCATCTCAGGGTTTGATGGGGTCTGGAGATTCTACTTCCAGATTTGCTCAAATGATGTTGGCTGGAGGCCTGAGTTCCTTGCCACATGGATCTCTCCATATTGATGCTCATGCAATGGCAGCTGGATTTCCCCAGAGCATTGTTGCACCAAGATGAAAGTTGCAACTTGGTGGCACTTTAAGCCAGGAAGTGATATACAATCATATGTTGTATTATACCGGTTGTACAGATCTATCCTGGTGTAATATAGAAGAAAACTACACAGCGTGTGAATATTGAGAGGTGGGGAACATAGAGGGCCATCTGGGAGGCGGACTACTATACTACTATTTGGCTGGAGCCAAATCTCACAGGTCACTGCTCATAACTTTTCTGGTGGGGTCTCAGTGGGGAGAGTTTAGGCATGAGCCAGCCAGTGTCATCAGTGGAATGTCCTACCTGCTCCTTTCCAAAGCAAACCCAGGAATTGTGCGAGGATCTTCACTGAAACCCCATTGCTCAGTGCAGTCCTGCAAGGGTGAGGTCAGAGCTGTGCAGGAGGCTCAGCAGGGACCACCCTAAACCACCCAGCAAAATCTCAATTAACCAGAGCAAAGTGAATCATGACCCTCACTTAATCAGATTTTTTCTGTATTCAACTTCCCCATACCAATAAATAAATCTAAATACTATCGTTGATGATAGAGACAAATGGCAGGCAAATATGTTGCTATTAAAGATTTTTAAAAATGCAGAAGTGAGATCTTTTTCTTGACTAACACGTAACAGATTCTGGATTTATGGGGAAAAAATGGAATAGGAGAAGGATGCAAACTAGCGAATTTCCTGATCTTCACTCCCTTTCCACTCTCTGGCCAGTGGCATTGGCAGGGTATATCACCCATTTTGTGACTCTGCAACAACATCTTTAAACTGTTTAAATGAGAATGTTCTTGGCTCAGAGAGTATTGCTCATCAGGCTTTTCACATTACTCTTCTTGATCATGTTGGTGTTGAGACTGGATGAGAAGGCACCTTGGAACTGGTTCCTCATATGTGTTCCAGTATGGATACTTGATACTATTCTTCTCATCATGCAGATTGTGAAAATGTCTGGGTGATGTAAGTCTGGCTTTGACCCTTGACACGAATCTCACACACACACACACACACTACATATATATATATATATATATATATATATATATATATATATATATATATATATATATACTAGATACCTCATAGCAATATTATTTAAATTAGCCTTCTGGCTTGCACTCTGTGCTAAACTGAAACCATCTGCTATCATAAATCTGTCCTATGTCTTCATTTCTTTGTGGACCTTACTGGCTGGGGCTTTAATAGAGCTTGGCTATAACATCTTTTTTTGTGAGAGACTGACTTCTGAGGACATTATCTCATTTTATTGCCATTCAACAAGCTATCATTAAAGTGTTCTGAATCTTTCTTTGCAAGCTTGAAGAATACCAGAAAACTGAGAAAAAATACCAAATGTAGTTTTGTACTGCTTCCGTACAATAGTCTTGGTGAATCATGGACTTCTAGTCAACCCAAAGCTTAATTATTCAATATTTGAATTATATTCTTGTTATCCCTATTTAAATAAAGGTTTTTAGATCTTAAAAAAAGACTTACACCTAGGAAAACCAGGTGCTGTAGGCATAAAAAAAAAATTTAAAAGTAAGGGATTGTAAACTCACAAGGTCCTTGCAATCTGTGAGGTCAACCAAGGGTTGCCTTGCCTAAAAAAAAGACTTAAAGAATCCCTTGAAGGGTCTGTATCTATATGCTTTATGCTTTCTACATCTAAAATATTGTGAGACACTGCAAGATCCAGACTTATCAATGAATGACGTTACCTTACTTTGCTTGTTAAGGCAGAAATGTGAAATAAAACATTTTAGGAAGTTTTTAAAAATGAACATTTCTAACAATGCAGCATTTCTGCTGAACTATCATCTAATTAGGAAATTAAGTTAACCAGACCATTTCACTTCCTTTGTAAATGGAACTGAATTTCTTGTGGCAGCGACATAGACGTCTTTCTCCATTTCTGGATATATCCGGCACTTCCCAAACTCCCTTCATTCCTTCCTCGGCATGGAATTCTTGGTGAACCTGGAGTTGGAGTGAGAAGATGTGGTATCCAGTTTCTGTTCCGTCTCTCACATTTAGGGCATTTAGCCTCCCTGAGCTCCTTCCTCATCACTTAGAAAAGGAAACTAAAGCACATGATTTTTCAGGTCTCTCAGCCTAACGTTCTAGGACTCCTTACACTGACCATTATCTTTCTCTTCACTGTCTGAAATCCAGCTGCTTTTTTGGGATGCAGGTAAAACTCCATCACCACCATTGAGCCTCCCTTATCTCTGTGGGCATAAGAAATTTCTCCCTTCTCTATGATCCTGCAATTAACAGGCTGTTTTATGTATTATATATAAGATGCTAACCTCTTTGAGCAACGAGGCTGGTCTTTCTAATAGTTATACCTCTAAGTACTGCAGGTGCTCATAGCACCTAGCACATAGCAGATGCTCATACTCTGGTTTGAACAAAGTCCAGTGTGATTTTTGCAGCACACCCACTGTATTGGCAGCTTTCAGCCAGCAGGGGGAGCACGTTTGCACCTTAAAAGAAGAAGCCAATTCAGAACCTGCACTCTATGGGGAACTGATGGATGGATTTACCTCTGATGATGAGAGAGGCCCATGGGACTGGATGAAGGCAGGGATGAGAGAGAGACTTGTCTTTCTGACTAAGAAACCACCATTTATTTTTCAACTTGGTAAACAGAATAACATCTCAAGAACAGAGAGCAACATTCATGATAAATTCAGAGCACTTCTATCTCTAAGGCCTGCATGGAGTTACAATGGGGATACATTCTTGATTAAACACTGTGTAACATGGGGCATTAAGTCTATAATAAATTGGGAGATAGGAGCTGCAACCTCATTATTTTTAAGAATATTTAATTACAAAATTCTGTAACAAAATTATAACCTTATTAAAACAGTTTCTCTCCAAAGAAGTGGTCTCAAAAGGTGAGATGATGCCAAGAGGAGAGGTGCTGTGCCTTTAGGATTTTCCAATAGCTCTCCCTGTGCCACTGAACTCTGTTCAGAGATCAGAAAGAGAAAAAAAATATCTCCCTTCAGAAAACAGCCCCTTGAGGAGGATGATCTTTCTGTCTCTCTGTCCCTCTGTCCCTCTGTCCCTCTGTCTCTCTGTCTCTCTGTCTCTCTCTCTCTCTCTCCTTGCCTCCACAGAGCCTAGAGTGCCAGACAGCTAAGATTCTATTAGGGAGAGCTCTTTGGTAGATAAATCAGCTTCTCTTTAAAAGGACTAACACTTTCATGTAATGGGTGGCTCATTAGTCACTCACACCTTAGTATAAATTATACTAACCAACATATTCCAATTCCGTCCCCCAAAATGGGGAAGAGCAGATTGTTTAGGCTGAGAATGGTCAATTTGATTGTATATTAGAAGAAGTCATAATTTTGGAGTGTAGGATACTCTGTAAGAGGGAGGCCAGAGTGATGTGATTTTGTGATCAGTCAGAGAGTGGTGTGGTGGCCATGGAACAGAGCGGGTGCCAAGAGGTAGGTACCTATGCTGAGAACCATACTGATAGCAACTGTCCCTGGACTTTCAAAAAACCTACTCCTCACCAGTCAGTGCATCAGACCACAGGCCCCAATTGTTCACTTAGAAAATATGGCTCCTTGGCTTTCCTGGTGAGTTAATAGCTTTTCCACAACCTAGAAGGAGAAACATGGCAATCCTGATTGTTCGATGTCACGGTACTTGTTTCAACTCTCAGAGATTGAGACCCAATCTCCTTGATCAGCAAATAGGAAGAGTCATCTTACTCCCCTCAAAAGGAAATACCCTGATGTATCTCTTATTCTACCTAGTGCATTGTGAGTCCTCAACTGCTATTGTTGCTGCTGATGTTATTATGTGTGTTGTTGTTGCTGTTGCTGCTGTTGTTTTTGCTATTGTTGCTGTTGCTGTTGCTGTCGGTACCTGGTACATAAGAGGTCCTCGATAAACACTAGCTGGTGTAATTACAGAATCATTCTGTGTCCTGTATCCAGGGTCAGCCTGTGACACAAGGTCTGCTGCTCATTACTTACATCCACGTTAGCTTCTCACCCCTGAGCTGCCTAATTAGGAACCAGAGGATGGTGTTAAGATAAACCAAGAAATCTGACAACCCCAGCTGTGCTCCTCTTTTCCCCAGTACCTGTGGAGACCTGAGCAGTGCTTCTTAGAAGGCAAGTGCTACTTCTAGGAATTAAATATTCTGGGGCATTAGTAGAGACGGTTTGTAAGGGTCAGATGCCTTATGGCAAAGCTCAGGGTTGTTCTAGCAATGTTACTTCAGGCTACCACTTAACCTCCTTTTTTTCCTTCTTATCTGCAAAAGAGAGACCATGTTAGTGGGGCTGCTGTGAGGACCTGATGCCACCGTGTCCATTTGGCACCTGATGTAGAGTAGAAATTCAATCAACATTAGCTTTCTTTCCTCCAGCCCCCTCTCCTGCTCCCTAGCCCCCAGGAAAGGCCTGGAACATCAGAGCTGCAGGAAATCTGAGAGACCAGCCAGCTCTGTCCTATTTTTTCAGGTCAAGGAAGGACATACAGTGAGACAGAAGCAGGCCCAGATGAAAAGTCAGGGGGCCTGCTCCTAGTCTGTGCTCACCCCCAATATTGCTCTGCCACCATATCACTGTAGTGCAGCTGTTGGCTCAGAGCTCAATTTTCCTGGCTTCATTTAATTGGGATTGTGGCTGTCCTTATTCTCTGAAATTACATCAGCAGAGCTCTAATGACCACTAGCCACCGTGGTTTTTCCTTTCTGAGGTCATTCATGTCTTTGGCTATAAACTTATCTGTAAGCATTTGTACTCTGCTCATATTTTCAGCAGACCTTAAGAACTATGCCTAGGCTTCTCCTTACAAGTGCAGGACTCTAAATCCAAATTCACAAACCAGTCTGTTTTCTGGAGCACATTTAAAAGTGGTGAGTGAGAATAGGGAGTTTATAATCCTGAGATGCTAATCTACCTTTCCAGGTTTTGAATGTGGTGGAGGAAGTAATAAAGTTGGAGAAAAGAATAAGTTCCACACCTGAATAACCAATTAAGCCTCCTTTTAAATAACCAAGGGCAATATCTATAAGATACAAGCTAATTACAAGAATTAACAACAACCACTAGCAAACTCAGACATTTCAATTATATCAAATATTGAAGACCAGAAATGCAAAGCATCTTATTTGTACTGCATCTGATATTTTATTGCTTATCAAATTAAACCAAGTCCCAGCTATGGCCTCAGTTTACCTCTGGTCCTATATGTAGAGGAGAGCAGTCCAAAGAGGAAGGAGGCAAGGATGACAGAAAACCACAGTTAAGTGCATAAAATACCAGTCCATGGGCCTTTTCTATCTTCCCTTACTATCATTCATCCAGTAAATATTTATGCAGCAACCACTTCATAAGCACTCTACTAGACACCAGGGAGGCAGCTGTCCCTGCCCCAATGGAGCTGACATTCCTAATGGGAGAATATAGACACTAAACAAGTATACAAACAGATAAATAAGATAATGTCAGAGAGTGCTAAGCTCTAACAAGGCAAAGCAATAAGTTAATGGAACAGTGAGGAACTGGGCTTTCATAGGGGCACCTTGGATAGACGTTTGGAACAGCATCTTTGAGGAGGTGACCTCTATGAGCTGAGACCTGTATTGTGAGTAGCTAGCAATGGGCTGTGGGATGAGATGGAAGAGGTAGGCAATGGCCAGATGCTATAAGGTATGGGGAGGCAGGGTTAGGAACGGTGATGTAGAAGCAGCTTCTACCTACCTTCTACCAGAGGTCAGACAAACGTGGATTTGAATCTCAGCTTTAAGAATTACCAGCAGAATGACCCTGAGCAAGTTACTTAATCTCTGAACCTCAGCTTCCTCACCTTTGAAATGGGAATGATGACAACAGGACAAACCTCATACAGTAGATGTGAGGAAGAAATAAGAAAAGGTATTAGAAGTGCTTAGTAGAGCACCGGGCATGCAGTCAGTGGTCAATAGGTTCCAACTTCTGTTAGAAACTTCTTATCATGGACTCCCAAGGCACATCTCACAGGCCCAGGTCCGGTTTCAGCCACCAGCAGAAGAGGTCACAAGTGGCAGTCTTTCATGCTTTTCTAGTATCACCAGTGCCTTGGTCATGATAGTTTGTCCTTGTTTTCACCCAGTAGGAAAGTGCAAAGACTCAGTCTTCCAAAGACAGGTTGGGTACAGGATTATTGAAAATATGCAAGGAATATTTTCTGATTTCAGAAACAACATGTAATGAAAAGAACACCAGCCTAAGAGCCAGATCTGGATTCTAGTCTCCACTTTCATTGAGCTTGGCAATGTATTTGATCCACCTGGGCCCCATTTTTGCCCTCTACCTATATATACCATGATATCACTGTGAGGGCCAAATGAAGTACTATGCAGGGAATATCTAGAGTGTGCTGAGTGACAGTTCCAGCTTTGCCACTTACTTGTTGTTTACTTAACCTCAGTTTTTTCATCTATAAAATGCACATAATAATAGAATTATAGGCAATTGGGATAACCTAAGTAGTCAAAGCATGTGAACAATGCCCAGCACATATAATTATGGCACAGTGTATACTGCTTCCATTTCTAAAGCACCATTTAGGCGGATCAACTTGTGAACATAGGACCTAATGGCTTTGGTTGGGTGACAACTGGGGAACTATAGAGAAAAGAGAATGGTTGACAGAGGATGAGCTCCAGGGGACCGTGAATGAGCAGAGAGAGGGGAGGTCCACAGTAACCAAGTCAGGGCAACATCTCTTACCCCTACCCATGTTCCTAGGCAGAGGTTACAGGATACAGGAGGGACATCACCTACCGGCCATATCTCCCCAGCCCATTCCTCCTCCTTCCATCTTTCTAACGAGCTGGGCATTGATTCCCTGTTGTATTGTAAGCTCCTTGAAGGCAGAGAAGACCTTATTCATCTTTGTTCCCCCACTGGCCTAACGCAGAGCCCACACCTAACAAGTCCTGGATAAATGCTTGCTGGTGACCCATCTATCCTGGGCCATGCTGTGAATTGATAACATCCCAGACACCCCTGAGCTGAGCACTGAGCTGGAACTTGCCAGCCCAACCCGGGAATTAGATGTTCTGCCTGTGACCTGGGAAGGTTGGTGACTCTGTCCTTATCTGTAAATGTGTGCAGAGCATGTCAAAATCACAGGCAGGAGAAAAGGCACAGGCACAAGCTGAATTTCCTGGGCTTCCCATTTGCCCTGGACCTGTCCCTTCTGCCTGGAAGGCTCTTAGGAGGGATACATGGCAATGAGTGCTATGTAATTGCTTAAGGGAAGTGAATGGGTGTGGGGAAGAAACACAGAGTCACAGGGGAGGATGTCAGGCACAAAAATAGGCCCAGTATAAAAAAAAAAAAAAAAGAGCACCCACATTCCTAACTCTATTTGGCCATATGAGAATTTTGTTGCAGGGGAGGGATCACTCCATCTTGCTGGGCCTATTTCCTCAATTCCACTAGAGGGAAAATATAAATACCCATTTCTTTGTCATAAAGAACACAGTGCCTGGCCCATTAAAAGTGCTTAAATGCTTGTTGAATAACCCAACACAGTGTATGAGATAAAGCTTTGTAAATACCAAAGCAGCTCATTTCTACCCAAGTTTTCTAAAAGCAGAAGAAAAGGTCATCACACACCCTGACCCCAAGGGCCTGGAGAGCTCATCAAAACGGAAGCCGGAAAGGTCTTCTCAAAGCTCACATTTTGTCTAAGATATGTATGCACAATTTTGCATTGAATTCCACGATATACCCAGATTTACTGAAATAAAAATTGTATTTTCTTACCCGTTAAATAACCTACCATTCTCCTCTTGTCCCCCGCCCCTAGCACATCTAGTAAAAACAGATACTCTAGGAAGGTGTGGCACTTTTATCTGGGGTCACTTGTCGTTCTGGAACACCCCTATTAAAGAGGAATGGTGAAACAGTGCTCTTCAGGTTTAGTTGTTTGTGTTTAACATTTTGGTGGGCCAGCCTCTGCATTCTGCTTTCCTTAGAATACTTGGCTTTGGCTGTTTGGGTCCCACTGACCCCTTATTCTGGGTCCAGAATAAGCAAGTGCTTTCCCTCCAGCTGCAGTGCTCACCAGCCCCAGCCAGCAGGCAGTAATTGAACAGATCAGACAACAAACAGCCTGCTGGGCTCTCCGTTAAAAACTCAAGCCCCTGTTACCTCTGCTCCTTGCTGTCTGACCAGCTCACTCCCTGCCTCCTTGGGGCCTGCCCTCCCCTCCCTGCCCAGAACCCCTGGCCCTGCCTTTGAGCTCTTGCCCGCCTCTCAAGATGTCCTAAACCCTCCTCCCTGCTGCCTGTGCCCATCTCTACACGCAGCCGTCACATCCGCCTCTCGCTGGAAAGCGAATTGTGTTCCAGCTCTTAAAGACCTCCAGGGGAGCAGTTTCTACAACCTCTGCAGGAATCTCATTCTAACATCTCACAACTCTCTCAGAGAAGAAAGCCTTCTTTTCATGAAATCTCAATTCCTTTCTGTTGCTATGAACATGGAGTTTGCTTTTATTCTCTACTAGTTTGAGCTACACTTAAACAACCATAATTCCTTGTGATTTTCTCCCTGCTCACCAGAGTGTAGAATATTAGCTTTGCCCTGGTCACCCTTATATACTATGTGCACAGCCCTGGGGCAGGGCTGGGTCCTGCCTCTGAGGGGTGAACCGAGCAACACTGAAGCAGATGGACCCTTCTACCACGGAGGCGGGGCTGAGCCAAGGGTGACCCTGTGCTGATTGAGTTCTTCTAGGTACCACTAACCCAGGAGTCCCCAGGCATTTGCTGTTAGCAAATGCCTACTATCATTCGCCAATTGCTAAAGGGTTTTTTTTCTTATTATTATTTAAACCATGACCATGAGCTCATATCTGTCAGAAACCTGGCTGAGTTTGCCACTGGATATACCAGGCTAGGAGGGGTCGGAACCTGGATCAAGACTTACCCACCAAGGCACAGCCAGGATCTGGGGAGGTCCTGGCATCTGGCAGTGAGAGGAAGTGAGGCCAGGTTGGGTACATGTCAAAGGAAGCTGGCAGAGGCAGTTGGCAAAAGCTCAAGAAGTCAGTTGATGTCAGGAATGTAAGGCAGCATGCAGTAAAGGCTCAGCCACAGTGAGGAAAGTAGAGTATCTGGACCCTAGAATCCTAGTCCCTGATTACCTGGATCATGGGGTAGGGTAACAGGATGGGAGAATGATATAGACACGCAGTTACTGGAGCTGGAGGTAGCAGACAGAGCTCTGACAGAAGAGAAAGTAAGAACAGGTACTAGGACTTGGATACAAAGCAAAGCAGGACCAAGTTCAGCAACAATGCTAGCCTTAGGATTCAAGGTGAAGCTTCACTGCTATTGACCCTGGGCTCCAGGGAGTCCCCTGATTATGGAGGGTACTGCTGGCTGAGCATCTTAAGCAGGGATAGAGAGCTGTGCAGTCAGGGGTCCACTATGGCTTCCCCTTTCCCTTTTACTGTGTTTCTCCCTGAATCAGACTCTCAGCCAGCCCTTCAGACAGCAAAGCCAAACACTACAGTGTGGGAAAACCTCAAAGCACCCAAGCCATCTGGGTATAGATTAACACAATGAGAGGACTTCTACCTTCATCATTACCCTCAGATCCCTGAGCCCTAAGCCGTTCTGACCAGACCTTTCTAGGATTCCATAATGTCTTCTTGTATCTAATATACTTTTCTCAGGCATGCCTTTTCTCTACCTGGAGAAGTTTGCCTGGATCATGTGAGCCCAATTCAAGCTTTTCTGAACTCTCTCTCTCTCTGACCATATGGAAGTCCACCATGATTTGTGGCTTCTTTACAAGAGATTCTGCCATCTTCACTCCTATTTGCCCCCACTCTCAAAAATCCATTTCATGTCTGCCACTTATAAGACACTGTTAACACAAGTGCCCCTGAAACCTCAAAGCACTCAAGCCATCTAATAAATATGTACTCCTTAGCAAAAAGGGACTCCAACGCAATACAACTTAGTGTGACATAGCATGATTTCCTCATTCTCTCTTAAACTCCTCACGCCTTTCACAGTTCGTGGCTTCTCATTAGTTACTATTGCTGCGTTTCCACACCCTCACAAGATATCCACTTGTTTTGGGACAACCAAACCTAAAACATCATTCCACAATCTCTTATCTGTAATTACAAATTCCCAAATCTCTGAAAATTGAGAGGTGGATTTTTTTTTGCAAGTTTATTGCCAAAACTCATCTCATGACAAAATCAAACCTAAACTGATGTGAAGCTACTTTATCCTCACATCCACTTAGTGTGAGCATTCATATAATTCATGGCAGAACCATGAACACGGCCGATTCAGGATGCTGCCCAAGACCTTGCAGGGCATGTTTCAGAATGCATGGTACATCCTATATTCTAAAACGCCCCTGACTTCAAGGGCTTAAAAAATTGTACAACCCTCTCTCTTCTTTTGCAATAGATCTGTTGGAATAGAAACATCTCTAAGATCTGAGATTCCCTGGCCTTTACTCTCTCTCTGGAGATTGAAAGACAGCCAAGTGGATCAGTGAGGGTCACAAGGAAACCAAGGATAGTAAATCTTCTGATTTGGAGAAAAAACGTTTGACTTGGTGTGATCCTGAGCAATTTGTGGCAGTCCTCTGAGCCTGGACTCCAGGAGAGAGCTGGTTCCCGAGGCCCTGCTCGGACGGGCTTTCAGGATGACAGAAATGACATGCACAAAATGTCTTGAGCTTTTAGGAAATGAAGTGCTACATAATCTAAAAATTATTTCCAAGAGTAAATATGTTTAATTGGAATGAATCAATAAACACTGTGGGTTCACTCTGTGCCAAGTTTCATGATGGGTTCTATAAGGTAGTTAAGTATAAGATATAGACTCTGGACTTAGAGGGGCTTTAATTCTGACAAATTTTATGCATAAGAAACAGGGAGAAAACAAGACATTATGCTTAACAGAGTGCTAGGATGGTGCACACCTGCAAGAGAGCTGAAAAGGCAAAGCTTAGCTGACCAGAGCAGTTTCGAAAGGTGGTGAGAGGTGAGACTTAATATGGGTATCAAAAGATGAGGAGACATTTTAGGCAAGTGTCCCAGAATGAATGAGGTTTGCCGGGGGACAATATGGAAAGACTTCACTAGAGTGAAGAAGGCTCGAATCAAAGTATTGGGAGGAGACTGAATGAGCTGGATGGGGTAAGAAAAGTGTTGAAAATGCGTATACTTTACTCTGTTTGGGCTGCCATAACAAAATACCACCTTTGTCTTTATCCTCACATGACTTTTCCTCTGTGTATGGACAGGGAGAGGGAGATTCGCAGTGTCTTCTTTTCCTATAAGGCCACTAATCCTAAGGCTTAGGGTCCCACCCTTTGACCTCATTAACTTTAATTACCTCCTTAAAGGCCCTATCTCCAAACATAGTCACATTGGAAGTTAAGGATCCAACATATAAATTTTTGGATTTTGGGGGGTTGGTGAGGGGGGAATATGATTCAGTCCATAAAGTGTGCATGTGCCCTGAGAAAACAGGGTGTATTTGTGCAATTGTGAGGGTACGATGTCTACCTTGAGATGGGCAGGGCAGGGCTGAAGCTCTGAGGGGACACAGACATGACTTGAGTGCATGGACATAGAGGATATTAGAGGAATTAGAAATTACAGGGCTAGGACGGCCTGGCCCACTGGCTCAACCCTCACAAGTTCAAGTGCAGAAACCAGATTGCATTTCCTGGAGGACCTTGTGGAAATAATGTCTCCATCATTTCCTACATTTCCCTGTCCTTCCCTAGCAACTCTGGTCTATTGCACCCTTACTTGGCTAGCTGCAGGAAAGCGTGAGATCATTATAGAGCTATTTTGTACAGAGTGCCTATTCACATCTGGATGGCTAATGCTGATAATTACTGCACTGGTTATGAAATCTGTCCGGTTTAGGTGAAGTGAGGCTCCACAGCTGGGGCCTCACAGCTTCCCCAGCAGAGAGAGAGGTGAGAACAAAAACCAAGAAAGGTGTGCTCAGACGCTTGATTCTGAGTGAAACTGGTTAATTACCAGTCACTTGCTGTCTCCCTGAGTTGGAGTTTCTGGGTAAGGAATGCTCACAAATCAGACAGAACATGACAACCTGCAACTTATTCCCACACTAAGAGGGCGGCGGGGACCAAGATGCAGAGGCAAGTGTAGAGACAGTCTCTCAGGTGTCAGGGCTGTCACCACATGACTCAGATGCCCTCAGACAGGGTGGTGGCATGCTGCAGCAGGGTGCAGAGCTGACTGGACTCCTTATGGAGAGAGCTGGGAATGAGGCGTGCCTTTGGGTAGACTGTTTGCTACCATGTGAAGGTTCTTAATCTGGGGACTTAGGTTAAGTTTTAAGAATCCATGAACCTCCTAAAATTGCATGTCGACATGTATGTGTGTGATTGAGTATTATTCTGAGAAACAGACTCTTAACATTAACCAGATTCTTGAAAGGCTCAAAAGAATTCTGTGATCCTCCAAATAGTGTGATTATAAACTAGTAAAGAAACAGGCTTGTATGGGGTAGAGCCCCCCACAGAAACTCAGGGTCCCTAACTAACCTTGGCAAGTGTGGAGATGGTCCTTTATACTCAAAGGTGTGTGTGTGTGTGTGTGTGTGTGTGTGTGTGTGTGTGTGTGTGTGTATTTTTTCTAAAAAAAGGATTCGACAGTTTTTGCCAGATCCTCAAAAGGGTCCACAACCCTCAAATGTTTAAGAACCTGAGCTAGATGTGGAGTCCCAAAAAGCAAGCAAGATTGCCTATGCTTAGCTACTTTTTTTCAGAGGACAATCTAGAAAGCTGAAAATAGGGCCTAAACTAAGCCCTGGGAATGCTACCCCAAATCTGAGGAGAACCAGGTTTGGGGACAGGGACTGGCTGGCAGGGCCCTCCATAAAAGAATACTTTGGACTCATTTTAAGAGTGAATCGCCCTCGTGCCAGGGTGATGGTCACAAAGGCATCAATAGATAGGAAAACAGTCCTTGCTCCCTCTTTCTCTGATGGCATATTCCCAGGTCTTTCTCTTCCAAAGCCCTAGCTTTCAGAATCGCAAAGACCTTACTTATGGAAGCTCAAAATACATTCAGTAAAGCTTTACTAAATGCCTACTATGCGCCAGGCTCTATTCCAGGCGCAAAATAAGGGACTAAAGAGTGTTATCGACCTAAGCCTGTTTCCTGCCCGCCATACGGGTATTTTGGGCACTGCTGACCAAGCGCGCTTTTCCTAAGCTTAGTCCTCGCTTCTTCCGTCCTGAGAGGCTGAGGCCTATCGCCCACCACAGCGGGATTGGGGTCAAGGAGGGGGAAGCAGTACCTGTGAGCAACGTGGTGAGGGAGGCTGGAAGGACGCACGGGACCAGAGCGGGTGGGCGGGTTTCAACCCCGGCAAGGCTGGGGCGGGGGCGGGGGCGGGGTCGAGTAGGGGGATCTACTGGCGGGCGGGGAGCTGCGGGAGGGGGAGGCGCTGCCCGCGGCCGCACCAGCGCTGCGCCTGATCTCCACGCTGTGCTCGCCCGTTCCCCGCCCTTTGGGGCCATCACGAAGCCCCGCTCTCCATACTGAGCAGTCCCCGGGAGGCGCTCGGACACGTTCCCAGGCCGGATAAAGATCGTCTCGGCGCTCGCTTCGCAGCGCGAAATCTCGCCATCTGCGCGGCTGGCGCGGCCGCTCTGGCCGGGCCCGGAGACGCCAGATCGCTCCCTGGGGGAAACGGGAAGGCAGCGGCGCTGCTCCCGCCGTCGCCCTCGGCCCTGCGCGCAGGGGTGGCCGCGGGGTCCCAGGGCTCGCTGTCCTCTCCTCCCCTCCCCCTTTCTTTCCTTCCCGGCGCTTCCTCCCGAGGGACACCTGCTTCCCGTCGGCCTGGGCCCCCAGCGCCCGGCCTGGCGCCCTCGCTCGCCTCTCCAGGCCCCGCCGCCTCCTGAAGGTTATGCGCCGCAGCGGCGGGGCACAGGGGACCGCCCTCACCGCCGCCTGCGCCGCCGCCCACCCCAGCGCCCGCCGCGCCGAGCCGCGCCGGCCGGGCTGCCGGCTGCTGCCACCGCAATCCCGGCTCCTAAATCAGAGCGGGGAGGCGCGCCCTCCCCGCACCCGGCTCCCCGAGCTCCCCGGGCCGCGATTGGCCGCGCGGGCGCCCTCCACCCCCGGGCCCCGAGCTCCAGCCGCCGTGCCATTGGCTGCGGGACTCCGCCAGCCTTTACATAAGCCTGGGCGCGCTCGAGTGGAGTTGTATAAAGCGGGCGAGCGGCGTCGGGGCGGGAGGCTCGAGGCCAGCCCGGGACTAGGGCTGGGAGCTGGAAGGCGGCGGCGGCAGACGCGGCAGCGAGCGCCCGCGCTCCGACGCCCCCAGGCGGTGGGGCCGAGAGAGCGGGAGGATGGCTCTGAGCGCTGACCCCGGCGTGAGTACCAGCTCGTTGCCCCCACCCCTTCAGGCAGAGAAACTTTCTCCCGCCCTAGACTCCCTTCCTGACCTGCCCGCAGGGTGGCTGGGTTGCCGCCGGGGAACCAGGGAAGACAGAGACCTCCAAGGCGGCCGCGGCTTTGCTTCCAACTTGCCAAGAGGCTCAGGACTGGACCGGCGCGCGGAGCTCCCCCACGGGCGGGGGGCTAGGCGGGAGCGGGGCCGGAGGTGGCGGAGAGGTGGGAGCAGAGATGTGAGACAACAGTCCTCACAACGGGCAGGGAAGATGTTGGGGGCGCGTTGGAGGTCAGCTGTTTGGGGAGAGGGCACTGGGGCAGGGAGCGGGGCGGAGCAGGTGAGAAGGGATGTGCGGAGGGTAATGGGGAGTCACCCAGCCGGGCAGGCTCAGCTCCTGGCGGAGGAAGCTACTGGCCTCGGCTGGGTGTCTACGTTTCCAGGATGGAGAAGAGCCCTGGGTGGCTGGCGCTCCTTTCCCCGGGAAGCTGAGCTCCAGCTCCCGGGTGCAGCGCTGGGTGGCAGATTGCTCCTGGAGCCAGCCCAGCGCGCGGCTTAGCAGCCAGCTGTCTTTACTGGACCGAGGTGTGGTCTCGTCGCTTTCAGCCTGTCTCAGGCAAGCCAGCTTCAGGCATTCCAAAGGAACCGGAGGTCCTCTTCTGCCCCGTGGGAGCACATGGAGGCTTTAATGAGGCAGCAGGCCAGGCTTGGGGGCATGCCCAGCAATGCAGCACACTTCTTCACAGTACAGTAGTTGGGAGGACGGCTTAGTCCTGGTTCTGCAGAAACCAACTCAAGAACCCAAAGTCATCCCAGCCTGGATGGTAGCCTCCCAGAGTGGCTGGGAAATGCTTCTGGGTCTGGGAGGTGGGCACACCCCTTCCTCTGGGAATGACTAATGAATATTGCTGCTGGTGGTGATAGGGTGTGCACCTAGGGTGGCTTCTGTATGTTCCAGGAGGTACTTCTGCTCTCCAAGCGGGACACATTCTTGAGTCACACTTGAGATGTCTTCTGGGATAAGTGCAGGACTTGCCAAGTGAAGCCATGTGGAAAAGAAGGGAATAAGGTTCCATGAAAAGGGGGGCAACTCTATAATGCTGTCTTTAATCAGGAGAGAACTCATGTGGGGAGAGAAAAGCTATAGATCGGAGATTTTTTTAACCTTGATGACTGGGGGCTGGAGACATCCAAGATGGAATTGGAGAGAATTCAGAGAGTCACATTGTACCCCACTCTCAGCCATGAGGAAGGAGTGATGGAAGGTGGAAAAGTGGGAACGTAGCAGTTGTTCCAATATGGCCCTTGAGGAAGCATTTCCCCTCCCTCTGACTTAATAAGGAACATCCTTCTGAAAGCAGGCTCTATCATCAACTTAAGAGATAATAAAGAGAGTTTAGGGTGCTGGCACAGTGGACCACAATTAGAATATTCCTGTTTCCAGTTGGTACTAATGGTCTCTGGAAAAGGTGGGCTGCTCGGTTGGGGCTGTATCCTTCACCTGTACACCATCCCTAAACTTGGGTGGGTGTTTTGAACTCCTAGAGTAGCTGCTTCAGCCTGGAGATCTTTTATGGCAGCCATCAATCTATATATACCCCAAGAACCAGCTCCATCCTCTGCCCGCAGTCAGCATCTTTCTGGTGCATTTCCCAAGACCTCTCCATTGGGGATTTGTACAGAAAAATACCTGCTTGTTGTTCTTACTTCTCTCTTCTCCATCTGGGCTGTGCCTAGTATACTGTGCCCAGATGTTGATTACTTGGCATCTTGATGTCTGGTTAAGAGGTCCTATGCACAGGAATCCCTGTGAATGTGCGGCCCAATGACCTATGTAATTCCAAGGGGTGAAATATAGACTCTTATAGTGATGGGGCCACGGACCAGGCAGGCTGTCCTTTTAAAGAACTTGTGACAGTTTTCTGTTCTCAGTGGGCCTTGCTGTCTGCTGAGGCGAATGAAGCAGTCCTGCACGCTCCATGGTGTCCAGTAGGGGGCGCCAAAAGCACCCAGCCCAGGACCACTGCCTTTCTTCTTGCCCTTCATTGGCTATAGCAACTTAATGCTTTAAGCAAGCTCAGGCCACAACCCCCAACCCTCACCTTCATGATTGAAACCCTTCTACCACGTGTTTCCTGGACTTCAAGTGGTCCTGTGATTTCAGGTGCAATAGGACAGATGCAAGTGCAACATTCCAAGGAAACAGGGCTGGTCTTCAGCCCCACCCACTCTCTGAGATCATTCCTTTGTGCTTGGTGCTGGTATACTCTTTGAACTCATTAAGGGCTCAAAGAGCCAACGAACATTAGAACTAGAAGAGAGAAACATTGAAGAGCATCTAGTACAACCTCATTTCCTCCCCAAAACTCACATGCACATTTAATTTACACATGACAAAACTGAAACCCAATACAAGCAAGTATCTTGCCCAAGGTCACATAGCTATTTAGTGGGAGAGATAGGACTGGGTCCTAGGATTCCTAGTCCTCTACTCAGAGCTCTTTCCACTCCTTAACCTGCTTCCTCTTTACTATGGAGATGGATGTATGTTCGCTGCACAGCAGGTACTCATAATTGCTGACTGATCAGAAATAGGGAAATTTTTAAATTTAGTAAATTTCCTTTGAAACTATTATTCAGATTGAGGAGATGAGGAGCAGATAAAGTTCTTGTAATGTACATATACAGGTAACAAAAAATCCTAATTATTCTTTCCCTTTATTCCATTATCTTGTCTCATTGCAAGCGATCTTTTAGACAAAAGCAGTGTGTCTCCGGGTTTCTGTCCATGTATTTAGGAATCAGAAGTGCTCAGTGCCTCACAGTAGTCTTGAAACCCAGTTCTGGAGCTCTTTCTTTCTCCTGCTAAGATGTGCTAGAGTGGGAGCTCCCTGTTCTGCAGTCACCCCACTGTTTATGAAGCCTTCACTACTCAGATCCTGGGCAAAGTAGTTTCCAACCATTATTTGCCCATTTTCCCATTCTTGCTGCTACCAGCTCAAGGTCAGAGTGCTAGGATGTTCTGTTTTTGCAAAATACTTGTGTTAGAGTTTCTTGAGTGACCTAGAAGATGCTACCATTTCATTGCCCTTTTTCTGTTCTGTGAGTCTGGCTGTTGACATCTGAGCTGGGTCCTGAGATGGAGGTTTGCTGAGTAGCCTGTGGGCTGCCAACTCTGTATCCTCTCCCACCTTGCTCCTTTGCACACTGTATGAAGTTCCCCTTGGACCCTGGCAACTGCCAAGAGGAGCCAGTGTTGCCAAGCCTGAATTCTGAGAGGTGGGTCATCTTCCATCCCTAAGGCTCACCTAGGGGATGCTTGTCACTAGGAAAGATGCTTCCATTTCCTCATCTCTTTTAGGTTCACAGATAAGTTGAGTGTTTCCCTTCACGGGGAGGTAGGAGGCAACAGGATAATGTGGACCACCAGAGAGCAACAGTTCCTCCTTTAAAGTTGAGGTTCTGAGATGCTGTGCTTGAAATCCGCACCAGCTCCCAGCTCTAGCTGAAGAACTGTGCCAGCATTTCCAAGGCTTGGTCTGGTTCTGGAGCAGGCCGGAGGAATATAATTACTTAAAATGTAGCTATAGCACAGGATCTCTGGATTTCTGTTTGAATGGAGGAGAGGCTATAGAGTTTGAGAATGTTATTAGACTCTGAGAAAGCAAGAAGTTGCCCCTTTCAGGAGCCCCACAAGATGTTTGACCCTTGCCCCACTCTCACTAGGAAGACAGCCCAGTGTAGTGGAAAGGACACAGGCTTAGAATCTGCCTCCCTGGCTTACTGGCTTAGACACTTTGGACAAACCACTTAACCTCTGCATGCCTCAGTTTGCTCCTGTGCAAAATACTGAAGCTGGCAACACTGCGATGAGGGTAGAATAGTGAAGACAAAGGTAGAGAGTCTTTAGCATGCCTCTGCCCTTGGTAAAATATACAGAGGTATTCAGTTGTGAGGCAATATTATGGCTGGATCACTGGGAAACACACTGAGTCTTCCTTTTCCCATTAAATAAGACTGAGGGTCCAGGTTTGCACGTCAGCCTCTGCTCACAGCAACATCCGGGCGGATGGGCAAAGCCTTCTTGGCAGGATTCTCTCTTGGTCTTCAATTCCCCACCGTGGGGCTTTCATTTTGGGGTTCTGCCATGCTTGGGGAAAAGAAATTTTACAGGTCCCAGGATAATTCTGAATGTGATGGAAGGCCCTGGGCTATTGATTCCTAAGGAAAGATCTTTGTGCGGGGAGAAGCCTTCCTCGGAGCCTAGTGATTTAAGAGTGCTGACAAATCCCTGCTCACCGAGCCTCCTGCAGGCTGCAGATACAGGCTTCTAGGCCAGCCGGGGCTCTGTGAGGGATTTCTGGGGAGCCTGGCTGGTTGCTTAGGGGACATAAACCCATGAACTGTCCTCAGGAGAAAGCATGAAATCAATTGGTTCATTATCACACCAAACACACCCTGGACTACTTAGGTCATTTAAGAAATGAGAAGCAGCAAAGGGCTGAGAGGTTGTGTTTAAAAGGTGTGCAGAAAGGTGTGAAGGGGTTGGGGAAGAGGAGGGGACAGGAAGACTTTTTACCACTGAATCACTTATGATCTTGACCTTATGGAAGTTCTTAGGCAGTGACTAGAAGGGCTACTTTGCGTCTCAGACATCTGGCAATTTCTGGGCACATGTTTTGGCTTGGGAGTGCTACTGACATGTGGTGAATTGAGGCCAGGGATGAGGCTAAACATCCTTCAGTGTCCAGGACAGCCCCTCAACCCCCCGCCAACAAAGAATTGTCTGGCCTAAAATGCCAATAGTGCCAACACTGGGAAACCCTGGACTGATAGAGCATTGCAACATAGAATTGGAGCATGTGAGAGGTGGGAAGGGTTTGAGAAGTATTCTCATCCAACTTTACTACTTCACAGCCATGGAGATCCAAGGAGGTGAAGACACCAGCCAAGGTCACACAGTAAGCACGTGGCAAAGCTGGTCTGGGACTCGTTTTCTGCCATCTTCTGAGATTTCCCCTAATTCCCCCAAATTCCCCCTAAAGTTGTATAAAAATTAAATGTGAGCTGTGAAAACACTCAGAAAATTATAAAGAAACTATTATTAATATTGTTATTATTAAGAATTTGGGAGTTTGGAAAGTTCTATTTCTGGCTATGCCACTGACTCAATGTAGAATATTGGGTATATCATTCTCCTGTCCCCATGCCTCTCTGTGAGTGTGTATATAGTGGGGGTGGTCTTAGCAAAAGATAAATATATCATAGTAATTATCTTTAGTGAAAATTCCAAAGATTTGCCCTTCAAAAACCCTAGGAACTTAAAAAAAAAAGATAAAAATTTTCTTTGAAAGAAATCATGTTGACTTCATAAGAAGCAAAGCATTTACTTCTTGGAAAAATTCCAGTATCCTCGCCTGTAAGTTGGTTCCAGCCCAGGAAATCTGATCAACATCCGGAGGAGAAACTGATAGCTCCACAAATGACAAGCAACTAGATTTGTCCCCATTCCCTCTGGGAAGAGGAGGTGGAGACTTCTCTTCCACCCTCTCTTGCTCAGCCCTCTCGGCGCAAGGTGGTCCTGCAAGGAACTAAAAGAAGGAGTGGGATGCTGTGTTATTAATAAGTAAAACCTTATTTACTTAATGGGCATATTCTTAAAGATCTCTTCCAAGGAACATTATGACATATTACTTTAATTAGCCACAGGAGAATCTTGAGTACAGGAGTGTAAAATGACCCTTGCTGTTGTTTCCACTTACTCTTTGTTTGTACCTAACAAGTATAGTCACAAGGGCATGGGAATCACTGCTGAGCTCAGGGTGTCCTATCTACCAGAGGCAGGACTACAGGGACTTTTCTCTCTAATAGCAGCCTCCCCTACCTGGAATGCAGCCCCAAGTGGAGGTGCCTCATCGGCACCCCTGCCCGGCCCTCCTTTGATGTCTGTCTTCAAGGACCCATCATAACATGTAAATCCTGACACAGCTCTCAGGAGCAGGCATAGAAACTGGGCAGAGGAGCACCTGTAGGATAGGTGAGAGCAGCCTCAGTTGGTATTTTTCATATAAGGCCCATCCCTGGCCTGACCCTCTGTATGCTCAGGAGTGGGAGGATTGCTCCATAGATCACATCCTTGTTCCTTCATGAATGTTCTGCATGTCCCAGGCAAGTCCTTGGCCTCAGGAAGTCAATAATCAGAGGAGTGGAGCATAAAGGACCTCTCAGTCACCAGCAGTCTCGGCATCTAAGTGATGTCATGTCCCCTTTCACCCCAGTCTCTAAGAACAGATCCTTTTCTTGGGAATTGTGATCATGCACCTCACATCTAAGAAGCTATGTATATCCAAAGAGGCTTTTGCAGGTGAGATAAGAATCCCCAGAAGGAGAAGTGCTGCCTTGCACGCAGTATGGGTAGAAGCACTGTGTCTTTGTTCTCAGCTATAAACCTCGTGACTTGCATGCTGCTGGGCATGCAGAAGGGCACAGTGGGTGCTCAGTAGGTGCACAACGAATAAGTTAGTGTAGGTGCCCACTTTGGGGCACAGTGTTTCTTGGTTTTCAAGTGGATCTCCAAATTGGACTGTGTCAGCAAGGCCAGCTTTCTTCTGGCTCCTTCTTCCCAGAGCTGGCACTGGGCACCAGGACTCTGTAAACCTCCAAAGGCCCCACTGATCAAGCGGGGCTTGAAGAGTCTGCATGGGGCCCACCCCATGAGCTGGTGGCCAGCTCTGAGCCTCCAGCTGGTTTCTCTTCCTCTTCACTATGCTCTGGACACTCATGCTCCTCCCCTCCCCCTTCCCATGCTGCAAGGAGGCTCAGCCTGGGTTTGCTTGGCTCTAAGCAGATAGATGATCATTTGGCTTTCCACTGAAGACAGACTAGGGAGTGGATCGCAGCTTCACAGAAAGATTCCCAGGAGGACACTTTTAAATAGCAAGGTCCACTAATGCATTTAAAATGATTTAGGGGGAGGAAAAAAACCTGACCCATAGACTCATAGGCCTGGAAAAGAGCTTTGGAGGTCATCCAGTGCCACGTCCCACTCCCGCTCCCTAATGTCCAAATCCCCTCTGTGATATTCTCACGTGCTTTTCAGAAACACAGACAGCCTAGCTGTCCTGCACATTGCTGCCCCAAATCTAAAATGCCCTTTCTAAAATGCAGGTCTGCTCATGTCTTGGTCCAACTTCAGAAATCTCCCCCAGGTGTGGCTTCAAGTTCCTTACCTTGACAAAGCAGGCTCTATAGGCCCTAACTGCTACCTTCACACAAGACTGTCTTCACTTTCTGCACTCTCCTTTCTCTCTCCCTCCACTTCACACCTAGACACTGCATTCCCACAGCGACAACTGTATTTACAGCCCCCACCAATGCACTGTGTCACATCCATGCCTTCAATCTGTGGGTTTCCATCACCTGGAATGCAGCTCCCATTGCAATCCCCATTCCTCTTCTTCAGAGTGCCTTTCCTGCTTGCCCCTCCCACCCACCTTGCTAGTTCATGCCTTCCTCCAATGGGCTAAGTCTGGACTTTGCACCTGCCACTACCCTAACTTCTCACTCTGTGTTGTGAGGAGAACAAACATGTATATTATAGTAAATGAGGGGTTCTGGGTTTAGAAAGCAGTATTGAAGAAGTCAAAGAACTCTCTTAGGTCCCTAGACAGATTAGAAACAGAAGTAAGCAAATTCCTTGAAGTCTTACAGGTCCATGCATTTCATTCAACATTTGGCAGCTACTTATGGAGTGGAAGCACCTGATGGGTCTGGGCTCCACCTCCTGAGGTGTGTTCATTCATTCAACAAATATTTATTAGCAATAGTAATGGTATGATTGCTGCTACTGCTACCTACCATGTATGGACTTTCTGTTTGTCAGGGACTGTGCTCAGCACTTAACACTGTCTCATTTCATTTCACCTTTTATAGACCAGGAAGTCTGAGCAGTCAATAATACTTATTAAGGACCTGCTATGCCTTGTGCATAACGCTAGGAGACTCCATTTGTCCTCTCACTTTCAGAAACACCATTTCATTAGCCTGTTGGTCTCTGTGGCACCTCCTAGCCTAGGTCCCTTGAGTTTTCATTCGCCCTTTCTGGAGCAAGACCAAGTCTCCTCTCTGTCTGAGTGCTGCTGCAGACATCATCTGGAGCTCTCTCCGAGTGGAAGGGAAAAAAAAGAAGCCATACATTTTCTTGGTGCTGGGGAAAATGCATAGGACATGGTGGACCCTGGGGTGGGGCGCGATGGGAGGTGCGGAAGGTCTAGCATTTGTCTTCCAGGTTGGCAATGCAGAGGACCAGGACAGGGGCAGGGTGAAAAAATGGCAATGACAAATGCCAATGACAGAAGTATTAGAATGTACACTCCATGGGGGCAAGGACTTTATTTCGTTCTCAGCTATTTTCCTGGTGCTCAGAACAGTGCCTGGCATAGAGTAGGTGCATAAGAATATTGAACGAGTGAATGACTGAATGACAGCCTTCAACTTTGTCTCCTACTTGGGCCACAGCATCTGCTTCCAACTGCCCTCCCATGGGGTGAGATGAGAGGAAGAAGGGGAGCAGTTGGCAAGCCTTGCTGTTGTTTAGGTGAAGGGCAGAGGGGCAAATCCCTGCCAGTGGGGACAGAAAGATGGGGCAACTTGGAGAGAGATTGCAGAATTGACTTGGTGATCCAGTTCATTGGTTGTGAAGAATGAGGAAGAAGCAAGAATCAAATATGATGCTAGATTTCCAACCTGAGTGGTAGTGTTGGGGTTTGCAGGGATGCAGGGAATCATGCATTTCACTTCCCTACTCAGATTCAGGACCAAAGGATGAAGAAAAAGGGGGTGAGAGAAGGGAGAAGAGAGTTGAGTTCAGGCAGATGGAGATTAAAATGCAGCTGTCATTATAGATACAGCTGTTTGGAAGGCTAGGCTCCAGGAGTGGGGTCCATGGGACCTGCTACTGCTTGTACCCCTCCCACTGCAGCCCTCTCTGTGGGTGTGGGTGGGGCTGAGCCTGCCTGGCCAAGCTCAGCACATGGCAGGCAGTGGCCTCCACAGGGGGGTAGGTCTAGAAAGGGCTCACCATGCCCAGTTCTTCCACAGTGAACAATCTGATGAGGACCTGCTCTGGCCCTCAGGAGGAGGGAGTGAGGGAAGGAAGGAGGCCAGAGTATTGCACCAGTCCAGAGTTTCTCAATGTCAGCGTCATTTTGGTTTGGAAAATTTTTTGTTGTGGAGGTTGTCCTGTGCATTGTAGCATGTTGGGCAGCATTCCTGGCCTCCACCCACTAGATGCCAGTAGCACCCCTACTTCCCTGGTTGTGATAAACAAAAATGTCTCCAGACGTTGACAGCGGGGAGAGGCAGTGAGGGAATCAACCCCTAGTTGAGAACCACTGCTCTAGTCTAAAGGAAAGTCCTCTGGATGGAGAGCCAAAGAGTAGGAAATGAATGCTTCCTCCTAACCCTTGACCCAGAGAGTGAGACCTTTAAATAGGCAGAGGTAGAAGGGCAGTTTGGGTGACAGCTGGGTTCTCCAGACCTTTGAGGAGTCTGTTCTTTGCTCTTCCTTCTCTCTTCCTCCTCCTGCCTCTCCTGTCCAGCTAATATCTTAACATCCTTAAACATTTAGGTATACCCTACCTCTATGAAAGCGTACCCTAGCATCCCTCCCCCTGCCCAGCTAATTTAGATCTGTCTGTGCTCCCTCCTCCACAGCACCCCTCACCCTGCACTGCAAATGTTGACTGACTAGCTTTCTCTCTGTGACCACAGTGCCACTAAGCACAATCCCTGGCTCATCAAGGATTCAAGGAAGTGTCATTGTTAGTAAATGAGCCAGGGAAGCTTCTCTGAACCCTTCCCCAGTGGTGCCTTAGTTCTAGGCACTCCTTGTGCAAATCCAGTGGCCCAGCCATTTCAAGGCAGGGTGCTCCTGCAGCTGCCTCTCTCCCGGAGCCCCTGTACTCCTACCGCATCTAGAAGGGCTCAGTGCTTCCTGCCCATTCCCAGGATCTGACACATTCAGGGTTCTCGCTTTTGTGAGAGCTCTAGGAGGTGTCCTTGGCTCTTTCGATAATTGCTAAATAACTGCTTGCTCTGGAAGCCTGTCCCCACAGCTGCCTGACCCCACATCAGAGATCCAGGTTGCTTGGTTACCAGTTTTCAGACCCAATTCAGGAAAGTCCCGAGGCCACAGAAAACTGAGTTTGGCTGCATGTGACCCACAGCCAGTGTCTGAAGACTATCTAACCTTAGCACTACCTGTGAAAGGAAAAGAAGTGAGCAGAGAGGGCTGCCCTGCCTGGCTGCCTGAGAGGCCTTCACTAGCTCACTCAACGCTTGAAACCTTGGTGTGTCATATGATTCCCATGTTGCAGATGAGGATGCTAAAGGTCAGAACGATTGAAGCACGTGCCTCAGGTCACCAGCTAGTTTATCACCGTAAACTAGCCAGTGATCTTGGAGTTGAGATCTAAATCCAGGTCCCAGACTCCAGGCTTTCGGTTTTGTTTTTTGTTTTGTTTTGTTTTTTTCTCTCTTCATCCTGCTGAGGATTGTTCAAGAAGTTTGTTAATAGGGCATTTTTAAGAAGTGATTATTACAAAGCAGTTCTTCTCACTGCCTGAAACACAAGTCCTATCATTTCTCGACGTTAAGGAGGTACCAATCACCTCACCCCCGCCGCCCTCGTCCCCACATCCCTCCTGCAGGAGCATCTCAAGTTCTTTACTGAGATACCGCTCAGGCTCTGCAGCCCTCTGCATGACCTCTGCCCCCCTCTGCATGAGCTCTGCCTTTGACGTGTAGCCTTGCCTTTTCCAGACTGCTCTGCTGGCTGGATGTCCTCCCTTCCCACTGCACTTACACTCCTGCTTCCTCCTTAGCACCACCCCTGCCTTGAAGGCCACTCACAGCGCTCGGATGCAGGTACCTGACACACAAGCATTCAAGGAAACAAAAGAGTTCAGTTCAACCTACTTTTTAATTCTATTTTTAACTTTTCTCCATGTTTCCTAAAACCTTCAGGTGTTCACAGGGATGTGCCAGGAGATTCCCCAAACCAGCCATGTAAAATGTGAGGTTATTCGGGGTGCCTACTCCTTCAGGCAGTATCATCCAGTTCTGCCTTCTTTCCCAAACTCCATATTCCGCCTCTTCCCTTGACACTCCCTAGCTAAATAGATTTTCTTTATATACTTCAACAAGCTAGTGATGGATTTTTGTAGCAAAAACATTTTTCACTTCAAATCAGATTGCAACTTCCACTCTCATCTGGGGACCACGAGTCTGGGGCAGTGGTTCTCAACTTGGGCTGCCCATAAACATCATTTGGGGAGCTTCTAAAAATACACAGTACCCAAGCCCTATCCCAGACTGATTGAGCCAGAAACTGGGTGAAAGTTCTGGGTAGCAGCATATTTTTTAAAACTCCCCGGGTGATTCTGTTGGGCAGCCAAGGTTGTAACTGTTGGTCTAGAGCCTTGCTACTAAAAGCGAAGTCTGCAGACCAGTAGTCTAGAAGTCACCTGACAGCTTGTCAGAACACAGACCCCCTGTCAAACCAAATCAGAATCTGCATTTTACCACGATCCTCAGATAATTTGCAGGCATGTTACAGTTCACTTTAAAGAAAGAACGGTTTTTAAATAACTGTATGACAAGTTGCATTCAAATCACCTGAAATCTTGTATTCAGGTGCATATTCAGATTTATTTATTAGGTCTGAATTTTAACGAACTCCTAACTGATGCTGATGCTGACGCTGCTGGTCTGGGGTTTCAGGTTCCGTACTAATGATGGTTTGTTCCTCTCTGGCCTTGGCCACCATGAGGGAACTCCTGGAAAATCCTGCTGAAAGCTGTTTTGTTCAAAATATGTCTAATATGCTCAGAAAAGGAAACCATACTGGTTGGTCTGAAGTTTATAGAAGAAGCTGGGGAGAAAAAATGATGGTCTGCTTTTTAAAACAAATCCTTTAATCTATTATAGAATTTTGGAGCTGGAAAGGACCGTTAGAGATCTACTCCCAAACCCTCATTTTGGAGAAGAAAGTTGGGACCCAGCAAGACTGTGGCTTGTTCAAAGTCACCAAGCAAAATAGGGGTCAGCCCATGGGTGTATTATTTCTTTTTAATCTCACTTTAAGTTATTAACCTGGAAATGGATAATACAGAGTAGCTACTTCTTTCATCTGGCTCCTTTAATTAAAAGTTCTACTTTTCACAGAAAAGATAAAAATCGAGAGTCTGGATCATGGTTCTTGCCCCTCATTGCCTTCATTAGAAAAGTTCTACCAGTTTCGTGTATTACCCTAATAGAGCCTGCCTCCCCGGTGGCGGCAACCCAAATTGCAGGTATGGTGCCTGGGAAGAACCACCTAGCTTTTGGAAGGCATACCTGATGCCACTGTTCTCTTTCATGCCCTTTGCAAATGTAAGCTGATCACGGTACTCTTTCAAGCCACTGCCAATCAATTGGATTTGGCTCTAAGGTTGAGCCACATTTGCCATCCCTGCAATAGAGATCATACTTTGAAAAGCCTAGTGACCTTCAGATCCATGCCACAATTCAGTGTGTCTGCATTGGTTAGTAAATACTCTTTAGCTTCTCATTCTCCCACTCCCCCACCCCGACTACCCCACTCCGACCACCCCACTCCCAGCTGCTCATTAATCCAATTATGAGTTTCCTTTATCCAACCAAACTTCCTGCCGAGTTGCAAACTCTCATAGCAATGTGTTGCCTTTGGCAATTAGACTGCCTGGTAGAAGACACTGTCTTGTTCTCACATCTCTGTAATTTGGACTAACCTCACTCTGATAGTGCAACACCCAACATGTGCCCTATGAGGACAGTCCTTCCCAGGATGGCTTGCCGAGGTTCATTTCTGCCCTGCAGTTGGAGCCCTGCCCTGTGTCTCTTTCCAGCCTCTCCAGCAAGGCATTAGGGAGGCTTAAGATCACGTTTAGTTCCAAAGACGGTGCCTAGGCCCTTCATTTTGGTCTCTGATTCTTGAACCGGAGCGAGCTTATTTGCTGGCAAAAGCGTCTGTCTCCTTAATGGAAAGTCAGTTTTCAGATCTTCTCTTCATTAAGACATCAGCCTCACTCAGCCTTGCTCTTGGCTGCCAGACACACTGACAAGCCAGCAGGAAAAGTTCCATCAGGAAGGGGTTTGTTGCCTTCTGAAGGCGGGAAGCCACCTCTTGGCCTGCAGGACTGGACCTACAGCCTTTGTGAGACTCGTGCCAGCAGAGCCTTGAGAACACTCAGTGAGTTCTGATTCTAGGCCTGCGGGCAGAGTCTTAGGGTGATGCCATCTGTAGCGTTCTGAGCATCTCCCTTACTCAAGAAGCGGGTGGAGTCCTACTTTTTTGGCCATTCTCATCTGTCTCCTGGGTGTATGCTACTGGCTCCTGTGGCCCCAGTCTGCTCAGCAACACCCCAAGTTATGGTAGAGGTATAATAATGAATTATACAATGAATTATACATAATTTATAATAAAACATGCACATAACAGTTTAATTTCTCCAAGTGAATGATGTACTGCTCACCAGGTCCCTCAGGAATGCAGTCCCTAACTGCCTACCTCTTGATATAGAGGTAATCACCAGCTGCCCTAGGGAGGGACCTTGGCTAGGAGAACCTGCCAAGTCACAGAGTCCCTCCAGGCTTCCTCTGGGCTATGACCCACAGAAAAATAATCCTTCACTGCCTCTGCTGTTGTTCTAGACCTAACACACAAAGGGATCTCAGGTCTAGAAACTCATATCTGTATTCTCATATCTTCCGCATTCTCTTGGTCTTTCTCCCCGAGTACAAGAGATGCCTATGTATTTATATTCTACCATTTCTTTCTTCCTTCATTCATCCACTCAACAAATATATGTTAAATGCCTATTATGTGCCAGGTGCTGTGCTTGGCTTGGTGAACATGACTGAATAAAACAGACAAAGATCCTCTCCCTAGTGGAGCTTACCTTCTAGCAGAGGGAAACAGACAATAAATAGCAAACATAATAAATAAGTACATTTTACAGTATTTTATACACTGATAGATGCTATAGGAAAAAAGAAAAGGCAGAGCAGGATAAGGGTGATCATGTGTGATGAGGGCAGGTTGCAGCTTTAAAGCAGGTCTTATGGAAAGGTGGCAGCCTAGGAATTGCCAAGCCCTTCGAGAACAGGGGTGAAAGGCACTTTTGTGTCTACCTGGAGGTAGATTTTCCTAGGGGGTTTTGGCTAGAGATCTTTCAGTAACATTTGTAACTTTTGATTTCAGATGTTCAGGATGTTTCTGTTCCTGCTGCTGCTGTGGTTTCTGCCCCACACTGAGGGGTCCCAACGGGCTGAACCCATGTTTACTGCTGTCACCAACTCAGTGCTACCCCCCGACTATGACAGCAACCCCACTCAGCTCAACTATGGTGTGGCAGTTACTGATGTGGACCATGACGGGGACTTCGAGATCGTTGTGGCAGGGTAAGTGTCTTCCGCCCTGAGTCTGACAAATGTGTTAGTCTCCTTTTGTTATGATAAGGTTGAGTAACAAATAACTCTGAAAACCAGTGGCTTGCAAAAATGCACATTTCAGTCATCCGTCTTGGCTGGGCTTAGTGGGGCTTCTGGTATGCTACGTCCTCGCCTTTTACTACAGCATTGAGGGGATGGAGGGTAGATGGGAGAAAGGTGTTTGATCCACAGGCTTTCCAGGGAGGAAATTTGAATGCTCTGCTTCAAGGCATTCTCTTCATATTTAAGCCTCCTTAGTTATGAAAGTGTTGCTTCCTTTACCAGGGGGACTCTAGAATCTCTATATAAGAGAGACTTGTGGGTAACAATTATGATGGAATGGGATGCTCAAAGCTGCCTTTGCCCATTTTACATAAGACAAAGAAAACATTAATTGTCCATTTCATAGAAAGGAAGATGGGCATTAAGAACGATAGCTAAACTTCCTCTAAGCCATGCCTTGGTGCCCACTGCTCCCTTCTCTCCTGAGAAGCAATACTGTGTAGCAAGAAAAGTATAGGACTTGGAGTCTAAATAGCTTGAGTTTATGACCTAGATGTACAACTCTCTAGTTGCATGACCTTGATCCATCCCTTACTTTCTGAGATTCAGAAATATAATCTGTAAAAATGGGCGTGGCTATAATGCTCTCTTGTTCTGAAGCCTCAATAGGCTGTTGCATGTTCCAGGGCATTATAAATTCTACCAATTACATTATTATTTATTGAGCACTCATATGTGCCAGGCACTGTTCTAAGCCCTTTACATGCATTGCCTTCTTTAATCTTTCTGACAACACTAGGAAGTATACTATCATCCCCATTTAGAGAAAAGAAAATTAGGGTTCAAAGATGGCGAGTGACTTGCCTCTGTCAAATAAATAGTAAGTGGGTGAGTCAGGTTTTGAACCCGGCTCCCTAACTCTAGACTGCAAAACTACATCATACAAAGTTTAGTTATCACTTCAAAAATCAGTCAGTCTATAAAACACTACAGAGACCTGTCAGCCTTCTTCTGGAAGACATGAGATGTTATGGCAGTACTGAACAAAGTAACTGGCAAGTAACATTATTTGCATGTAACAGTAGAAAGCATTGACCTTGGAATTGTAAGATCTGATTTTAATTCTAACCAGTAGTTTTGAACCTCGTGCAAGTTGCTTAGTTATGCAGCTCCCACTTTCCTCATATGTAAAATGAGCCAACTGAATTCCTTCACCTATCACACAGGGCAGTGGTGAGGACCAGTGGTATTGACATATAGAAAAGATACTTTGTAAAGTGCTTTTCTTCTTGCTGTGAAGAGTAGAAGGAACTAAATTCCAGATGTCCTAAAAGCTGCTTAGCACACCATCCAACAAACTTTCTGGATGATGCAGGTGTTTGATGAAGGTACTATTCAATATGGTATCCACTAGACACATGTGGTTATTGAGCAATTGAAATATGGCTTCTGTGACTGAAAAACTGAATTTTAAAAATTTTATGTCAGTTTAATGATATAGCCACATTTAAATTAGCACAGTTTTAGGCTTTCAGAAGGACACACTAAAGTAAAACTAAAGAGCAGAGTGTACCAAGAAAAGGAAAAATAGAAATGGTTGTTACAACCCTTATTGCCTGAGGTAACCTGAGCAGGGTTGGGGCCAGGCAGCTTGTCTGTGTTCAGTTCTGTGACTGTCCAGTCACACTCTTATTCAGAGAGAAGTCCTCCTGGCCCTATCCTGCCTCCCAGAGCTGTGTGCTACTCAGCCCAAGTACCTGGTTAAAAGACTTTAATGCATTTTTGAGATGTTCTGGTTGGCCCTACCTCCTGCTAGGTGACACCAGCCTCCCTCTGGTAGGCTCCCTCTGGTAGGTCAGCCCTTAACCCTGAGGGTTGACAGAGAACAGAGAATAGCAGGGCCACCATCCTTCCCGGCTCCTGGGCCCTCCACAAGTTATCGCTGTGAGTATGCTCACCTTTCATCTTGTATGATGGGCTTTAAGCACAGGTCTCTTTCCACCCATCCTTTGATTGAGCACAGAATTGCCCCTACATTTCCTGAGCTTGCAGCTTTTTTCTTTCCAAGTGCTGAGCATTCATTTCACATTCCTTTTCAATGAAGTCTTTTGCTCTTTCTCTCAAGAAATTTGCTTTCGTGTCCTCTATGGTAGAGAAGCTAAACTGTCATTTGTAATCAGCCTAGAGTAGGTATTTAAACTCTGTCCTGCTTGCTGCTTACTGTGGGGCCTGAGCCGTTTGGAGCCATCCTCTTGAAACAAGAACGAGACCATCCTGGGTCTCTATCCTGAATCAACCAGAGATCAGGGAAAGCCCACTGTCCCTTCTCCCAAGGAAAAGTGAGCCAGGCAGCCCCTATCTGAGAAACCTTGGATTGCTGGGTGTTCTTCTGGAAGATGGTATTTCTTATCCCAGCAAAGAAGTTACATGGAGGACAGGAGGACAAAACTGGGCAGCCTCCCAGCTCCAGGTCAGGCCTTCTTTGTAGATATTATGAAGCATTGTGAATTCTGAGTGATAGACATGTTCTTATCTAAGTACCAAAATACATTCCAAAGGCAAATATAACTTTTTATTATCTTCAGTTTAAGATGATTTGTCACTGTCTTCTTTGGGCTGGATAACCAGGGGTTGACTATATAGACATATTTAAATCAGGACCTTGGAAGATCATTTGGTTCAACCCTTGCCTTCAAATAAAGCCACACCTGTAGTTTTTGGAGGCTGCATTTATTTAGAGTCTTCCATGAGAATGTGTGCAATTTTTTTTGTAATCTAGCTCAATTACTTATGTCAAGACTCTATTTGATTAATCTGAATCCCTCATCATAGAGCTTAATAAGCCATTTCTTTTTAACTTTTGTTTTGCTGTTGCCTGTGAAGATATAAGCCAAGTGGTCACCATCCTTTCAAATAATGACTACTAGGATTACTGCCCTCCCTTTTATTCTCTGTGGACTCCCTGGCAATATTTTTGACTTTGACTTTTATTCTATTTCATCTACCTTACACCTACATTTAACTCTGTTTCCTTCTTCATTTGATTGTAGGCTCCCTAAGAATCATGTAGCAGGAATTGAAATTTTAAAAAATTGAACATGAATGCTTTTACCTGGGGCACCTGCGGTCCAGCTCATGACAAGCCTACTCTCTATTATCTTTCAGACCTTTCCATTAACTGGCCCCTGAAGGCATTTATGTTTTCCTCCTGGGATAATGGCCAACTCTTCAGTTTATAAGGCGCCCTGCACTTGAACTTGCCTTGGATTTGTTGACCTTGTAATGTGTCTGACTGGAGCCCTGTTGCTTTGAGTATTTACTCTTTGAATAGGTTTGTTTTGTTTTGCTTTTTCGGTATCCTCGTTCTGGGTATTGATGGCATTGATTTTGGGCATGTTGCGGGCGAGTTTGTGTTGTGTTTCTGATTCTTAAGTTAATTGTGATGGAAGGCATGTGTGTGCATCTGACTCTGGGAGGAGCAGAAAATGACCGACCTTTGTTCTGCAGGGATGGGGGAGGGAATGGGCCAGCCCTGCTCCTCTGCCACAGCTGGGTGAGTGCCACTGCATGTGGAGGGCTTATCTGTTAACCGGCAGGTGCGTGATTGCAGTCTGCTTCCAGTCTCCTCCCTGCAGGGTGAGGGGAGGATGTGATCACCCTTAGAGACAGTCTGTGCAAGCACAGAGCGTTGAGGACCTTCAGGACTGGTTCCCTGGGTAAATAAAAAACCCAGTGGCTTCCCTTTTACTCAGTGGAACTAAACACCCAATCTACAGTCCCCTGTAGTTTAGAAAGGAATTCCTGTTGGTGTCAATCTTACAAAATTCCTTTAGAGCAGCTTTTGTTTCCTGGGATATTCCCAGAGGTCTGAGATAACCACTCCCCCTCCTGCCTCTACCCTGTCAGTTTCCAAGAGGAGCTTTGCTCAAATGGAAAGATCGTAGTGGTTGTAAAGTTTAAATCACGATTTAGATCAGTTTTTTCACACAAAGAGCATTCATTTGATAAAGTCTTAACACATTCTTCACACTTGGAAGGATTTCATTTAAAGGAATGCTACATGTCGCAAAGCCGTGTTTCATTTTTTCTTAATTTTGCAACTATGTCAGAAAACTCTTTTAATTTTCTAAAGTTAATTGAATTATTTAAAAGGCAAACTGTATTTAATTGTCAGATTAATCATAATTACATTAGAGATATTTTTGCCATTATAAATAATAAAAACAAAGATAAAGAAAGAAATCTTCACCTATGATTTAATAAAAGCAGCATTTATACATTTTATTATAAGTATATATAGATAATGTGTCATATATAGATATATATAGTATATACAGATATAGTAGATAGACATAATATCCACATGACTACATTTAGATATCTGTAGTATACACATATACACACAAGCTTTTAACAAAATAGAAAAAATACTTTTGAACTTTTAACCCTAACTGTTGCTTTGTAAAATATAACAGTTTAATAGATTTGATCATCAGTTTTGACATTTTAAGATGTTGGATTATTTCATTCAATTTTTCTTTTTTTAATTTAAAATATATTTTACATTTTGATAGCATTTTAATAAATTTTATTGCAAAAAAATTCAGGCAATATAGATAAAAGTAAAAATCCATTTTTAACAACTCCTACCCTACTCCAACCTCATCCTGGTCCTCTCCCAGAATAAAAATTGTTTTCACTTTGGTGTTTATACTTCTAGAAATTTCTATGTTGTGTGTGTGTGTGTGTGTGTGTGTGTATACTTATAAAATCTATAATTTTTAGTGGAATCAAATAATAGATATTGTTTTAAACTTGCTTTTTTTACTGAATAATACATTCATAATTCAAATATATAGATCTAGCTTATTTTATTAAGTTGCTTAGTGTGAATATACATTTGTTTTGCCACTCCTCAAGTGACATTTAAGCTGTCTCTAATATGCAACCATTGCAAATAACACTATCCTATATTTCTTTATACATATATGCAAATATTTCTCTGGGATCGATACCCAGAAGAAGAAATGCTGAAAATGATATGTAAGTTTCAAATCTTAATAGATATTACCAGATTGTTTCCAATCTCGATCTTTTTCTATTTATTTATAGCCTAGAAATAAAAGGTGAGCTTTTGGATTATGGAATTTAATGGCCTTACATAGGCTCCAGTGTCTGAACTTGCATCCAATAATTCAAGAAGGAAAAAAAGCATCCCATCCTAGATCTGCAAAAGAAGCTTCTGCTATTAAAAACTGAATTGAGGAACTTTAATACTTTCTATTCAAACTGCTAGAAGGACTTCCTCTAAAGCCTTCTCTGCAAAAGTATATTTCTTAAATGGGTCACCTTTAACCCTGAGATTCATTGTTGTCAGTATCGTGGAAGAACGATTTCCGGGCGCTGGTTCTTCTGCTATGGTTAGGCATGGACTGCCCCTGATTTGGGGTACATGCGCTGGAGCAGGAGCCAGGGACTTTTAACCCATTCTTAAAACTTTTCTAAAATGGTCACTCAGCATTGCATGGCAGGTTTCCCACCTTCTCCCCAGCCTTGGGCAGGCATAAACAATGAGTGAAAATTCTACCTTCCACCCCAAGTCACATACTGTCCTGACAGCTCAAACACTTGAAACCCCTACCTTAGCCACACACACGCCCAGAGCAAGACATCAGAAAATATGATAGGCAGAATAATGGTCTTCCAAAGATACCCATGCCCTAATCCCCAGAACCAATGACTATGTTGTCTTACATGGCAAAGAGACTTTGCAGGTTGGCTAAATTAAAGACCTTGAGATGGGGGAGATTATCCTGGATTTTCTGAGTAGGACCAGTGTAATCACAGGGTCCTTATAAGTGGAAAAAAAGGAAGCAGAAAAGGAGGTTATAGTAATGTAATGTGGGTAGGACTGAACCCATCATTCTTGGCTTTGGAGATGGAGGGAGGGGCCACAAGCCAAGGAATGTGGGTGAGTCATAGAAACTGGAAAATGTAAGGAAATGGATTTACCCCTTCAACCTCTAGAACAGAATGCAGTTCTGCATTCTTGGTTTTAGCACAGTGAGACCAAGAACTGTAAAATAATCAATTTGTATTATTTTATGCCACTAAGTCCATGGTAGTCTGTTACAGTAGCAATAGGAAACTAATCCAGTAAGTAAAGGTTGGGTGCCTGGTGTCATTTTTCAAAAAGGTGATGGCCATTACCTCAGAGAATTTTAATAGTGTTATTTTAATAACTTCACAGCAGTAAAGTAAATAAATCATCCAAAGCATATTATTGAATAAAAGAATATATTTAAAAGAAATATACCACCAACAAAAATAATATTTTTAATCGATGACAGTCCCCTGTTTTAGGAACATGTGCAGTTTTGGAAAGAATCCCTAGCAGCACACTTTGTTCTTTGTTGACTATTCATATTAACTCACCCTGCAGCTCACTGTTTAACACCCAATACCAGGGATAGTTGGAGGTAGGGAGTGATTCAGAGCTTTTAAAGAGCTCACTGTCCTTGGTGAAACAAACACACCCAGACTGAGTGAGGTCGTAAGTGACCTCATCCCCAGTGAGATGCAAGCATTCCAGAGGTGGGAAAAGGATGGGAGTACTTCTGAGTAAGAACCACGAGAATGGCCTTGGAAGGACAGAAGCACACAGGTCTATTTAACCAGGGGACAAAGGCCTCTCTTCAGGTCAGGAGAGTTTTAGGCTTATTTGGATTTTGTTGTTTGTTTATTTTTAAAGTAATTTTTTTGAAAAAAAAATAGCATTTTAACAAAAAAACCTGATTTTTACAAAGTAGTGAAGGGTATTTATAAAAACCCATTCCAAAATAGTAATATAATTGAGACACTAAAATTGCCTCTGCTGAAAACGGCAAAGCTACTTTTAGTAGTCTGAATTTTTCATCCATTCAGAAAGTGGATGTATGCCCTGTCTCCAGTCACTTTCCTTTGAGTCTCTCTTCTTCTTATTTTTTTAAAGTGGTGGGCTGCCTGGAAGGCCTTGTCCTCTGGTCCCACTCCAGGCTCTTAAAGAAGGTGCAGGCGCACAGCAGGCTGGAGCCTAGGCGGACCCTCCTCACCCTTACAGCTTTACAGCCCCTGGCCTTCTCCCCCAGACCCTCCCTCCTCCTGCTGCCTGTCCCCCTCCCCGCCTCACCCCAGGCATACCTCACAGTTCTCTTTTCTACTCCTAGAATCACTTATGCTGTGGTGGGCCTATCTGATCCCTGCCTCCTTCTCCTGTGTTTTTTCTCATACACCCCTTTTTTCCAGTCCTGCTGACCTGGTGAGTCACTTTCTTTCAAGAATGCTATAGTTATAACTTAATTTTCCCTCTGAAGAATCAGTTACTTTTGAGGTGCAGATATCTAGGAAAACACGATGGAAGGATGTGAAAAAGCTAAAACATCATTTGCCAGTTAAGAGTTTTGCTGTGTTCTAACCTGTTTACCTTCACCTGTTTGCAGGTTAGTCATGAAGAGATGGAGGGCAGATGAATATATGTCTTGTATTTGACTTACATCATCTTATTTTAAACCATCACAGCAGTCCATGTGATATGTAGTATTTAATTGAATCTAAGTCAGACATTTTTTTTTCACATTTTCACATGACTAAAATTGGAATGTGACCTACAATTGACAGCTTGCATTTAATTGGCAGTTATTTCTTTCCTAGAGGTATGTAAAATCATCGTGAGTCTTATCACCAATTACATCTTTGAGTTGATGAAAGCACTGTAGATAGTGTTGTTCCCATTTTGCAGATGAGGAAACCGAAGCTCAGAGATCTGCTGAGGGTCATAGAGATGGTGAAAGGTGTAACTTATTCTATATATATCCATTAAGTTAAGTTTGTTAATTGTGTCATTTGAGTCATAATATTTATTAATATTTTTCCTGTAAAGAATTGAGAGACTTTTTAAAAAAAAATATTCCACTGTGGGAGTCTATTCCTGCTCTTTAAAATAACTGATTAGTTGAAGGATTTTTTAGTGAGGCGGTGGGGAGGATTCTTGTTTTCTAAACCCCACTTTTTCCTCTACTGATTTGGGATTTATACCCTCTCCTTCTGTTCTTTCAGTGGTTACCTTTAAATTTTTATGATACATTTCTAATTTAATGAACTCTAAAACAATCTTAACCCCTTTCTATAATAATATTAGGTCTTTAGTACACTTTAACTCTGAACACTCCTTCCTGGCATACATATAGCATTTTATTCTTGCCCTTTGTTAATCTTACCAGTTATAATTATTATCTAAAGACAATGTTTTTTATTCGTATCAATTGTTAACGTTTTATTTGCTCGTCTTTCCTTCGTGCATCTCAGAAAGACCTTCTGGGATTATTTTTCTTCTTTCTGATATACCTTCTTTAGATATTTCTCTACTGAATGCCAAGTGCTGGTAAACTCTCTCAGTTTTTATTTAATCTAAAAATATATTTATTGTAACCTCATTCTTAAAAGATAAATTTTCTGCATTCAAAATTTTAAGGTAACAGGTATTATTTCACTGTCTTCTGGTGCCATTTGTTGTTTCAAATGTCTCATATTAGTAATATCATTCCCTTGCAGGTGATATGTCTCTTGCCATCTCATCATCTTTTGGAATTTACAGTTTGACTACTATCTGTATAAATATGAATCTCTTTTTTTAAAACTAGCTTGGGCTTCCTGAATCTGAGGATTCATGTCTCTAATCAATTCTGAATAGTTCTCAGCCACCAACTTTTAAAAATCTGAGCCTCCATTCTCTCTGCTCTCTCCTTCTAATGCTTTACTCAGACATGTCAGGTTTTCTCGTTCTAGCTTCCAAATCTCTTAACCATTCTCATAATATTTTATGTGATGGTTCATTCTGGGTAACTTTCCAGGTGTATCTTATAGTTCACTAATTCTTTCTTCCATTGCATCTAAACTGTTGAGTTTCCATTTCAAAAACTGCTTTTCATCTCTAGGAGTTTCATGTGGTAATTCTGTTTCAAATCTCCTTAATCATTTCTGTTAGTGTCTTGCTGCTTACTTATTTTTTTTGTGATTTCACACTTTGTTTCTTTCAATACTTCATACATACATACATTTCTTTGACAATTCTAATTTCTTCATTCCTTGGGGTTTAAATATGTTATTTGTTTCTTCTGATGTTGCTTGTTCAGAGTGTCTTACCTCCTTATTATATTTGCTTGATCTTAAAATGTGGAAGTTCTGTGGGCTTAAATTGGAGACACTTTTTTACTAGAAAGGGTTTGTACCCACCAATTCTGAGGGCCCAGGGGTCCTGCTGACCTAGGAACACTCCAACTCTCTCCAAAGGTCCTGGCTTATGGGAGGATTCTGGGGTTCAGCATCCCCACCATGCTGCCAACTCTAGGGTTGGTAGTACTCTTCAAGTGCTGTGAGCCCCTCGTTCTCACCATTCACTGCTGCCAGATCTAGTTTCCACTCACTTTTCTGTAGTATGTGGTGATTGTTGAAGATTTCCCTTAAGTTTGTGAACCCGTTAACACATTAAAATATGTTTAATCTGGGATCTACTTGTTTTAGTGGTAAGGTTTTTCAGAGATTTATCATACAGATGGAAACAGAAATCTGGAGCTGTCAATAGATTCAGGATCTCCAAAGTTTATTTTTTATTACTAAGGAGACATGGGAGGGTATTTGAAGCTAAAGGAAGTGGTACTTAGGAGGTTCTCTTTGTTAGCTATTCAGAGATGCTTGAACTCACTTCTTGCAAAATAGAAAGAGCCCTAAGCATGGGAGATTGGGTGTGAGATAAAGAGGGAGAGAGATGTGTATGCAAGGGAAGAGAAGCATGTGCAGTAAGCCATGTGCACTCAGGCAGCCAAGCCAGACCCTTGAATTGCCTCTGGCGGAGCATGGGAGGGTCCAGCATAGATGATATTATCTAAGGTCACTGGTGTTTGACTATGCCAACCAAAGAAATGTGTTACTATGCCTATCTAAAAGGACCCCTTCCTGTCAGCATCCATTTTTCCATGTTGTTTGTAGAATGGTTACAGCCACATGAGGTTATGGATAACTACATAGTATCCTTTGACATGCGTTAGTACTGTAGTCACTCTGTATGCTGGTTATGAGTGAGCAGGGGGAAAATGAGCAGGGTAATGAAGATTCTCCCTGGTTGGGAGCTATGCTGGAGAACAGCATTTCATTGGTGGGCTTGTCACACAGGATAGGGTAGCAGAATCTTCCCTTTAGGCCTCCACAGCACCTTCATTTCTTCTTCTTGGAAGAACACTCTCCCTCCTTTGGAGAAATATTCTAATTACAAGATCCTGTGGGGCCGCTAGTCAAAGTACCCATTTGGCCACTAGGTATTCACTGGGTTTCCCTGTAATGTAAGACTGTCCAGTCAGTGTCTTCATCTGAGATTTTCCATCCTGAATCTAAGAAAGAAAGCTTCACCTTTGCTCTTAAATCATGAGCTGTAAGGGTATATCACAAAACTACCATGATTATATCCATGTTCTCTCTCCCATATTCTCTGTCCCGTGGGGAAATCTGAGAGAATGAAGATGACACCCAGAGAAAAGAAGAGGAGACAGTCCTGGGGGATCAAGGCCAGGGTTCCCGTCCCTGAGGTCTTCAAACCTACAGGTCTCCTGCAGCAATCCTTCAGTTTTGGGAGCACCTTGCATAATTTGAAAAATCCTTCCATCCCCTCTTTTTTCCAAAGCTAGCTTTTTTCATCTAATGCCCAAACTAATGACTTGTAAATTAAGTCAAAGGCAGGTGCTTTGCAGGCCAGAGTTAGCACCCTGTCTGGTGTGTGTTTCTGACTAGAGCATAACTACCCTAACCCCAGAGGAAATTCTTTGGCTATTTGTCAGAGGAAAGATTCTTAAGAATATGTAAGAGTAGTTGATGATCTGTGATCAATGTGACTATGTCTCTGAAGGAATTTTGCTAGTTGGATCAGATTGGAAAAAACTCAAACCAAAGAAATATCACAATGTTATCTAATTAAACAGTAAACATTCTCTATGCACATGCTGACCAAGCATTCTTTTAAAAATTTTTTCTCTCACATTAGACTGCAGACCTCAAAAGAGAGGAACTTTCTCCTCATCTGTGCACATAGTCAATATTCGATGAATGAGTGATTAAATAGGTAGGGGTCTTATGGATGGATGGAGGATCTTAGATTAATTTAAAAACATTAAACATTAGCTATACACAGAAGTGATTGTTTCAAGGACCTTAGCCTTGAGAGCAGCATTAATCAATTCAATAAACAAATTCTACATGCCTACCTGCATGTGTAGAGCTATGTGCTTAGTACTTTGGCAGATACAAGAATACATTCCCTTCCTTCAAGCCATCTTAGTCATAAGACAGATAGGCATACATGGAAATAACAGAGCAGAATATCATATGAACTATAGAGGAGATACTCACTTCACAGTCAGCAAACTTATCAGGTTCATTACCCAGTGAATATTCCAGTTTCTTATAAACACTGTATTTCATCTGAGAGTGTAGCAATAAGGATTTTTTCTCCCTGTGTGGAATTTCTCTACGAGGTCACAGGTTTGATCTTCTCTGACTCATTACAGCCAAAGATCCTGTGTTCATTTCCCTTTTATTAAACCAATGAGTAGTCCCAAGGAACAGATATCATCGAGCCTCTAGTCCTGGTTCTTCCTGGTTCCTGTCAAACACCTCTTAAAGGCAGTGGACTTTTCCAAATGCATCACTAACCAGTTGTACAAATGCCAGCCTTTTTTAACATGTACTTTTCCATCAGTAATTTGTTGTCTATATCCTATCCTCCAAGCTAAAGCAAAGTATGGAAGAAGGCAGAAGAAAGCTAGCCCTTTCCCCTAACCCCCTCCAGATAAGATGGGCTATAATTCTAGTCCTTCCAGTGTCCTTTCAGGTTGCTTTCCTACCCTGGGAAGATGCAGATACACCAGCTCATAGCGAGGCTGCGCTTCCCCAATTCCCAACATCTGGCTGGCCTGGAAGGGCTTTGGTTAAAGACATTTCAGCACCTGATTCCTGGACAGCACCAGAGCTTTGAAACAGGTCCCGCCAGAGGCTGAACCCTGTCCTCTGCCTGCTGCATCCCAACATGTATACCATTTTGCTTCCACAAATTAAGAAGACTGAAAAGTATGACAAGTCTCATTATAAGAGTTTTCTTTCCAGACAATTAATTAATGTCAAAAGCCAAGAGCTAGTGACATAACATATCTTCAAGTTTCCAAGGACATATCTAAAATCTAAATCAATATTTCAAATCTAATAGTTCATAGGAAAATAAATCTTTAATTTATAAATTAGGAAGTAAAAAAGAGGACAAGTTCATTTCTGGTTCAAAAATCTAGAGAGCTAAAGATTTCAGGGACACTGGTAACTTTCTGATATCTATTAGAGAATAATACATTCTAAATTGTGGTAAAGACAAATGAGATAGGCATGTAAATTGCTTATCGTAGCACCTGCCACATACTAAATGCTCAATTGTTAGTGTATTGAGGGTTATTATGTTTATGTAAGGCCTAATATAACAGTAGCAGTTTACTTGGCCCTATGCTCATCTTAGAAACCCCAGCATCTCTCTCTCTCCCTCTCCCTCTCACTATATATATATATATATTTTTTTCTTTTTCCATCAAGGAAATAACATGGCACTGTCAAACACTTTTTTGTTTTTTTAATTAGAACTATATGTCCTCTATTGTTAATTTTTAGTAGTCATTTAAACAATTTTATATTGTGCTGTCTGTAGACATGCAATCCTAAAATAAGCAGTCTTATAGTTTACTTAGTTTTCTATAATTCAACATCTCACCTAGGAAAAAGTTTATTTACCCCTATTATATTAGTCAGATCTTTTTTATTTATTCTACAATTTTTTATTAAGCTACCATGTGCCAGTACCTTGCTGAGCCCTGGAGGTTAGTGGTGAACAAGAGCAACTCCTGAGGAATTAAAGAAATTCATACTTTGAGGAAAAATTTCAACTTCCTCCAACCAAATCTTTGATCAGAATTCATAATTTGTAACAGGAATCATTTCTCATTCTCACTGTTCATTCTTGCTAAAAGATGCTAATAAGAAATGGAATGGTAAAACAAATGAGGATAGAAAAGAGAAGGACATGACTGGGGCAACCCATGAATTAATCAGTCCCTGAATAATCGAGAGGTGATATATAAAATGTAAGTATCATAGTTCATGCCTTCTTAAATAATTAAACATATTAAAGGAGGGCCAAAAAGACCACATTTCAGAAGAAATTAGTAGCCTTAAGGCAGAGAGTGAGCAAAAAAGAGCTCTATAGTAACATTTATAAGTCTTTTCTATATTGTAATAAACCTAGCAGGTAGCAGTACAAGGAATGGTTACATGGATTCTTCCATGTATTTTAAAGTAGCAGATGCCAACCTAGAGATCACAGAGTTATTACAAAGCATATGAGAATTCATCTGTTCATGGACATTTTATCAATACGTACTTAAGCATAGCTACTATTATATGGAGATTTTTTTTAACATTAAAAAGGTATCTTCATACTTGAAAAAGGTGAAACCACAGTCTTAAAATATATGTTCATTTACTTTTTAAAAAATGGGGTTAAAAGAAGCCAGAGAAGGGTCATTGAAAGGAGAGGAAAGAGTGAGAGACTTCAGATAAAAAATGGAGAAAGAATGAGAGAACAGAGGAGTGGGAGAAGAAATAGAAGAGAGGAGAATTATATGAAATATAGAAGGGAAATTATGGATTCATGCAAACCTGCCTTAAAGCCCCATTTCATTCTCTTTCTAGCTGTGAAACCTTAGAACAAGTTACCTAACATCTCTGAGTTTTGGTTTTCTCATCTATAAAGACCATAAAAACAGTAGTCTACTTCATAGCCCTGTGATAGCAGTTAAATAAAATGATACAAAATGCTTGGCCCTGTGCCTGATACATGAAAAGTACTGAAATATTGGCTACCACCACCACCATCATTATTTCTTACTGTCCCACCTTACATCTACCCATGAGATCTTTCAGAGTCTTACTTGCTGGCAAAAGTAGCACCTGGGTGCTACTTTCTGGTCAATTCAAATTTTTAACGAGTTGTATTAGCCAGAACTCTTTTGATTGCAATAGAAACTAATCTTTGCTAACGTATCCTCCTCCCCACCAAAAAAAAAAGTATCTAGTGGAAGCATATTAGGGTAACTCAAAGAAAATCTGATCCACTGAGCCTTGAGAAAGCAGGCAGAGAGGCAGCAGCGGGGCGTCAGGACTGACAGGAGCCAGAGTGCAAACATGGCTGGGTCACTCTCCCTGACTTTCTGCCTCTCATCCTTTCCTCTGTACCTTGGCCTGTCAGCCTAATTATTTCAGAGCATCTCTTTCCCTGAGTCTAGAACCAAAACCAGCAGCAGCTCCTGAGCATGTATCATCCCAGCCTGACCACTAATAATCTTTCCAATTATAAGAAAGATATCGTCTGAGTGGCCATGTGCCCATCCCTGTGGTTCAACAAAACCATTTGGATGGGAAAGGGGAAAGTGTTGATCCTCCAGATGTAAGAGGTTCTGTTCTTAGATCCAAGAGGGCAGAGGGCTGAGCAGACGAACCATGATACAGACTCAGCAAACATTCATTGAGCACCTGTGTGTCCACACCTGTATTCAACACTAGAGACACAGAGGTGGTCAAGACAGTCATGGTCCCTGCTCTCATGGAGCTGATGTTCTAACAGGGAAGGCAGCAATAAACGAAGAAACAGAAAATTTGAATTTCTGTTGAAAAACAAGATGCGTGCACACACATGCACATGCACATGCACACACTCACACATGCACACACAGAGACCTCTTGGGAAAATCTCACACAGCCTTGCCAAAATTTGAGAGGACTAGGTCACTTCCAGTTTTGGAGACTTAATATATTAAAAACTGAAGCCTTCATCACCATCCCTAAAGGCCTCGGGCACAGATGCCTTCCCTTTTCCAGGTGACCCTACAATCCCTCAGTTAAATCATCTACTTCAACACTCCATTGTCTTCCTAACCTCAGTTTTATTTTTAAAAAACTATTGAGATCCAGTGATGCAAAAAAGACACTAGCTAGATTTCCAAGAAAATTTGCATGCTCAGAATTATGAAATAATGGTAGAAAGGTCTGGAAAAATGTTCCAGATGAACTCCAGTTACAGAAAAAGAACAAAAGAGGAGATAAATGAGTAAAATTGGTGTCTCAGAGTTCTCAGAGTGTGTCAGCTATGAGAACCATGACTTAGAAAGAAGTTAACTAGGGCCCCATCACCAGGGCCCAAAGGGCTACGGGCTCCAACCTCATTCTCACAAATGTGAGATTCATGTATTTGTATTGGATGCTTTGGATGTGTATTTGTGTATGGATGTGTTCCAAATATTTCTTTCTAATGTGAATATTTTTTTTAATTATGTGAATGGTTCTCAAAAACCCTCTTTTGGCATTTTTTTTTTCATTTTTTTTTAAATACTAAAAGTCTCAAAAACTGAAAGTGATCCAGTCCTCTCAATTTTGAGAGGGTCTGGCATTAGCACTTAATGAGCACCTTCTATCCACCAAATTCTGTGCTTTGCCCTTCAAATGTGCTACTGTTTCCTATTTATAAAGAAAGAAAGCAAGAGCCAGAAGGCTGGTCTCTTGTTACAAGTCATGCACTTGTTAAGGAGCTGAGCGGGGAGGAGACCCTGTGGGGTCTGTCTGGCTCTAAAACCCGAACTTTTCCCTCCCTGCCTGGTTCCCAAGCCAGGCCAGTCTGGAATAAAGTTGTTTACACTTTGTAGCAAAATCAACTAAATAAGGATGATGTAATTTTTTTCATAAAGCTAGAGATAGTCTATCTATAGAACTGATGTTTTTGATTCTAAGACTTTCTCCTTTTTGCTTTTTTATTTTGGTATTAAAAATATTTTTATGGTTACCATATTGTAAATGGTAGTTATTGATTTTTGTAAATTGTCCTTAGTTGGCAAAATAAAACATTGGTGATTCTGTATGAGAGCTGCCAAGTTGATGTTCTGAAATTTCACTGTGCCATGAAATCTCAAAGTCCGGAAAATGCTGCTTTGTACAGTGTTGGCAATCTCAGAAAGGCAGAGCCGCCCTTCACTGAGTGCCTGCCATATACAGGCACAGAGCTGGATGGTTTTCACACATTGTCTCTGATCAAACCACTAAAGGGAGGTCTTGCCCTGCTTTTACAGATTAGGAAACTGAGACTTAAAGAAGTAAGGGTCCCTGCCAAGGCTCTCAGGCTCCAGCCCTACACCTTCACTCTCTCTGGTACGGTGGTAGGCTGCTTGCGACCCCAGTCTTCTTGCTCTCTGTGCATCTCAACCCCAAGCAGCCCTCCTCCCACTCCTGTGGACTGATGTGAGACACCAGTTTACCTACCTAGCTGAGGTTACAGCCTCATCTTCCCTTCTTATTTCTTTCTCCCAGAGCCCACCCCTTCCTTTCTCTATACACTGAGCTTTAATTGCTTTCAGAGCCTCCATAAATAGCAGTTTAGAGACTGAAGCCAACTTCCCTTTGAACCTTTTTGTGACTCTTTTGGTGCTCTGGCTTGTAAGAACTTCCTGAAGAAACTCAACAAGGAAGTGTAGTGAGTTGTGTGTTTCTGTCCCTTGTTGGCCCAGAACATTGAAATCCAATGAGTTCCCCAGAGCTGTTGGCAATTCACAAAGAGATGTGGGGAAGCTGGAGTGGGTGGGCCAGCCACTTCCCAGAGGGCTTCAGGGCCTGACTTGCATGTTCATAGTGGTCTCTATGCAGGCACATGGCTTTCCCTCTGTGTGCAGGGCTTAGAAGGGTGGTGGTTTTCCCCTGCATGAGCTGAGGCTGGCTTTCTTGACAGTTGCACATTCAGTCTGTGCAGGGGACCTTGGCACTTTGCAGAGACAAATGCACCTCTGTGTTGACCAAAAGCTGTTCTTCTCACTTGAGCTCCAGCTCATCTACAGTCACAGCCTTCTATTATAGCCTCATGTGACTGCCAGATGCGGCTGTGGCAGCCGTACATACAAACAGGAAGGGCACCTGCTCTCTTCGTTAGGAAGAAGAGAAGAATTGAGTTTGTTTCTTGGACCTATGAGTGCTCTGAGGGAGAGGGACAGGGTCTGGCTCTGCCTGGAGAAGACAGATCAGACCTTAGACCTACATAGTTTGTAGGCAATAATAGATAAAGGAGAAAATCTCCATTAGCTTATGAGACTGGAGATGGCTAATGAGGGCATTGCAATTTAAAAAGTGAGAAAAATATTGACAAAAAGAGCAAAGCTTAATGTTATATATCACATATACAGAAGTAGTAATAGTAATAGCAGGACTTCATTGTGGTTCACATTTGTCATTTTTCTGGTGCCTGTTATTTGCTGTCTTCTTAAAAATACCCTTCCTTTCTCGTGACAAACTGCTTCTGTCATTTTGTTAGAAAATGGTAATCAAGGAATAATGCCCCTCACAGTATAGCAGGGGTCCCCAACCCCAAGGCTATGGACTGATACCAGCCCATGGATTAGGAACCAGGCCACGCAGCAGGAGACAAGCAGCAGGCCTGCAAGCAAAGATTCATCTGTATTTGTAGCCGCTCCCCAGTGCTAGCATCACCACCTCAGCTCCACCTCAGGTCATCGGGCATTAGATTCTCACAGAAGCACCAGTTCCTGGAGCAAAAAGGTTGGGGACCGCTGTTCTACAAAAGCCAAAAAGATCCCTGGAGTTTATTCCATTAGATGCCAAGGCATGGAGCCAAGAAATAGGCACAAGCCCTAAATACATCCAATTGGAATGTCACTTTACACTGTCATTTTTAGGCAGAGCAATGCAAGATGGAAGAAACATTTGGAATTTAGTCATTTTCACTGTAGAACCTGAAATAGGCTGTCAGAGGATTCTGGCTCCTTCTGGAGTTGTCTGTTCCCAGCCTGGTCCTTCAGCCTTCCCTTTGAACCAGCAAACTTCTCCCATGGCCTGCCAATCAATTTCCCTTTCACTAGGTTAGGCAGAGTCAGTTTCTGTTATTTATAACCAAAAAAAAAAAAAAAAACCTCACTGAGCATCACCTGCCCAAATTAGTACTGTCCTCTTCTCAGTGGCCTTCTGGAAGGTCATACACAATCCAGTGGTGCTGTCATCACTCAGACAGTGCTGGGCTTCTTCACTTGAAATGGCCTTGGGGGGGCTGTTTTCATGCCACACAAGAACACGTGACCTTATAACTCTGCCTCAATTTGGACCCAAAACAACATTACCAGTTCAATCAGCTGGTTATTCACAGGACTTGGCTACAATTGCCAAAAAGCCTTTTGACTGTTTCCAAAAATAAAATCCAGCCTCTCAGGGTGAGGATCTGCTCCCATTGTGCTTATTCCAAATAATGTGGCATCGATTTCAAGAAAATTCTCCAGAGAGTTCCCAAAATCTTCAGAATAGTGGCAGTAGCCTTGGGATAAATACCTGGCATCTCTGGATGACTGCTCAGAAGGGGACAGATACTTGTTTGAATGGATATAGTCTGGTATATTTATCAACCAGCCATCCCAAGATCTAAAAGTCACACCCCACGGTGAAGACATGTTTCTAAGCCTAAAAGACTTTGTGTGAAATACCCTTTGAGAAATCCCCTACATACAGCCTGTGAACACCACCCCCCCACAAACTCCCCCTTTCCTCCCCAGACATGGCCAGGTAAGGATTTTTCCCTTCACACTGGAAGCAAGTGAGGTTTAAAAGGCAGTAGCTATTGTCTCTTGTTCTTAAACAGGATATGTGTCCTCTGCCCAGAGATGGGCTGCAAATCTAAAACAAAAGGACACATAACATCCACCAGCAAATCCTGCCTTAGAGCCTTTTGTGTAGGCATCATGCTTCTTTGCTTTATAAGTTTCTCTTAGATTAGGGAAAGGTTTACCCTTACATTTCCCAAAATAAAAATATGTGTGTATGTGTTGTGTGCACATATGTTTGGATAACACTATGGGACCCAAACTGACACATTAGAGTAGGTGGAACACGCCCTCCCCTGTCCCCACCCACACTTGGATGTGGTTACCTGGTTATGTCCATACTCAGTCAAAAAAAAAAAAAGGAGTGAGTAAATTCACTGTCTTCCAGGCCCATGCTATTGCCAGGTCCAGGTCCATTCCGTTTTTAGGCAGAGGGCAGGAGAAATACGGTTGTTCTTTCTGTCTCTTTTGATAGAGAAAAAAGAGTGAAGCTTTCAAAATTGACTTTGGTGTCTTGGTGTCTTGCAGTTTCTATCTCTTTGTGATCAAAAGATCACAGCCCAACAAGGGGAGACAGAGGAGAATCTCTACTTTTGGCAGGCTCTAAGACAGTCTTGGATTATTTATTTGTTCTGTACCTCATTTCTGTCAAACATTCTTTTTCTATCTCTTGTCATAAAAAATTGAAATGCTAGTTTCTCAGTGGATGCCTTGGCTTTAACTATCTGTCTGACCTTGGACAAATTATTTAACATTTCTGAACCTGTTTACTTGAGTGTAATCACAGTGCCTGACACTACATAGGTACTCAATAAGTATTTGTGGATGAGTGAGAGTATTTCTAAGGTCCTTGCAGCTCTAACACTGTGATTTTCCTGGTAACTGAGTGGAGTCTAGTGATGGGCTCCAAATAGTGGACTCCATTACCCCTCAGCATGTTTCATAGTAATTTGGTGTTTATTCTCAAAAGCATTGTTCTGCCATCCTCCTGAGCATACTCAGTACCACACTAGGCATATAAAATTCATTTCAGGAGCCCAGAATTGAAGATCCACATGGTTTACCTATAGAATTGCTATTGACCACCATTGCTCAATGCTTCTGGCTTTCGCTTGTCAAATTTGTTTGCTCATTTACTCTGTATATTTAAAAAACTTCTCATATACAATAGCTCCCCAATTTCCTTCAACTCTCTTTTTAAATTTTATTTTATTAGTTTCAAGTATATAGTACATTGTTAGACATTTGTATAGTTTATGAAATGATCCCCTAATTGCTCTTAGTTGTCTATTTCATATCATCTATAACAGATAGGCAAGACCATAAACAGTTCAAATGTCAAGTCGCTCTTCATATTTTTATTTCTCAGTTGACCAGTGCCTGAATTTGCACAAATCAGGTGTTTCGGGGTTAATATTGCTCTTTTGTAAAGTTGATTTACACAGGGTGTCCCCTAGAGGCTCACTTGTAATCTGAATTGTCAACTGGGACCGTTAGAGATTGATGATGGGGGATTATGATTGTCTATGTGTTGCACTTTCATCCAATTTTCTGATGTGTTTTGGTAATGATGTTGACAGTTGTGTGAAGATCTGCTACTGAAATTAAAGCAGCAGCAGCAGCAGCATTTTTGAGCTTGATGATTAAATTTGATTAGATCAGAGTGGGTTTTACTTCTCCCTCAGAGTCAGCAGAGATTTACTGTCCACCAACTGATTTAACTTCATGCTAGAAATGGCTAGCATTCTGTTGGTAACATAACTTACCAACAGAAAAAGAAATGTCAAGGAGCGTTGGAATGAAAACCCAACCTTGTTTGACTTTTGTGAGATGACCTTGAAGGGGCTGAAAATGTACACATGACCAAAGATTTCTGCCTGTAAAACATCATAGAGAAAATAAATGTTGACACGTATTGGTGGACCTTCGTATTGATGAGCATCTTTCAACAGTAGCTATCATTTGAGTGATTCAGAGGCTTTCATGAAATCAGATAAAGTAAAAAAATAGGATTATGGGTTCTGGATTTTTCTTGCCACTGGCAAGAGGCGAAAATAACCATTTGTGAGTCTGAGTCTACATGACTTAAAGCAACAGTAAGATGCAAGGAGAAAGCTCAGGAGCAGTCCTATGTAGGAATTTCCTATAAAGTAGTATGTGTAATTTCACTCTGTATATGAATTCTTTAAATAATCATAAACAATAATTCACAAAAGAAGAGATGCAATTGGACAATAGACAGGAAAATAGTGTGCAACCTCACTAAGAATTTTTAAGACGTGGATAAAATCAGACCCCAGTTTTCAGCAGCAAAACTGGCAAAAATTCAAGCAGATTATACTACTCAGTGTTGGCAAAGATACAGAAAGGTGGATAATTTCATGAACTGCTATTCATGAACTGGAGTTCAAAAAATCTGCAAAGAAATTTGTCAAAACATCCTAAGTGTTAAAAACACAAAGACCCTTTAACTCTATAATTCTACTTCCATAATTCTGTCCTAGGGAAATAATCAGAAATATATGATCAAAATTTTATGTGCAAGGCTATGTGTTGTACCTTTTTATAATAGCCAAGAAGAAGAAGGAGGAGGATGAGAAAGAGGAGAAGGAGGAGGAGGAGGAGAAGCAGCAGCAAATTTATTATCCCTTAAGAACAAAATGGTTAAGTAAATTATGGAATACCCACATGATGAAATACTATATGATCATTAAAAATTCTCTTCAAAGAATATTTAAGGACATGAGAGAAATATTCATGATATCACAACTAAGAGAAAGAAGCATAACATAAAACTTCATATGGTATAGTCCTGACTTTGTACAACATTTAAATATGCACCAAAAAAGACTAGAAGGAAGTATACCCAAATGTGAACAGTTATTCTAGGTGGTTGATTTAGAAGTGATATTAATTTTCTTCTTTTTGCTTTTCTGTGTTTTTCCAATTTTGCAAAACTTATATAAAACACGTTTTTTATAATCAGGAAAAACTTGTAATGGTCATAATCATAACATCTATAGGGTCACCCAAGAATTTTTTTCAGCATTTCAGATCCTCAGGATGAGAATAGGGAGAGCAATTATGTGTTTCTTGTCACCTATTTTGAAAATTTTAGTAGAAAGTCCATGGGTTCCAGATGCCTTTCTTGTTTTTTTCAGTTGCTTGATGATTTTCTGCACCTTGTCAAGAATCAGAGGGATTCTGCAGATTCTTTTGTCTGATATTGCGTAGAGTTGAAAACGTGTTCTTCAATAATTGTCTTAACTGAAAAGGTCTTTGAAATGCTCTTTCCAGAGCTCAGTGACAGCTTCATTTTTATTTTATTCCATCCAGGAATAACAAGAGGGCCCGTGGCTACTCCATGTGCATGTGTGTATGTCTGACACTTACATATACATGTGTTGTAAAATGTTGGAGGAATGCTGTATGTTTCTAAGGGGTCATTTTTCCATCTCTTCTTTGTGCCAAATTTCTTTGAGCTTCTGCTCTGGTTTATAGATGTCTCTATTTATCTGCCTGAGTTGGTGTCAGTTTGCTGGAAATTAAAAAGCCTTCTACCTCCTGGCCATGGTGTGGAAGGTCAGACTATATGATCTAAGGTGTCTTCCAACTCCAACCTGATTTGTTTTTATGACACTTGGAGTCAGTCACTTCCTCTACCCCCTCATTTTTTTTAAGAAAGTATGATGTTTTGTGGAAGTGAACCCCAGGACTTCCTCACAGATACTACTGATGGTGGATTAAAGCACACCTATCGATCGGCAAGAATGGAACTCAGGATGTAGAATATAGTATTACAGGCTTAGAAGCAAATTGTAGACATGGTCCCTGATTTAAAGGGGAGGTGGGGGACAGTCATTTGCTCATAGCTGAAATGGAAGTAAGTGCATTGCTAGATACAAAACCCACCTAATATGAGGGTGTGGGTGGCAAATAATATTTATTGTGCACCTACTATGTACCTGGCATTATACTGAGCACTTTATATAAATGTTCTTATGTACTCCTCAGCAGTTAATCCTCTTAGATACTATTATTCCCTACCCTGCATTTTAAAGATGAGAAAACTAATGTTTAAAAAACTTTCCCAAGGTTGGTTTAAGTTGCAAAGCTAGCATTCAATCCCAGAGCTCACACAGGCCCTTGGCTAGTGTATCCCAAACTTGCTTAGAAGAATCACCCAAAGCATCTGTTAAAAAGACAGCCCCAGGCCCTTGGAGCTTTTCTAATAGGGTGGTCTGGGGAGGGACCTGGAAATTGGTAGTTGTAACAAGTGTCCCTGGTGATTTTTATCAAACAATACTACAGTGGTTCTTAGGTCTGGTTATAAGTTAGAATCATCTGGGGAGTTTATAAAAACAATCCTGGTGTGGGGCTCCAGCCCAAGACATTCAAATTTAATCAGACTGGGGTGGGACCTAGGCATCAGTACTTTAAAGCACTCCAGGTTATTCTAAAGTGCAGCCTGGGTTGAGAACCACTGTTCTGCTGCCTTGGCTGATTAAAATTAAATCAGCCTGACTCACTCTAAAAAAAAACACTGGTAAAAGAAGAATCATTCAGTGCCAACCAACTGTCTCCACTTTCAGCCTAGCAATCAGAGTAAGTCATGTAAAGCCTGCAGGAAGAAAAGGGAAATACCCAGCAGGGTGTGACATTGGTCCTTTTATCCATTTGCTCCCCAGCTCCTGATTGAACACCAAAATCGGATGCCCTGAAGGTGCTTCCTAGGCCAGAGCTTGGACAAAGGGGAATTCTCTTGCTCGTTTACCCTTAGTGGTTCTCCAGCTTTGGTTGTATATCGTTGTGTATTGGTGTATATCGGAATTACCTGGAGGGCTTGTAAAAACAGATGCAGGACCCTGTCCTATAGTTTCTGATGTGTAGATCTGGAGTGGGGCTGATGAGCTGGTCAGGAGACCACCCTTTTTGGACCACTATTTTGTCTGTCTCTGAAATCATGTGCCACATGAACATAAGCCCTGCCTCCTGGCTAGTGTGAAACTGTGCTGTGGAGGAAGAATTTCTCTGAGGGAGCTTTCAGTTGGGCCTGAGAAACTTGGACCTTGATGTTTGCAGGAGACACACTGAGACATACACACAGATGAGGACCAGCCCCATCTCCCTTTCCCTGCCCTCATTATAGGCTATGTCACACACGTCTAGATACAAATGTTCATTCATCAAATCCTTCGACAAATGTATATGACAATGCCAGTGATCTAATACCTGGGAGAATGGCAGATGAGTCAGACCAGATTCTTATGGAGCTCTTGTAGGGAACCAGTAAACACACCAAATGAACAAACAACAACAATAAACATTTCAGAGAGTGATAAGAGATAGGAAGCAAGCAAATCAGGGTGATGTGATTGAGGCAGCTGCCGACTGGGAGGAGCAGGAAGGCCTTTCTGAAGGGAGGACATTTGAGCTGAGACTTGAATGACAAAAGGACCTAGTGTTTTAAGGACTAGAGAGAACTCCCCCTGTATTAAGAATGTCACACCTGGATTCTTAAGAGTAATGAGGGCACGGAGGAAGCAGTGGACTCCAAGTGTCATCAGGCAGAGGAAACAGCTTCTGCAGAAATTCCTGAGGCAGGGGGACCTTGGTGCACGTGAATAACAGAAAGCAAACTGAGGCTGACATGTGCACAACCACCACTAGCATTTCCCTAGAACTATAAATTCTTTACATTCGTTCTTATGGGAGCCTCATAATAGCCCTGTGATATAAGATGAATGAGAGTATATAATCCCTATTTTTTCTATGAAAAAACTGAGGTAGAGAAAGGTAAAGGGTCACTCCCAAGGTGATGAGCTAGTAAGAAACAGAGTTTAAGGCATTGTGTCTCAGACTTTCATCTGCACACAGATCACTAGGAACCTTGTTAAAATGCAGAGTCTTACTCAGTAGGTCTGGGGTGGGCCCTGAGATTCTGCATTTCTTACCAGGTGATGCCATTGCTACTGGTCCCTGGGCCACACTTGGAATAGCAAGGCCTTAGGTGATTGTTTCATAATCTGGCTATTTGATCAGGTGGACTATGTCCTTGGAGTTGACCACCCCTTGCCCGCCTACCCAGGGGTCTAATATCAGAGGTTGAAATTCTCTCAGATGCTGACATAACACCCTGGAAAAGATCATGACTGCCCTGCCCATCCAGGAGCACCAGAATGTCCAGGTGGGGTCCTGGCTAGAATGAAATCCTCCCTTTGTTTTAGGCAAATACTCCGTATCAAGCCATACATACTGATGACCGCAGCATATTGGCTCCCTGCCACTCTGATTTACACTCGTGAAGTGCTCATCAATTCCCATAGGCAACTTCTTGAGTTATTTTAGGTTTTCAGTTTTGATAGCAAAAATCTGCTCCATAAAGCCAACATTTCTCTTCTTGGTTGTTTCCAAGGATGGCACGGCTGCTGTCTAGTTCCCTGGTTGCCTTGCTAACTAGACCTCGTTTCTGTCAGGGCCACAGAGCCAATGTCCCTCCCCAGGGTTCTCCAGTCTCAAATTTGGATTACTATCCTGGAGAGTTACCATTAAGATTATCCCAGAAAAAAAAAAATTAGTATAGATTGCAAATAGCTGGCTTTATTTTTGACACAGGAACACCATTGCACTAGCCACTGTTACCCAGAGTGGGAAAAAACCAACGAGACTTGATTTGGGGGCCTTTCATCCCTTGGGTGAGTGGGGTCTGTCCAAAAAAGGAACCATGGAGATGCATTTACAGCTCCTGAGCCTTCCTCACGTCTTGCTCATGTGCTCCTGGAACTGCTGCTCTGCTCCCCGACCATAGTCTCCCAGACGTCACAGTTCAGCTCCTGTCAGGACAAGCAGGTTGTCAAAGGACTTCTAGAACCTGTCACAAAAGATGCCTTAGCGGAGGCCCCTTTATCAAGCACCCCAGGCCCTCTTAGCTGTCAGGGGCCCACTTGGCCCAGCTGTTCAGAACTTACCCATACATTTCAGGCAAACCCAGTACTAACTTGGCAGCAAATTGTAAATGAATACTAACTACATAGAAATGCTTGGCAAATTCTCTCACTTTTCCTGTGACATCCTGAAGGTCCAACAAAGACTCTTGAGTCACTCAGGGAATTATCTATTTCACACCTTTTGCTCAGATGATCCATAGGCCTATATCAACAAAAATGACTGAGCTGACCTGTATTTGTCTACATTTTATTCAATTCAGCAAATACTTATTGAGCTGTGTGAAGGAACCTTTTTAATGACTTGAGGAGAAACAAAGATGTATAAGGTGCAGTTCCTGTTGTCAAGAAGATTGTAATCTGTTATAGTTGAGCCTGTAGACACATCCACAAATATCTGGAATACAAAACAGAATGTGATAAATTCTGGATTCAAGGCAGAAACAGAGTATGGTTGGGAGCTGGGTGGGAGAGCAGATGAATTCTAACTGGAGAAGTCTGGAAAGGTTTCATGGAACGGGTGGAAATGAATCTGCTCTGCCTCTAGGATAGACCAAATTTCAATCCTTGAACAAGCATCTTTAGTGAAACGAACAATAGCTTCCATTTATTAAGCTCTTACCGTGTATCAGGTGCTGTTCTAAGTGCTTACGTGTTTTAGCTCATTTGATCATCTCATTACCGTGTGAGGTGGGGACCTATATTATCATCCCCATGTTACAGGTGAGACAGGTGAAGCCCGACTAGGTCAAATAACCTGCCCTGGGCCAAACACTAATGGAAGAGGCTAGGGGAAGCTGGGATTTGAGCCTCGGCAGCCTGGAGCTAGTGGCTACTGAACTCTGTTGCTTCTACGTGCAAGACATTGGTTTCCTTTTTTATTACTCTTATTTTGAAATCACTAATCAACTCTGTTGAGCTTTGTTAGAGCAGAGTAAGCACTGAGGTCCTACTGAAGATGTTTACTTCCTTACCATGGGCTTTTGAGCCACATAATCAGTGAGGCCCTCCAGGAGAGCCAGCCGCTTAGCCCACCTTTCTAAGCTCTGGAAAGCCAAGAAATGGGCTCTCAGGCCAGCCACCCCCCCAACCCTGGAGAGTCATTCCAGTCCTCAGAGGCCAGTTCAGCCCCTCTCTCTTTAGGAATTTGGACTCGGTGTCCATGGCCTTTTTAGAGTCCTAAGATGTAAGGCATAGTTGGGGAAGTGGGGAACCACACCCCAGAGATGATTCCTCTTTTTTCCATGTCTTCCTGGCTTGGAGCCACTCATGGCCCCAGGAGGCAGCAGCGAGCTGGTTCCTCACTGGATGTGTGCAAGAGCAAGCTCTGCCAGGTGTTCCCTGTTTTCTTCTCTGAGGGGAGAGGGGAAGAGGCTCTTGGTGCAAAGGAGAGAGTAGCATCTGCATATGAGTTGGGGGCTCAGAAATCCCCCAGCCCTTCCCCCAGCATGAGGCCATACTGGCCTGGAAGAAGGGGTACCTTTCTATCATTCGCACAAGGGTCCATAATTGCTCCACAAAGGAGATGTGGCTGACAGGTCGAATAGAAATGGTGTCACCTGACAACCCCGTGTCCTTAAGGAAGAAAAGATGCTTCAGTCCTGACCTGGACCAAAGTACTGACAGGGTTAATCCTCTTTCTCCTCTTTGATGCCAAGTGATGTTGAATCTTTCAGGTGCTTCTCTGGAAAAGGAAGAAAGAGAGGTCTTCAAGCTCCCCATCCCTACCCCTCCATGCCCCCCATGAGCTGACATCAGCTCATACTCAGGAGCTGGGAGGTCTGAAGTCTTTTGAACCTTCTTGCCAGGAGGCAGGTCAGGAACAGGAGGTGCCCCCTCCCCTACCCTTCGATCTCCGTCTCCAAGAGAGGAGTGAGGGCCAGTCAGCCAGTCCCCAGGTCCCTCTCTGTCCTGGGATTGGTCCGGGAGCATTTTGTGTTAAATGCCGACATATAAATTTGTAGACGTTCCATGTGAGCAAATTGGATTCTTTCACATGGCCCTTAAATGCTGCCATTTAGCCAGATTTAACAGGAGGCTCTGGCCCACCCCACCTTCCCTTCCTGCCCTGATCCCTCCAGAGTCACCCAGAATCGATCCCGGACCGGCCTGCTGGAGACAGCCAGGGGCTTGTGCACAGTCCAGCCCTTCTCTGCCTGCTGCCCGTGCATCCTCTTGGCTTCCTCCCCGCTGCTCTCTGCGTTCTCCCTCTCTCCTCTCCCCTGCCTCCCGCTCCCTTTCTCCCAACTCTCCCCACCCACCTTCCCTTCTTCCATCCAGTCTCTCCCTCCTCCTGTCTGCGCCGTGGCAGCTGCTTCCAATGCAGCGAGATGCACCAATTCATTCAGCCTCACAGACTCTTTAAGGTCGTTACTAAATATATCAAGCAGAAGAAAAGGGTCTTTTTTCCTATCTCCAAGCAGGGAGCATAATGCTGGCCTTAGGATCTGAGCTGGTCTTCCCTGATCCCTCACAGAAGGCAGTCCAGAACCAGCCTGATTATCAGACTCCCCCATCCTGTGCCTATGCAAGGGGGTGACCCCAAGAAGAGGGGCAAAGATGAAGTGGGGTGGGGTGCAGGGGATGCTGGGATGATGCTGAGAATTACAAAAGTCCATTTGATATCTTCAAGAGTTAACAGCTCTGGAGATAATTTCTACCAAAGCTATTTCTCCCTCTAGATTATTTTTCTTTATTTTTAAGGAGATGAGAAAATGTTGAAAGAGGCTGACTTGCCAGTCCAGGAAAAGGACTTATATTGGAATGCCCTAAGCAATGTTGTCTCTGAGATTTGTCTAGGTTGTAAGCAGATGACATTGCTACCTGAGCAGTATCCGGTGGTAAACTGCCAGACATCAGTGTCGTGATTAAACAAAATGTACAGTGGAGTTAGCATACATGTTGCACATCAGGGTGGATGCCTGGCTGGCTCCCTCTTCCTGGGTCATGGTTTCTGTATTCCCATATCCGATCCTCCCTACTACACACAGACACCCCCTTCCTGGGAGTCTCTGAGACTTCTTCCCCTCCTAGTGTGTGTAGGCAGAGCAGTCTGAGTTATGATTTAAGAGAAACGCCTCGTTCCTCATACAGAAATATCTCCCGCATGCAGCACACAGCTCCCATCGTTTAGAAGTTCTTTAAATGGAGATAAAAATATAAGTGGTATTTTATCTTCAAATCAAAAGTGGGTAAGGTCACTGGAGAATGTGTAGGGCATTCATTTTTAACCTTTTTTCTTTTTTTCTTTTTCTTTCTTTTTTTTTTTTTTTTTTTTTTTTGGTCATGGGACCAAAAAATGCTATGGCTGTCTTCCCAATTCTGTCACAATTGCATAGTTTTTTGGGGGGTTTGTGAACACCTGTAGGGCCTGTCTTCAGACTCCCTGGACCCCCAAATAAGAACCACTGGGCCAAAGAAGGGAGGCTGGGGACATAGGGATTGCCATGACTGTCAAAAAAGAAGATGCAGTGAAGAACATTTAAGTGAAGAACATTCTAGAAAATTGAGGTATCCCTGAAACCACAGGCCAACAGGGGTTCAGGATGCAGGTAGTGGTGCCCAGGAGATAGATGCCTCAGAGAGCTAGGAGGACAGAAGGACTGAGAAGTGTTCATTAGAATAAGAACTTGGCAGGTTGTTGGCTGTGACTTTGGAGAAAAGTTTCCATGCAGAGAGCCACATGTTCAAGGTGTGGGCCATAGGCAAGATGGTGTCCAGAGGAAGTGCAGTCTCCTTCTTCAAACTCTCAAGCCAGAAGGGGAGAAGCAGCAACAAGTATTTTGGAAACACAGAAGGAAACTATGTTTTTCTGGGTGGGGAGTAAACCAGAGGTTGAGAGGAGAGACTTTTTGAGATGAATTATTGGAAAATAAATAGAAACTTATCAGGCAGAAAGAGGGACCAGGGGAGGGCATCTCAGGCAGAGAGAAGAGCATTTTCACAGAGATGGAGGCTTGAAAGACCTCGCAGTATTTGCAGATCCAGGAATAATGTGTTGGTGCTAGAGTATGTTTGGAGATGAGTGGGAGGGAGAAATCACTGAAAAGCAGGCAGGAGCCAGAGGGCACAGGGGCTGAGGAGTTTGTGCTTTATCCTGTCATGCAATGAACGGTCACTGAAGAGTTATTTTTAACATACATTTTGCCTTCTGATTCTAAAAGCAATACAAGCTCATTATAAAAAATTTTTTAAATATAGAAAAATGTAAAGACACAAACATAATTACTGTTAAGGTTTTGGCATATTACTTTTAGTCTTCTTTCCATACATCATGTTTTATTAAATCTAAGACACCATCATTTAGGAGCACATCATTACTTTATGTGCTGCTAAGAAAATGTATGCCTTTATACTTGATATAATGCTTCTTTTCAGAGGGCGTGAGATGTATTCCATTTTGGAGAGATTAAAATGGGGAGAATCTGTGCATTGCAATAATTGAAATAAAGCTATATGTCTTTTTTTCAATCTTAAGTTTTCATTGTATTTCAAATTTTGTATCTGGCTTCTTAATTCAGAATTATACCACAATAATTCTCCAGGTTATAAAAATATTTGTAAAAATGATTTGTAATAGCTGCATAATATTCCAGTACATGGGTATTCCACAATTTATACAACCATTCCCCTATCAATAGGTATTATATTGATTTCTTTTACTAGATATAATACCTCAGTGAAAAATGTGCATAAGTATTTGCACTTTGTTTTTTGTTTTCAATATTTTTCTCAAAGATAAATGTACACCACGAGCTAAACATTGATATGATATAATAAGGCTTATCTTTGACAAACATATGTTACACTTTCTGCCTCTCCAAGAGATATAAATATATTTGGTGAATTTAGCTGCAGCTCTATGTTCAATTCTGTAGTTTTGTTTCTCTAATTGTGGTAAAATACATATAACATAAACTTACCATCTTATCCATTTTTAAGCGTACAGTTCAGTGACATTCAAACATTCACACTGTTGTGCTACCATCACCACTGAACTCTCTTCATCATGCATAAATAAAACACTGTACCTACTGAACAGTCATTTCCCATTTCCCTGTCCCTCAGCCCTTGGTAGCCACCATTCTACTTTCTATCTCTATAAATTTGGCTACTCTAGGTACCTCTTATAAAGGGAATCATGCAATATTTGTCCTTTTGCGAATAGCTTACTTCACTCAGCATAATATCTTCAAGGTTCATCTATGCTGTAGCATGTGTCAGAATTTGCTTCCTTTTTAAGGCTGAAAACATACCATTGTATGAATAGACCACATTCTGTTTTTCCATTCTTTCATCAGTGTCCATAAGCTTTTATCTGAATTTTGGACTCTCTCTCTCAAATAAATTTCTAGTCTTCAATCAGAAAATCTGAAAAAAAAATTTTTTAACTCTTGATACATAGGTGAAATTACTTTCCAAAAACTTATACAAATTTATACTCCCTCTATCGGTGTATAAGCATGCATGTTAGCATTGGATATTGTTATTTGGTTTATTTTTGATACTAAAAAAATAATGTCATTGTTTTAATATTGTTTTAATGTCATTGTTTTCTTGAGCATTCCTAATGAAGATGGACTTTTTCTTACATCTTCATTAGCTGGCTGTGTTCTCTCTTTGTTAATTGTATTGCTTTGTCCTTTGATCATATTGATGATGTAGTGCTTTACTTATTACTTTATATGTGCTCCTAATAGATTAATGATTCAAAGAGTCACCAGTATTTTTGTAGAGCCCCCTGTCTTACTTTAGGCACTGTCTAGGCATTAGCGATAATGCTGTGAACCATCAAACAAGAACCTCTGCCCTCATGGAGGTGACATCTTAGTGAGGGAGTGAGACATTAAACAAGATAATAAGCCAACAGTGTAATATGTTAGATGGTATAAATGCTGAGGAGGAAAGAGAAATTGGGGAAGAGAGGTGAAGTGTTGGGGCTGGGTGTCAGAGAAGCCTTACCCAGGAGTCTGCAGCCAGCCCTGAGGGAGTTGAGGGGAGAGCCCATGGGCATCAGGCAAAGGGTCCAGCCCAATGCAGAGACCCTGAGGCAGGAACACAGGGGCCACGGGCTGGCTGGCATGGAGTGTGGAAAGGGAGAACAGTGAGAAATCAGGTCTGAGAGTGGCCAGAGCGGCAGACCATGCCCGCCCTCAGGGCTGCTGCTTCTTCCTCTTAATGAGAAAAAGGCAAATAGGAGATGGATTTTGAGCAGAGGGGTGATGTGATGTGACCCACACTTTAAAAGATAGCTCTATTTTCATGTCAAGAATAGACTGAAGGAAGGAAAGGAGGGAAGCCAAAAGAACTGTTGGGAAGTTCTTACATTAATCCAGATGAAAGATGATGGGGGTTAGACCAGAGGTTAGCAGAATTGTGAGAAATTGCCAGAATCCATATGTATTTTAAGGTACAGACAATAGGATTTGCTAATGAATTGGATGTAGCATGTGAGAGGAATCAAATAAGACTTAGAGCTTTAGGCCTGAGCACCTGGAGGTCAGAGGTTGAGAAAGAAAAGACAGCAGAAGTGGATCTAGAGGGGTGTTCGGGAGCTCAGTTTTTGACAAGTAACATTTGAAATGTCTATTAAACATTAAAGAGCAATGTCGAGTAGTCAGTTGGATATATGAGTCTGGAGTTCAAGGAAGAGATCCAGGGTAGAGATGATATAAATTTGGAAGTTGTCAGCGTATAGATGGTATTTAAAGCCCTGACACATGTGAGGTCACCAAGGAGCAGGAAATGGATGGAAGAGAGATGAACAGCCAGGTGACTGTGCCTGCTGCTTTCAACATCAGGAGAGACTTGTACCCTTCAGCATAGTTTTAGCACCTCAAGGGTTACAAGGCTGGGAGTGGGCAGGGGTGGGAATGAAGACGTGATCACATCTGTGTTTCAGACCAGTGGTTCTGTAGAGTCACCTGCGGTTTATCCCATCTCTCCTGAGCGTGGAAAGAATCTGAGAGCTTCCCCATCAGAGGTCCCCAGCAGGCAATGGTTAATGTCTGAGATTTCCATGGTTACTTTTGACCAAAGATCAGCTAACTCTTTAATCTCAAGAGCCATCTTCAACAGAGCGAATCATATTGACAGCCCTTTGATACTGACACAGGAAAATGTATAGGCTTAGGAGAAAGGAGGAAAAAGAGAAAGGAAGGGCAAGGGGCCCAAAGGGAGGCAGGCTTAGGGCTGGAATGGCAGCACTGTCACTTTCCACCAGCTCCTTCTTTACACAGTGATTCTTAAGGGGCTGGGAAGGGGAGGGGCATTGAAACACCTGGGGAGCTTTCTCAGTCTATTTTTCCTTGGTCCCCAAGCTCCTGACCCCAGAAGATTCTAGAACACTCTCCTGCCCGAATATGAAGCTCTCCTCACCCCAAGTAGAGGAGATCCCTCACTTTCCATGTTGAATATACTCTCAGATGAGAGCTGGGATGGAGCTTGGCCAAAAGGACACCTTGCAGATATGTGGTTCCTTCCCTGTGGGGTTCAGGGATACATCGATATTGAGAAGAGTGACCATAGAACTTGTCATCCAAACTAGGTCACTTTTGACATGGAAGGAAGGGGGACCTACTAATAATTACCCAGAACAACAGCATTACCTGGAACTGTCCTGAGCAAACTCTGGAATTACAACTGCTGGTGTAGCTCCAAATGTGTTTAAGAAATCCTAGTATCAGGATCACCTAAGGGAGATTATTTTAAAAATAAATCTCTGAACTCATCTCCAGATGTGCCAGTTCAAACCTGTGAGGAGGGGACCTACCCTTGGTGGAGAAAGTCTGTCTTTATCCCTTCATCACTTTTCTTTTCTCTAGAGGCGATTTATGGTTTTTTGGACAAGGCTTTAGCAAGAAGGAAGAACTGCTAGTTGAAGAAGGGTTCCTCTTTCCTGCAGTGAGATGGCCATTCTCTCTCTAACTCACCTGATGACTGGAGCAGCAGCATCTTCCTGGGAAATTCAGTCCTCTCTGTGTGTTCAGGCTGTCAGTTCCTTGGCTTTCTCTTGGACTCTGGGCTACCGCATTTTCCCTAAGTCCTGGTTCATGTAATAAAACATAAAGGATTGTTGCTCTGTGTACACCCAAGACTCTTAAAGTGATAGCAGGGTTAACTGCTTAGATGTCAATCCCCTGCCATGTGTCCCTCTCATAAGCCAGCATCACTCCCTTTCATAAGCCATTCTGGCTGTCATTTATGAATTTAAAACCTCTTTGAGTTTCATTTATATTTTAAGATTGTTTTCTCTTCTTTGGATTACAAATGCCATAAATTTCCTACCTGTTGAACAGTGCTTCCTTTATTTGTCCTAAATGCCAGCTCTTTCTCCTTGCCCGGATCTCAGACTTCTGGAAGCTAGAAAACAATAAATCTATCTGGGAAGCCATATATACCCTTCCTTATATGGCACTTCTGTTTCAACAATCTTAGAGCTGGAAGGGACCTTGAACATAATCAAATTTAACTAACTTCCAATTCTGCCCATCAGATCTCCCCAGGAGATTCCTTAGAGCTGCCCAGTTTGCTTGAATACACACAGTGATGTATGTATTCACACTACCTCCAGACACAATTAGCTCTAGCTTTACAGAATGTTTTATCAATGGTGGTTTTTACCCCAAATTTATTGTTATATAATTGACATGTAACACTGTGTAATTTTAAGGTATACAATATGATGATTTGATATGTGTATATATTGTGAAATGATGACCACAATAAGGTTAGTTAACACATCCATCCCCTCACAGAATTTTTTGCTGTTGTTGTTGCTTAAAAATCAGCTTTCCCTAGGATAGAATGATTCATGTTGAGTTGGAGACATCATTGTGAACTCATGTTTAGCTTAAAATAGATACAGATGATTACATACAGAAATATTTATAGATATGTGTATTATACATGAGGTAGTATACTTCCTCTGTCATCTGAAAAGGCCTACAAGCAGTGAACACTCCAGTAGCAACAAGCATACCTAGCTCCAAGAACTTGGTTTCTAAAACCATTCTCCAATAAAGGGAACCAGGGCTTCCTAGAGAAATGGCTGATTCTAGGACTAGGGCAGGAAATATACAAGAGGAACCTGGAACATATGGTAGTGCTAGAATGTAAGGAAGTGATCAGAAAACCCACCATGAAGGGGTATGTCAAAGAGTCCAAGAGCCACTGAAAGAGCTCCCGATGGCCAAAGCTGGTGCAATTTAAGCAAAAACATAAAGTAGCATTAGATTATATCCCAAAGTAAAAAATAAGTACCAGTGAATCTATATAATATAAATAAATGATTGAGCAAATACAAAAATGAGGAGGAGTACACAAGTCTCCCATGTTAAGGAATTCCAAACAATGTATGTAGATGCTCCGTCCTCAAGAAGGTAAAGCATAACTCCCTATTCCTTAAGTGTGAGCACTATTTATGACTGCCTTCAAAATGCTGCAGTATGAAAAGGAAGAAAAGAACAGCTGTGCTAGGAAAATTGACAAACACAACCTCAGCCAGGTGATCAAGGTCAACATCAACAGGGACAAGTCATATTGACAGTGCATACCCTTCATGTGATGGGATGAAAATGGCACTTTCTCTCTGGTCTTCCTTCCAAAAACCAATAACCCCAGTCTAACCATGAGAAAAACATCAAGAAAATCCCAGGTGAGGGACATTCAACAAAATACCTGACTAATACCCTTCAAAACTGTCCAAATCATCAAAACCAAGGAAAGTGAGAAGCTGTCACAGTCGAAAAGAGCCTCATGTCTCTTGTACAGACATGACAACTGAATGGAATGTGGTATCCTGAATAGGGTCTGAAACAGAAGAGGAAATATCAGTGAAAACTGAGGAAATCTGAGTAAAGTATGGGCTTTAGTTGAAAATATATTGATATTGGTTCATTATTTGTAACAAATGTAACATATTAATGTAGAATGTTAATAATAGAGAGAACTGGGTGTGGGATATAGGGGAACCCTCTGTATTCTGTAATTTTTCGTAAAGCTAAAACTATCTCAAACTAAAAAGTTTACTTTAAAAAGAAAGTCAGCCTTCCCTGCCTACCTATTCACCTTGGCTCTGTCATTGGCCTGAATCGATTCTTTAGCACAGCCATCATACTCATCTCTCTCCCTGCCCACTCTGTCTTCCCCTTTCCCATTCAGATATCTTCATCAGAGTCTCTAAGTCCAGGTTTCAATTTCTTTCACTGGCTAGATCACCCTTCTCCAGAAAGCTCAGTTAGACAATTGCCTCCCAGTTCATTGACTTGCCCCGAACTGAACACAGCACTTTGAGTGTGGATGCACAGCCTGAAGAAGAGCAGAGCTCTATCGCCTCCTTCAGTTCATCCATTGTATCTCTATCAGTATAGCCTACAGTGACTTCAGAGGTTTGTACTTTGGGGGGCAGGCACCCCACATTAATATCTCCAACTCTACCCATTTTTAAATACAGCTTCACTACAATCAACATAAGGAATAACTTTCTGCAAAGTTGAAGCTTACCAAAAAAAAAAAAGTGGGGGTATGAGGGGTTGCCTCTGGAGGAGGTAGTAAATTCTCCATCAATGGGAGTATTCAAGTATATTGGGCAGCTAGCTACAAAGAGAGGGGAAATTTGGTGGATGGAAATGAAGAAGGAAGTTCGTCTTATAACTTTTACAGTCCCCTGGACAAGTTACTTAACTTCATTTGCCTCAGTTTCCTCATCTTAAAAATGAGGATAACAATGGAAACTACCTCATAGGGTGTTGAGAATTAAATCAATTAACACAAGTAAAGACACTTAGAACAGTTTCTGGCACACAATATTATATAAGTGTTTGCAATTACTTTAAGTTACTATTTAATATTTGTCTTGAGGGTGGAAACAGTCCACCCAACAGCCCCTGTAAATCACTCCTAAATCACAGATCTCTTTTGGATCTTGGCTTGCTCCCCAGTCCATTTGATCAGCAGGCCCATCAATGTCCCCTTCCAATCTATCTGTGTGCATGTTGAATAGAAGGAGACGGAGGGCAGAGCCCCACTGTGAGTGCGATAGGGTGATAAGGCCAGATCTCCTCCCAGCCGGCTGATGATGCGCCAAGCAGAATGAAATACCCTCCATCTGAGTGTGAGATCGGTCTTACTGCAAATCATGACAGGCGCCTTACACATGCTAATGACCAACTTCCTCTGGCTTTAAAGACCAATCATTTCAGGAACATCAGGGTAAATGATGGGCTCAGTAGCTATTGAGAAAGAAGTTAGAGGTGCTGGCATCTGAACTTAATTAGACTCCTGTGCTCTTTATAAGGCCTGATAAGGTCAGGCAAATACATTCAGCGTTAATAACATTATCGGCACTGCGTGGTCGGCAAGGCTTGCCAAAGTCGATGCGTCAAGCTTTTGTGGCTCGAAACATGTGTCTTCTATTCACACTCAGGCTTGTTTCTTATGTGCCAACAGCTGGCGCCACATCTGGTAAGCCGGTCTTTGCCGTGGCTTGTTTTCTGCTATGAGTGTTTTATGGGACAACTCACCCCATCTCAATCCTTTAAAGAGAAAAAGGCTCATTTATTTATTCTCTGATGGCCTGTCAGGCAGCAGCCCTGTGCATTTGCTGCAGGGAACCCGTGTGGATAAGACGAGCTCACACTCCACGGCAGTGGGCCTCAGACAGAATAACCCTGGGGGAGTAGGACGCTTTGGAAAGAGGCATTTCCAGACTGTCCTCCAGGCCCACTGTGTTAGAAATGGTGGGGGAGGGTGTGTATGTGGCCTGGAGCTCTACATTCTCAAATGCTTCCCCGTGATTCTGATGCAGGTGACCAGAGGTCCACATTTCAGGAAATATTTATTGCAGGATTTTTAGGCCTCCAAAAGCCACCTATCATAATGCACTGGGTCATTGGTATAATTAGCAAGTAGCTCAGTCTGTCTTGAAAGATCAGGTGAGCCTTCACAGACGCTTACAGCATAAGCCAGAGCCTTAAGAGAGTGTGTAGGTGGGAAGAGTCTAAAATGGCCATTGAGATCTGATTTTGAAAAAAATACATTTAAAGCATGAGCCTTGGAGACAAGCAAACCTGGACTGAACTCCAGCTCATCACTTGGTGCCTATAAGTCCTTAGGCAAGTTACATAACCTCTCCAAGCCTCACTTTCCTCATCTGTAAAGGGCACTAACCCACCTCTGTCAGGGCTGACAGGTTAAACAAGAATAAATATCATAATACAGGATATTTTGCAAATTGTGATTAGATGGCTTCATAAACAATAACTACTAATAAAAATAGTACTAACAAGAAATAATCAAATAAATATTAAGCACAACCTTACTGTGGAGTTTCTAGGTTATTTTGTATAGGCCATGAGTAGTCAACAAAGTTTTAAAAGCAGAGGTCATAGTTCATTTAGTCAGCAGTAAATATTTATTGTGCACCTACTATGTGCCAGGCTGTGCCAGGCACTGAAGTGGATGAGGTTTGTGTTGTTGAAGGAGACTCCAGTGGCAAGGTGAGGGATGGATTGGAGGCAGGATACCATTAAAACATGTTGCAATAGCCCAAGTGAGTCAGTGGTTCTCAAACTGAATGTACATCAGAATCACCTGGAGTCCTTTTTAAAAACACAAATTGCGGGGCATTATCCTCAGAGTTCTGATGTGAACAGTCTGGGGTGAGATAGGAGAAATTTGAAACCAGTCCCCAAATGGTGCTGATGCTGCTGGTCAGGGGACCACATGCTTGGAGAACCGTGTGTCCAGGCAAAAGAAGAGGACATGAAACATGAAGGAGACACGAGCGCAGACTTGGGGTGGGGGGTGCTAGTTCTAGGCAAGTTTTAGAGTTGGAATGGACAGGGCTCCAGGGATGTTGAGGCTGAGCCGCCTCTAAGTCTAGCCTCAGGCTTTGCTTGTCCCTGGATTTTCCGTTCACCCTTGGGTTCCTGACCACCCACCAGCTTCAGGCACCAGGAGGAGCTGCTGGAGGGTGAGTCCGACTGTACCTTTGGAACCCTCAGGCCTGTCATCCAAGTGGGGTTTCCCACTGTGGTCTCTCTATCTATGTGTATGTTCAGAGAAGAGCCTTTTTTTCTTTTCTATTCCTCCTGGGACATTGATGCGGCAGAGATGCGAGGGTACCGTTCCGCAAGATTGCCCAAGGTGTGTATTGAATTTCAGTCCCAGATCATTTAATGCGTGGCGGCAGAGGGAGTGGATGTTGTTTGGATTCATGTGAAACTCTACACCTTTTCTATTTGCTGTACTGAAAGATCTCAGAGCCTTGCTCAGCAGCCGGCCCCTGAGTTCCCCGCCTGTAAGAAACTGGGGGCACCAGGAGCTCCCGGTCCCCACAGTATTGCCAAAGCTCCTGGTGAAACCCAGTGGAAAATTGGAACGTTTATGCAGGTCTTTAGAGCATCCGTTTCATTTAAAGCTCTCCACAACCTGAGCTGTTACTGAATTAAACATCAAAACAAACAACAATCAATAGCCTAATAATATTATGTTCTGAAATGTGTTCTTTAATAATGACTGTGAAGCTCTTTGAGGGTGGAATGAGTCTGCATGCACATTGAACGGGGATCTGCATTCATTCCTTTCCAGATGTTAGTTTTGAAAAATGGTTCTGAGTGTTTCTTACTGATGCAGAGTGTCCTGTTTTCTGTGGATCAGAGACTTCTCCTAGGTAGCTGGCTGTAACCCAACCCTCCGGTCTTGTACAGGAAGGCTGCTTCTGGTCCTCTCCACCTCTCTCCTTTCTCTTGCGTGGAGTGTTGACTAGGAAATTAGACTGAGAGCCCTGGCCCTTGTGACCTGAGGCCCAACTACAGAAGGGCACTGGGTGAAGAAGGTTAAAGACATGGAAACTGTCTTGTGGGATCTTGTGTGCTAAAATGACACCACCAACAAGGGAAGACACAAAAAAGATACAAGCACTAGGTACATATGAAAATTAACCAGTTGCCATTAAAATTAGATGCAAACCTGGAGTAGGTGCTTATAGCAGGGAAAGTCAGGAAATCAATGCAAGTGAGCACTGGAGTAGTGGATTCATAATTCTCTTCCTTGGCCATCACCACCCTAAGGGGAGGGGGAACTAAGAGAGTGTGCATATTGGCTTTTGGGTTTAGGATTGTAAGGCCCTAGAGAAGTTGATGATTTCTGCATGATTCTATATCTACTTGGTCTACTCCCTAAACACATACTCAGTCCCTCCCCTCCTTTCCCTTTGACCCGAGATCCAGACTAATAACATTTTTTTATATTATTGAAACAATTTTTATTATTTTTTGAAAAAAAAATTATCGAAGAATTTTAAACACATACAAAAGTAGGCAGAATAGTATAATGAATCCCCTGTAATTCTAGTGGGTTTTAATGACTGCTTTTCCTAATTATTGATGTCTTGGAGTGAAGTATTATTATATTTCTTCTCTGAAATAACAAAGGATGAGAAATATAATAGGTTGTTGGTGGGAGGGGTCATAGACTATAATGTTCAAGTGATAGAAAAAAGAGAACATAAAACTTCTGACTTCTATCTTCTTCATGAGAAGCCTTAAAACTTGAACAGGTAGAACTGATAATCTACTAAGAGAACTGCAGCCTAAGGCAGGTGAGGTGCAAATCTGATCATCTGACATTAAATCATAAAACAAGATGCATCACAGGGACTGGGAAACCTGCAGTCGAAGGAAAGAACAGGCAAATTGTTTCAAACAGGGAAAATTTTTTTAAATAGTTTATCTGTCAATTAAAGAACAGTAAGTTCGAACAAATGGCTTATAAATTTTTAGGACACAGTGTGTGATCACTAGGAGCTAGCATTGGCTGCCTAAGAATAATTCATGTACAGTTAACCTTGTTTCCCTGCAAGGAGGCGTTTGGCTCGTGGATTGGCAGAATGCTGTAGACATAGTTTATTTTTATTTTAGTGAAGCAGTTAACATCCTCCCCACATATTATTGTAGCTATTATGTTGATCCATAAGCCAGATGATTAGTCTCTTAGCAGGATGTCATCCTGAAAGTTGATTCAAGAGCCTGAAGGGAGGTTTTAAGTGCTTGGGGCTCTGTCCTGGGTCCTGACTTGATGAACCTGTTTTTTATCAACAACTCCGTTAAAGATACAGAAAGCATGCTAATCAGAATTGTAAGTGGCAACTAAGACCAGAGGTGAAAGAATAATGATTTAACATTTGAAGAGGAAAAAATTTATTACATAAGCAGTTACTTTATCTTAGATACACACTTATGTGTACAGATATGTGTGTGCAAGAGTTCCTCATTTTCCAAGTGGGTACTTGGTTTGACTTGGAGGACACTAGAGTTGGTATGCTGAACTCTCCTTCCTGTAGAGAAAGATTTAAAAATGTGATGCTGCTTGCAATAATAACCATAATTTATTGAACATCTACTATGGGCCAAACCATGAAGCAGGCTGTGTAGAAAAGAGTTAACATAGCAGGCCTAAGATTGTCATCCTTGGTAAACCCTGCTTGCAAGGTTGGTCTTTGGCCGGCATATGGGAACTTGGATTTAGGGAGCATTCCTACTATCCCATGGGCAAATAAGAGTGTCTCACTGTGGCTAAACTATCTATACAAACTGTGGTTTATGCTAAACACCTGCTTTCCTTCTGGGAGTCTGGAATATTGGTATGTGCTAGGCAGAGGGTACCTACATGACCAGCCTCCAATATAAACCCTGGGTGCTGAGTCTCTAATGAGCTTCCCTAGTAGACAACATTTCACACATGTTGTCACAGCCTGTTGCTGGGGGAATTAAGCACGTTCTGTGTGACTCTACTGGGAGAGGACTCTTGGAAGCTTGTTCCTCCAGAGTTCACTCAGTGCACCTTTTCCCTTTGCTTATTTTGCATTGAATCCCTTCACAGTAATGAATCTTAACTGTGAGTACTATATGCTGAGCTCTGAAGCTTCTCCTAGAGAACCATTGAACTGGGGGTGGTCTTGGGGACTGCTGATCCACAGACTTGATGCTTATTACCATGCAATTCTTACAGCAATCCTGCACTTACTGCTGGTAACTTGCAGATCCTGGGCTGAATGCAGGTCTAGCTCCCAGGCTCGCTTGAATGCTGGAATCACAGAGTAACGTGATGTGCTTTTATACTTGCTGCTAATATAGGCCCTGAGACTTGAGTGGAGTGTCCAGCTGTTCCTGGATTTCCAGACAGTCTCCTAGTCTCATCTTATTGTCTTCTGGGGTGAGAATAAACCACTGAACAGCCACCTTGAAGCAGCAGGGACAGGAGTGGTCCCCATTTTTTTGGGTCCATGAAATTGGTTCCTGTTAGTTTCATCACTATGGATTCTCTCTGCCTCTCTTCTTTGTTATCTGGCTCCTGGGAGACCAGTTGGTTATATTTTCTGGCAAAGAAGGTGTGGGTATGAGTGCCAACCAGGGGTTAGAGTCTAATATTGGCTGCAGCCTCGCCCCACTAGATGGCCACGAGCCAGTCATCTCTTCCTTTTCTTTTCAGATAAAAAAGGGGATATGCTTCAAGCCCATAAAATGTACGAGAGAGTGAACTCTAATGTAAGCTATGGACTTTGGGTGATAATAATGTGCCAATGTAGGTTCATCGATTGTAACAAATGCACCACTGTGATGCAGGATGTCGATAGTGTGGGAGGTTTGGGTCGGGGGGAACCGGGGGTACATGAGAACTCTTCATACTTTCTGCTCAATTTTGCTGTGAATCTAAAATGGCTCTGAAAAAATAAAATTTGTTAATTAAAATAAAAGGACAAATCCTAGCTCTCCAAGTGTGGTTTAGGGTATGGATTAGGGCAGCAAGCAAGAGATCACTGCTTTCTTAAAAGAGTGACTGATTTCTACTGTCCCTCACTGCTATCTCCAATAAATGCACTGAAATGTTTTTGAGAAAGAAGAAATCGTCCCCTTTCTTTTGCCAACTGGCATGTGACGTGCCCATCCTCTCTTCTAGCCCGAGAAGGCACAGAATGCCCAGTTCTCTGTCTTTAAACCACATCCTTCACCTAAGGTTCCCTGGGCTGAGGGAGCCAGCGGTTTATCATGGAATTACCCTGTTTATGAATATCCTGTTTCCAGTAGCCCACTTGTCTTCTAGGGCTGCCAAAGGATACTTGCAGGGGCTCAAGGAGACAAAGAAGGAAGAGACTCCCCACTATGCAGCCCTGGGGGTGGTATGGGAATGAGAGAGACGAGGACCTCATAGGGCCTGTCCCCCAAATTCAAACCCACTTCTGAGGGACACAGGAAATGGCAAAAGCTTATGATATGTGTTCATAAATGTCATTGCCTCTTCTTATCTCTAAGTCCTCCCCACCACCTCCTCCTTTATCCCCCTGTGGAGTGTGTCTTTAACTTCTCGTACATTTTAAATCTAATATCCTGGGTGTGCAGTCCATCACACTCTAGGATAATAGATACAGAGAGTACAAGGAGACAGTCCCCACTGCATCAAAAACATACTACCTTCAAAAGACTGAGTACAAGGGACCAGCCAGGTGAAAGGCAAGAAGAAAACTGTAAGAACATGAGCTCTAGGATCTTGCAGGCCTGGATTTGAATTGGCTTCTGCTGCTTTCTGGCTGTGTATCCTCAGGCAAGTAGCCTAACCTTGCTGAGCCTTAGTTTCCTCATGAGTAAAATGAGGCTAATAATAGTTTCTACCTTATAAAGTTGTTGTGAAGATTCAACGAGATCGTTAATGTGCATATTACTCATCAATAAGCATTCAGAGAATATCAGCTGCTGCCTCTGTTATTGACAGATATCGCTGATGCGGCTAGAAATAAGCCCACTTCCCCAGGGCCACAGTAAAACTTTACTCCTTGTATTATCACTCACTCCCTTTTTCCCGCCCCACTTCCATGCCTCAATTCTACTACCTCTCGTTCTAAATGTCCACCATAGTCCCCTGCAGAAGGCCCACCAATGCCAGGCACACTCTTGTGCCAGAATCCTTTTGGAGCATTTTCTTCCCCTCAGAGTGGTGCCTCTTTTCTTAAAATGAGTACCCTGCTTCTTGGAATGCACTATCCAGGAAGTTCTCCCTACCCCTGACACCTCATCTGAGAGCATATCTGTCACGCTGGCACACCTCTATGCCTTGAGAGAAATGGTTAGGTCTATGTTAGTGTTTATTCCTTTTGAGAGCCTGTAGTTGTAGGTTTCTCTGATTTATAGGAGAATCTGGCCCAAAGCAAATTTTTGTTAGTTTGGGTTGTGTTGACAGTGGCGGTATTTTCTTGTTTGTTTTGCTTTGCTTAACTACCACTGTTACTGAATAGAACATTTGTTTCTAATGATCTGGATGAGATCCTGTCCAAATCGAGATGCACAAGAGCAGGCAGTGTGACTGCTTTCTTGAGAACCCTGGTCCTGGACTGGGGCCCTGGGCTGGGCCAAGAACACAGCCTCCAGGAGCTACTACAGACCCAGTCTGCACCACGCACTGAGACTTCACAACTAAGTGACCTTCAGGGAGCCACTTGACCTCCTGCACCTCATCTGTTAAAAAGGATAATAGGTTAATTTGGGGAACATGAGAACATGTGGATAAAGTCCTTAGTCCAGTGCCTGGCAGGTGGTAAGCAGTGAATAAATGCTAAGCTCTCATTATGACACATTCTAAAATCCAGTCAGAACTTATGCTTCAAGCAGCTGTTTTGGAATATGTTGAAGAGGTTGGTCAGTCAGCCTGCCTCTTGGAACTCACATGTTTCATTCATCTGGAAGCAAAGGTAATCGTAAGCCCTTCACAGAGACAGATAAGCATCCCTTTGCCACTTATGTAGCACCTTACATTGAGTCATGCTTGGCCACTGAGGCAGCAGTTGCTTACCGCAAGGTCATCTGGAACCCTACAGATGTTGGTAAATAAACCTCTGCAATCTTCAAAGATGTCAAGAAAGTCCCACACCTCCCTCTAGGCCAGCCTTTACAAGTTTATCATCATAGCCTCTTTGAGGACTCCTGTCTGAGGCAATGGCTGTACCTTGAATTCATCACCATGCATGTGACTCAGCCCCTTTGCACATAGTGTGAATGACAGGGCCCTCTTACATGATCCAGGAAGAGTGACATTGCATGTCACTGCCCTGGGCTGATGCAATCCCCTCCTCTGAAAGCTCTAGTGGAAAAACAAACAAACAAACAAACAAACAAACAAACAGCTGGACCTACCTATTCTGGATAAAAATGTTCACTTTCAGGAAGTACCAGACTGAATATCAAGGGAACTGGTCACTAGAGAAATGCACAAGTGAGTGAAGATAACAATGAAGATAGTAGCTGTCCTTTATTGAGCACTTTTTAAGCATTATAGCTGCATTATCTCATTCAATTCTCACAGGAACCCACTGAAGTTGGTACTATTTTCATTTCCATTGCACAGATGAGAAACATGATTCTCAGAGAGCTTAGGTAACTTTCCCAGGGACACAGACCAAGGACCCAGATTTGAACCCAGGTGTGTCTGCCTCCAGAGGTAAAGCACCTGAACCTGGGCCCCTGCTCAAACAACACAAGGATGTGAAGTTTAGGGCTGTGGTTTGCAAACTTTTTCTGTGTTACCTTTTGGAAGAGAAGGAGAATCTTATGCAACCTCCTACCATTTAAATCAGATTAGGTGGAAGTGCTGTGGTTGAAAGTAAGGGGCTCAGAGCTATTCTTCTGTCCTCTTCCCTTAGGGGCCCTGAGGACCTTTGGCCCCCAACGACACAAACCAAAACCTCAGGTGAAGCTGAAGGAATATAGGCTCCAGAGCTTCTGCTCTTTATGATGGGAAATATAAAGATTGGCCATACAGAGTTGTTGGGAAGATTCAATGAGCATGTGAAGTACCTAGTATACTTCCAGGCTACTATTATTATCATCTTAACTGACACGTCTTATGGGAAAATAAGAGTTAATTCAAAAGGGTCTATAGTGGGTTGAATGGTGTCTCCCACTGAAAGATACATCCATACCCTAATCCCTATATGCTGTGAACATTACCTTATATGGCAAAAGATGTGATTAAGTCAAAGATCTTGAGAAGAGCTTATCCTGGATTATCCAGGTGGGCCCTAAATGCAATCACATATTTCTTTACTGAGAGAGGGAGAGAGTGTTTTGAGAGAGGAGGAGGCAATATGACCACAGAGGCAAATGTTGGAGTGAGGCTGCCACAAACCAAGCAATACCTGCAGCCACGAGAAGCTGGAAGAGGCAAGGCAGATACTCTCTCCAGAACATCTGGAAGGAATGAGGCCCTGACCCTACTGTGATTTAGAACTTCTGGCCTCCAGAACTGTTAGAGAATTAATTTCTGTTTTAAGCCACCCAGTTTGTGGTAATCTACCATAGCAGATTAGGAAACTAATACAGGGCTCACTGCCCCAGCTTGGCCCCAGCTCATGCTCTGTACGTAGGAATGGTTTCACACAGCGATGAAGGAGCACATGCTGGAATCCTTGGAATAATACATCAAAGGTGCACATATCATTCCTGGACATGGGCAGGTAGGCTCTGTGAGAAGTTCTCTCAGCTACTGCAAGACCCTTCCAGGGATAGAATCTCCTGGTCGCTGTGTGTTTCCACTCAGGTTCCACTTTGCTTCTGAATCTCAGCTCCAGCAATCACAATGTTGAGTCAGTTATTTGTAATACCCAGATTGTCATTTCTGACAACAGGTCTGCATTTATCTGTTGAGCCCAGTGATTGTGTGGACAGGAGCCTTATTTGTGCTGTCACAGTGGAGCTTCATCACCATCCACAGCCAGGCCTGGAGGGGGCTCTCAAGACAAGCAGTAATGCCTCCTAGATGCTGCTCTCATGAGAGCTCCTCCTCCCTCATTTTGCTTCACTGTGAGCCTTGAACATTGAAAGTGGAGCTGAGCCAAGTTACGGCTGTGCCACCACATGGGGCTCATGTGGCCCGGGTTCCAGCCGTGTCTTGTCATATTCCTCAGCTGCAAAGACGTTTCTCCCAGGGTGATTCCACAGCAGCCAGCTTCTTCTCCAGGAGACTTCTCCACGAGAGCCATCTGGCATTGACTTTGTACCTACACCTCTGAGAATTTGCCAGAACCACAAAGTAAAGAAGCAGTAACTCTTTTTTGGCTACCACACCTGCTGAGGGGGTATCACGTGCTAGTTCTGCACTCACTGGTATAATTTAGAGAGAGCTTTGCCAAAAGGAATCCCTGGGCTGTTTGAAGTGATATGTTAGTTCATGAATAGAAGAAAAATAAGGCATTATGTTGGGTAAAAAGAAACTAGGATTTGAAATCAGAAGAAGTAAATTCAGGACTCAGCCCTGCCACTTTCCAGCTGTGTGATGGGCACATGACTAACCTCTAGCCTTAGTTTTGCATTTAAGGGGTGGGGGGATAAATAATAACTCCCATTGGATCCCCAAGAGGACTGAGTCATATGTGTTGGTAAACCAGAAAGCACTAAAAAACCACATATACACACTACAAGACATTGGGCTCTGTGTTTTGAGTCCCAAGATCTGGGCCGGTCAGCTCAAGCTAGACACTATTCCATTAAAGGACCACTGTTGACATGTCATTTATTAAGCTCTGAGTCCAGAGACCTCCAGCTAGGCTCCTATCACACTTGCCCCATCTTTACTTGTTATACATCGAATTTCAAAAGATGCTGGCTGTTGCTCTTATCTCTAAAAGAGAGGGTTATGGTTCTCATCTCCCTCTTTCTGAAGGAACCAAATGCAGATATCAAAAGGAAAACAAGAAATCTCGTGCCATCCCCAAAGACCGAGTGCTTGCAGATGTCCGGGCTTGATCTGACCCTTTCCTGACGTGCGTGTTGGGAATGACTGGGGCAGAGCTGCAGAGGGCCCAGCCCTACTATCCCTGGGGAAGGTGTTGGGCACAAGGAGGATAGGGGAGGGTTTTTAGGAAAAGGCTAATGAAATGAATTGCTGGTTTCCTGTTTGCTCTAAGCGGATGCTCAAGTGGCTAAGCTGTGGGCTTGGCTCTCAGTAGCCCAAGAGAATGAATGGCCCCTTGAGTGGGATCCACAGAGCTCTAGTGGAACTAAGAAGAATGAGGACAGTGTGTCTGTTATTCTCTACCCTCAGGGAGAACATATATTCACAAATATGGAAGGGAGACTCAAATGCATTGTAAATTAGTCAATAATATAATCTTCCAGGTAGCTGTTCTCTGCATGTTCAGCTGTAGCGATGTTGTTATAAAACCCCTAAATGGCAGAGATGACATCCATCCAAATCCTTTCATCCTGGACTCAGAATGCCGCATGTCAACTGGTCCATAATGGATCTTAATGACATCGGATAGACTAAGGGGTGGATCTCACAGTTTGGTAAACATGAAAAACACCTGGGAGTTTGTTTAGAATGTTGATTCCTAGGCTCCCGTCTGGACTTTCTGATTCAGTAGGTCTGGGTGGGCTCAGAAATTTACACTTTTAACAAGCTTTTCAAGTATTTCTGATGTAAATGGCTATTTTTTGAGAAACACTGATCCAGATCGGCCTTTCACAAACTTTAATGTGCCCTGAATCACCTGGGCATCGTGCTAAAATGCAGATTCTGACTCAGAGATCTGGGGCTAGAGGTTCTGCAGTTTTAACATGCTTCCACATGTTGCTGATGCCACGAGTCCCAACCCCCACTTTGAATTACAAGGATTTACCTGCTGATCTTCTGCAATCAGAATGTACCAGCTCTAGCAGGGGCTTTCATCTAGATGGATGGTTCAAATATAAAATGACTGTGTTACCTAATATCTTAGATTATAGCCATGTGCCTTTCATTTGTAATTAAAATAACTATTTTAACTGCCAGTCAGATGGGTAACTTTTATACTGCAAGCACTTTAAAGAATAAATAGGTCTACTTGGTAGTTTCTCACTAATACTTCATACACAACATTTTCTATCCCTAAACTTTAACGCACATTTGCTCGCACAGCCAGATTCTGATTAGTGTTAATGCATGGCTAAGGGAATTCAAGCCAGCTTGGCAACAAAGACCCTTCTGAACAAACGCCTTTCATAGTTGGCAGCTTAATATTTTTTTAAAGCAAGAGTATCTTCTAGAGTGTCAAATCAAAATGAAGAGTTTAATTCATCAGTTAACACTTCATAGCCACTAGAAGATTTTGCAGCCAGGCACACCCCCATTAGCTGCAGCATGAGAGAAAACCAGAAAGAACTTGATTTTTCCGTTGGGATGGGATAGCCAGGGCGGACAGGGAGTGGAAGGCAGCAAGCAGAACAGCATATCCACAGGGCATGGAGAGGGTATGTGGAGATCCAGCAGGGCAGAGGGGAACAGGGGCCAACACAGCCTGGCCCATGTATCCTGACAGGCAAGGGGGAAGGGCAGCTCCAACAGTAACTTATATGAGAAATTCCAAACAGATAGTCATCATGGGAGTTCATTGTCACAAAGAGGGGCCTGCAAACCAGCTAGAGTCTGAGCCAGGGCTCTGGTTGGACACAACCCTGGGCTAAAAGTACAGACATTTTCTAAGCTGCAGTTGGCCATCTCCATTCCCCATGAGCTGGACCAATAGGAGCCCACCTGGTCCTTATCTTCACAGACAGCCCTGCCCTTTGCCAGCTGAGACCTATCTGTTCTCTGCCCCTCACCAGGACCTGTGAGTTGAGTCTATGAACCTGCCTCTTTGTGTGTCCAACCCAGGCATCAGACCAGGCTGACTCAAAGCAGCCTCCTGCACACCTCATGTCCAGTACAATGCCCAGCTCCAGACTTCCTTCCTGCTGAAGAAAACCTCAGCCACCTTCTGAATAGGCCCTCAAAAAATTCCTATCATCTCCCTTTTACAGGGTATTCCTGCAGCTCACTGGGCCTATCATTCAGCTCCTGTCAAACAGGATAGAAGAGCTTGGGCTCCCCAGGGGGCCCAGGCGCTGCCTCTGCTGCAAACAGCAGCCATATATTGTGTGGCTGCGCACATGCGCATGTGTGTATATAAATGCACTCATGCAAAACCCACAGCTGTGTCACAGTTTACGTATGTTGTCTCATATGACCTTGAGGTAAAGCAAATATTATTAGCCCCACTTTATAGATGAGGAAACTGAATTGTAGTGAATGTAAGCAGGTTCCTTTATCAAACACTGCATTAGAAGCTAGAGTAAAATATAGTCCAGAACTGTGTGGAGCTCACAATTTCCTGTGCTCAAGGCTACACGGGTAATAATCATAATAACTCATTCTTTCGAAAATATTTATCGAGTTCCCATTGTGTGTCAGGTACTGAGTGTATATGGGAGAAGAAGACAGACATACTAACTAGTGTTTACTGAGTGTTTGCTCTGTCCCCAGCACTGTATTAACTACTTTATAGGTATTATCTTAATACCTCATATCAGGGGAGCTGATATCAGGAAACTAAGGCTTGGACAGGCTGGATGACTTGTCCAGGAATACTCACACAGCTAGAGAGCTGCAGAGTAGGGATCTGCCCTTGACTTCTGGGCCAAGTTCATCACCATAAGCTATATACTGCCTCTGAGCCTTTCTGTTCTGACTCTAGTCCAGTGTACTTCCTACTGCCACCTCTGAACTCACCTCACTCCCAAGAACTGATGCTCCCACCACCTTTACCCAGCCATTCTCCAGGGCTGAAGACAGGCAGCCTCCATTCCAAATCTAAGACCCCAGACACCCTGCCCTCACCTGTTCCCACCCTGAGCTCTGTTCCCTGAGGCAGCCCTGACTGTACTTTACCTCTATTTGTAACCTCCTGTCCAGGTTGACTCCCTAGGCCCTGTGTCCAGCCTCCCTGCTGTAACTGCTCCATTCTTCATACAGAGTGTATTTTCTCTCACCTTCTAAGACTTACCTTGTCCCTCTACCTGCCCTCTACATCTCACTACCCCTCGAATTATCCCAACTTTACACTCTGATGTGGCTCACCCTGCTTGCCCCATTTACCATGGAGAAGGGCCATGTATTAACTCCTCAGTTGCTATTCCAGCTTCCTCCCTCCACACTCTCCTCTCAGCTAAGAACCTCACCTCCCATTCACCTATGAGCAGACCAAAGTTTCTGGGCATCAACTTTCTAGTCGCTCTTTTATACCTTGTCTTCTTATCCATCCTGGCTTCCTTTCCTCTTCTCTTAATTCCAGGCCTAACCCATCTGCCAGTACTTTTTAGAAGCTGTTCCCCTCCACCTTTACACATCTTGCCCGGGTACCCTCTAAATTTACTGCCCTCCTGGGTCTTTTACTTCTGCCCACAAACACACAGGCCCCAAAGCTTGGTGAAACCACCACTTAACTGTATGTCCCTTGGCCAGTATCCTAGGCCTTCCTGAGCCCTTCTTGTCCTCACTGAATCATCTACACTGCTGCTCATTTACTATCTGTGCCCTCCACCTAGCTCCTCTCTCTTCTGTAAGGAAACGACTTCCTTAAAGGCCTTCAGTGGCTTCCCCATTGCCAAATTCATTTGCTTATTCCAATCTTTGGCCTTTTTGATCCCTTGAAGGCATTTAGCAATGTTGGGCATTGCCTTTCCTGATTTCTGTGCTTTCTTGCCTCTGATCTGCCTTAGGAGTCATTTGCTTGCAAAGTACAGAAACTTGCTCAAGTTAGCTCAGAAGTAGTTTTTAGAATAAATCGAGAATTTCCATTCTTCTGTACTATTATTTCAATTATCTTGCCTTGCTGGTCCTTCATGCACATAGCCACCAGATGATGCTCTCCAAAACAATACTTTGATATAATGGTATGCCCTGTTCAGAATCATTCGGCAGCTTCCCGTTTTCTACCAGATAAAATCTAAAGTCTTAGTTTATATACATCTTCCACAATCTTAGCTGCCATGTACTTTCCAGCTTGCCTTCCAGTTATTTCCACTATTGTTTACACACATCTTTGACATCCAGCTGGTCTACCCTCTACTCCCAAATCATATGTTTTCTGTTCTCTGAGCTGCTTCATAGCTTACACTATTTCTTTTGTAAATGTCTAAATTCTATTAAAATTCTATACATCCTTTAAGTTCTAGATCAAAGGCACCTTCTTTATGAAGACTTTACTCCAGGAGAAGTGATCACCTCTCCCTCTGAAAAGTAAGGATTGGGGACACTCTTTATTGTTCATATTAGACTGGAGGGTCTGTAAGCAGAGAATTACATCTTGTGCCATTCATTGTGCCCAGCCTGGAACTAGAATCCCAGAAATGTAGAATTAACTCATTGGAGAATGATTGGTATCTTTTTCACTCCTGAAGAAGAAGAATGAAGCATCCATTGACTATTTTCCTCACCAGTCTTCCCCTAAATTGGCCCATCTCTTCAACTAAAAGAGAAACAGAGAAAAAGACCAATGACTTTTTAACTAGAAGCTTCTAGGTTGTTATAGCATGAAGGAAGAAAGTTTGAATGAAGATTTAAAGTATTTTGTGACCAAGCAGTTAAGTAATTTGCCTGAATTTATGGAAAGCTGGTCACGGAGTTGTGCCAGAGCTCACTTTGTGTCCCCCCCACGCCCCACAGTGGGTTCATTGCTGCCAACTCTCAGTGCCCTCCTGCCTCTCTGCAGCCAGCAATGCCGCCTGGAATGGAGACCTCAGGAGCAGGCAGGAGGCCAAGAACCAGACCCATTTCCAGAACATAGTGACTCAGTCGTTACACTTTCTGTGTTTACCTCTTCCTGGAGCTTCTGGGGGAAAGAACGAGGACCTTGAGATGTATCTAGAGGACACAGGAGCTCAGTGGAGCCAGAGAACCCTGGCCTTCTGTCAGTCGTCCTTGGTGAGTTTGTCTCCAGGACATACAGACCCAGACGAATCACTGTCTATATAGAGATGTGTTCGTCATCCCTCCTACTGCTCTCGTTAGCTTTGGTACTAGTAGAAGGCTGTCAATCATAGGTTCCTAGCTCCTGGCTTTGGGGATAGACACATGACCCAATCCAGGCCAATCAGAGCCCTTCCCTGGGTTTTTCACATTAGAACTGAGGAAAGAAAGTATCTCCACTCTGTGCTGAAGCTGAGGTGTAAGGCTGAGAGAGTTGCCATAGGTCAAAGCCTTGTGAAGCAGGATGGTGTGAGAGAATGAGGACAACAGATGGGAAAAAAATCGAGAAAGAAGGAAAGAGAAATGAAGTCCTGACCAACTTCCTGGTCAAAACCCTAGTTCTAGTCACTGCAAAGCCTATCTGTGCCCTTGCTATTCTGGTGTTTGGGTGTCAGAGCTAATAAATTCTTCAGCTAGAGCAGGTGGAGTGTTTGCCACTTGCATCCAAAGAATTCTGATTCACAGCTTCCTTCTGTCACCTGAATCCCTCCTTTGATAGTTTATAGAATTCCTGCCTCCTTGTCTTCCTCTTTTCTTGAGATAAACATGCATTGAAGAATGGAGTCATGGTCTTCATCATCATCATCAACATCCACAAACATGTCTTTTCCTGGCATTGTCCTAGTTATGTTGGGGAATAGAGCTGCAAATAGTAGTCTCTACCTTGTGGATGCTTCCATGCTTACCAAAATATAAGAAATTCCGAGGGTACAGAGCACATGCTGAGCACAAATCTTTTTTAGAACATGGCATAAATCAATCAGTCTGCATGGAATTTTTACAGAACACTTATCACTGCAGATTATTCTGACCTTTTGGTGCCAAACATTCCTTTCTTGAAAAACCATCCACCCCTTAGGACAAAAGCTTTTTATCCCTCATTTTAAAGTTACCTTCTTCTTTGCACTCTATTTGTAAGGTTTTCTCCATTTTAATTAACTCCTAACTTAGAATAAAATTGTTTGTTTCCTGGTATGGATGCCCTTTCCAGACTTATCCAATTCACTCTCCCATAATATCCCAACCCAGATTTCTTACCATGCCTAGAACTCTCTCATTACCAAAGTCTCCATTCCTTTAAACTAATACCTGGCCTCTAGATATATCCTATTCCAGGATACAGTCTGTGAATCTCCTTTTTGAATGCTTTCCCATATATTTCCTGGTCCTATTTGATTTTAGTGACTTTCAAAGAACTAAATGTTCTTTAATGTAAAATGTAAAAGAGCATTACACACATCTCCAAAGAAATTATCTGTGTTCAAGGTTGTACATTCAAAATGGGAAATAGATATGCCTAGAAAGAAAAGAAGGTGTAGAAAAACAATGGTTCCTGGAATTCTCATATTTCTTATTATCCTTCCACCTTTAGGTTCTCTACGGACCCTCAGATTTCTGAGAGGCAAATATTAACCGCTTGAAGAGACCTGCTTACTGTAAATTCAAAGGACTATCCTAGAGAATTCTACTTATTTATGAGATCTGTAATTAAAGGTCATCATTATCTACAAAAATTTAAAAACAATTTATCATTTCTCACAATTCTATGGGTCAAGAATTTGGGCAGATTCAGCTGGGTAGTTATTCTGCTCCATGTGACATCAGCTGGTATCACTCACTCATCTGCACTCAACTGTTGGCTGAGCTAGGGTGGAAGGCCCATGAAGTCTTCACTCACATTTCTGGAGCCTCGGTGCTCTCCCTCATGGCCTCTCCAAGGAGCCAGACTGGGCTTTCTCAGAACATGGTGGTCTCAAATTGTGACATGGTCTCTAACATGGTGACTGGCTTCTGCCAGAAACTAAGTGGAAGCTGGTAGGCCTCTCAGAAGCTAGGCCCAGAACTGGCCCAACATTACTTCCACCATATTCTGCTACTTGAGACAAGTCATAAAGCCAGACCTGATTCTTTTTTAGTTAAAAATTATTGGAGTCACATTGGTCAACAAAATCCAATAAGTTTCAAGTGTACAATTCACAATATGTCGTATATATACATTGTATTGTGTGTTCACCACCCATAGTTAGATTTCCTTCCGTCACCAAGTATTTCACCCCTTTTACCCCTACCTATCTCTCCACTCCTCAATTTCTCTCTCAGACCCGATTTAAAGGGAGTCAAAATGTATTCCACCTCCTGATGGCTGAAATAACATGTGCATACAGAGAAGAAAGGAAATGATGGCAACCATCTTTAGAGATCATCTACCACATGCCTTTAACCATTTTACTCACTTATGGGCACATGTTCTTGCTCACTTATTAGCCTTAGATAAACCCCCATCTAGAGAACACTTGTTCTCATCACAGGCAACTCTTCTGTCTCTTTTTTCCCTACAGATTATTTTGCCTCACAATCTCTATCCCAAAACCTAACATATTCTTTATATTTAACGTAAAGTCTCCCTGAAATACTCATTTGGAAAAATTGTATATTTCCAAGTACTGACCACAAAATAGTTTTTACTAAAGCTTGTTCCAATTTTGTGTTCTGTTCTGATAATGGTCACTTAGAACTTATATCCATGATAGAAGGCTAACAGTCCTTTAAACCAGGGATTGGAAATCTTTTTTGGCAAAGAGCCAAATGGCAAATATCTTCAACCCTTGAGTCATACAGTCTCCATTGCAACTACTCAACTGTTGTATAACAAACGCAGTTATAGATAATACGTAAATGAGTATCTGTGTTCCAATACAACTTTATTTACTTTATTAAAAATAGAGAGGATAGATTTGGCCCAAAAGCCATACTTTTGCTGATCCCTGCATTAGACTAAGGGATGAGTTTATTTTGTCTAATAAGTAGCTGTTTGACTTTCAGGAAGTCACTTTTCTCTGAAACTCACTTTGTCTGTAAAACAAAAGTATTAAAATGACCAAGAATGAAATATCCCCTTATGCCCATAGTTATGAAAATGCCACACATCTTTAAAAATCTTTAAAAGAAATGTCCCAAATGGCCACAAGATTCATTGTTTCTCTATGATAATATCTCAGAGTCCTGCTGATATTTTCATGACTTTGTATCTTCCCAGGGGTCTCTCTGTTTGTCTCTTATAGGTCTGCATATACCTTTTATCGTGTCTCTTTTTTTATATGAGCTAGTCTTTTTATCTATGTTTATGTGTGTGTTTTCTTCTGTGCTCAGGGCTTCACTGTCCCTTAGTGTCCATTTGTGTATATTCTCGTGTGTCTCTATCTTTCATTTTTTGCGTATTTATGCATCTATTTCTTCTTTCTGCCCTGCCTTTCTCCTTGACTATTAAATTGAATAGCTATATCATTTTCATGATTTTCCTTTTTAATAAAAGAAAATTCTTTATTTTTAATGTTCAAAATAGCATACTTTATATCTTTCAAATTAAAAAATTTAATTTATGTACAATGAGATACCACTTATAAATTATTTAACACAATATCTAGTATATAGTAGGTACCCAATAATTATTATATCCTTTTATCTCTCTTTTCTTTATGTAACTGCCTAAGAGATTTTTTTCACATAGGTCAACAGTTCTCAATCAAAAAAAAGGTCACTTCTCTGTATCTATCTATAACACTATTGCTCTGTCTCACCCTTACCCAGGACACCAGCTCTTGGCCTCCTCTTTGCCATCACTATGTTTGTACATACCTTTTGGTAAATAATGAAAGTAGAGGGTCAAGGTTCAGTCAACCTTTTGCTCAGCCACCCAGTGATGATCTGGTACCTTCCATAGGCTCCTTTTCTGTTGTTCACTCTACAGGTATTTATTGAGCACTCATTATGTACTAGGTGATAGGGAGATCAAAGTAAGCAAAGCAGACACAATCCCTGCCCTCAGGAAGTTTATGTTTTACTGGGAGAAATGGTCAATCAATAGGTAACCAAACAAGAGTGGGACAGTAGATATAGTGCTTAGAATACTGAAGAGGGTAAATCTTTCTGAGATACCTTTCAAGGTGAGACCTAAAGGATGAGAGGAAGCCAGCTGTGGAACAAAGCAGGAAGGAAACAGAGGGAGAGTGTCCTAGTCAGAGGGAGAGCCGATGAGAGCTCCAGGGCTGGGACTGTGCCTGCTGGAATGTCATGAGTTGAAAGGAAACCAGCATGGCTGAAGGAGGTCAGCATGGTGGGCAGCAGACTAAGCTAGGCTCCTTGTCCAGATGCAATAAGGGATCTGGGTTTCATTCTGACATAATAGGGAGCCACTAAAGAGTTTAAGGCAGGAGAATGGCTGATCTGATTTGTGTGTTAAAAAAATGACTGTAGGTACAGTGTAGGGGGATTGGATTGATGACGGAAGTGAGAAAACAGAGAAAGGAAGCTCTCCAGAGATGCTGGCCATGAGAGAGGAAAGAAGAGAAAGCATTTAAATTATTTTAAGAGGTAAAAATGAAGAGATTGGCCAATGGGTTAGATGTGAAGACAAAGGGGTGGGGAACCAGGCCGGTGCCAGGTTTTTTGGCTTTAGTATTTTAGGGTACCCTTTGCAGAGTAGAGGGGGAATGAGTGATCAATAGTTCCATCAGAGATGACTGTGGAGGGTGCAAGGAGAGATGTTGGGTAGGCAGTCAGATATATGAGTCTGAGCTTGGACTGGGGATTTAGGATGGAGATATAAATATGGAAGTTGTCAGTCATGAGAATGGACATTATTCCCTAATGAAAGGGGCCAGAGAGAGGAGAAGGGGGCCCAGGGCAAGGTCTGGGGACTCCAGCATTAAGAGGGCAGTGTGAGGAGGAAGAAACTACAAAAGGAAAAGAAGGAGAACCAGAGAAAGGGGACAGCCAGAGGGAGACAGCACCCTCAAGGCCAAGAGAACAGAGTATTTTAAGAGGGAAGTGGTACGGTTGAAGCTAAGAGAGTGGCTGCTGTGCCAAAAACATCTGAGAGGCCGAAGGAGATAATGTGATCACTCAAAAGCCACCAATAATGGTAACAAGAGCGGCTTTGCTGGGGTTAGGGGGATGGGGAATGTGGATTGGAGTAGGGTAAATGGGTGGTGAGGCAGTAGAGACAGCTTGTGAAGACAACTCTTTGAGAAATTTAGTTATAAAAAGGAATAAAGAAGTACACCCACAGAGAATGAGAGATCAAGGGTGGAATGTTTTTAGATGAGAAGTACTAGAGTGTGTTTAGAAACTCTCATGATAATCACCGAAAGTGAGAGAAAGTGAGAGATTGTGCCTCAGGTTTTGTTTTTGTTTTTGTTTTTGTTTTTGTTTAAATAATGATGAGACTATACAATTGTGTAACTCTTCACAGTTTACCAAGTCTTGTCACGTACACTCTTACTCTCACAGCCATCTTATGAGGTATGTAGCAGCCCAAGTTTTAGATGAGGGAGCTGAACCTTGGAGAAATTGACAAATTTAAAGTCAAAGGCAGAAAGTGTCAGGGCCAGGAGCCCACACCGAGGCTGTTCTGGGCCCAACCCCCAGACCCCTCGCTGCCCACAGCAGTCCTCCCCCAGTGGACTGGCAACAGAATTGGACAGCACTCACACAAGTATAGGTTGTGCCTTTCTGGTGTCTCCCAAGCAGATTTTCCAGTTGCCACTCAGCCAATCACTTTTGCCTGCTGTCCCAGCCTTGGGTGTTATGATTTCATATTTGCTTTTTAAGAACATGGGACCCTGTGCCACTTCCTAACCCCATTTAACTGAGCTTCAAAGCCTCCTGAATTTCTAGAAGTGCCCAACAATCTCTGGCAGGTGTCAGAGAGAAGAAACATGAAATCCCATATACCTCTTGTCCAGGTTCCCAGGCCTGTTCACATGGGGACTGAAACCCAGAGGGTCTGTGAGTGGGTTAGAAACTGTGGCTAACTTCTGTACCTTAGTAAGATTACCTACAGATTTTCTACATCTATAAAATCCTACGATTGTCATGAAGATAAAATGAAGTAGTAGGTATAAAGTGCTTAGAAGGGTACTTGGCACCTGGTGACTGCTCTATCAGTGTTACCCATGATTATTTTTATTTATTCATCCACTCATTCACTCACTCACTTTTGTATCGGATAGCCATTTGTTGGATACCTTCTCTACTCCAGGCATTGCTCTGGGTGCAAAAAATGCAGAGATGTATCTACATGTTTCCAGGGCTCAAGAAGCATATGTTTCAATTAGGGAGGTGATGTTGAAACACAAACAACTCTGCCCTCACAGGAATGAGCAAGATGCAAAACACTGTGGGTATACAGAGAAGAGATCAATCACATCCAGCCAAGGCAGCAGTTGGGAAGGCTTCACTGCAGGGCAGAGGATTCTGAGAGCATTCCCCACAAAGCGGGCAGCAAAGTCACAGAATCAAAAGGGGACAAGCCTATTCAAGGGATGGAGAGGAACCCCACTGGAGCTTCGGCTCTGTGGAGAAGGTGGGGAGGGAATAGGCTGGTGGTCTTGGGGGAAGATTGTGAGAACTCAGGTGTCAGTCCAGGTTGACTGACAGCAAAGGGTAGTCTGGATGGAGAGAGGAGTGACAACTCTGCCCTGCCCCACTGGCCCTCACCATGGATTGTTGAGAACCATATCTAGGAGCTGCTGGTCTGGTTATGTGCCTACAGCCCTCGGGATGGTGGTGAGAGAGAAGGGCACAGAGAGTAGGGTTCATTCCAGGCTGCCATGTAGGTTGGGTAGGACTCTATAGTGCTCATTTTATAACAGATGGAGGAATTTGAGCCAGCCTAGCAACCCTACCCTGTAGTCTCCTTAGGGGTTGCCCTAGAACTAGCATCTCCCAAGATCTTCAAAGAAAAAATGATCCAGGGACATCTGCTCCCTCAAGGCCACTGCCACAGGGGCAGGACCTCGGGGTGAAAGGACTGACCTTAATAAGTGACGGAAACATGGCCCCTCACCTCCCCCTGGGATCTGGCTCCAGGGTATAATGAAGATATTCCAGGAGACCAAAGGGACAGGGGCTGCAAGGTGCAGGATCTAGTGAGGACTTTATATAGTGGCTCCCCACCTATAACCTGGAGGAGACACACCTGCTCTGCCCATCTCCTAAGGTTAGAGTTAGACTCGTGGGCCAAGAGACACAGACTCAGGAGGGCCCTGACAGAGCTGCTAGTCCAGTGCCTTTTAAACTCGGGCTCTGGAATCCCTGATTTAAACAATATTTGATGGAATGTGATGCATAAAATAAAATGCATCAACATAGAAATGATTGGGTTGAAACTGAGAGGGGAGGGCCCACAGCCATATTTATCTACATATTTCATGACCCTCTGATTTAGTCCAGCTCTTTCACTTTGCAGAAAAGAAAGCCAGAACCTAGAGAGAGATACTAACTAGCCAAGGTCACAAAACTAATCTCTGACAGTCAACACCTACAAGAAGCTAATGAAACCAAGTATGAGAAAGCGCTTTGCAAACTGTTTACACGAAATCCTCGGGCATTTCTCACTATCAGTAGTTTGGAGGAGGCTGCCAGAAAAAAATGCAGAGGACTAAGAATATTGGCGTCATAGGCAACATGGAAAGAACACAGGATTCGACCCCTAGAGATGGTTAGAGACCCAGTGCTGCTATGTTCGAGCTATGTAACATAAGACAGCTCACTTTGCCTCTTTGACCCTCAGTTTCTTTTTCTAGAAAAATGCCTTATCTAGCTTCTTTCTGGGATTACGTGGGATTCAGGTGAGACAATGCATGTTAAAGTGCTTTTAACGAGGCTGAGCACTCTACGGGCATAGTGCTTTGTGAGGAGCAATAGAGATGGTAGCAAACAGAAGACCCGGAGCCTTGGAAAACTAGTGTTTAGCACCCAGAAAAACCTTCCTGTCCCCGGAGATTGGAGCCAGCTGCTGACCATGCTGGAACCCAAGTGTTCTGTCTCTCCTTCCTGGACATGGCCCATCGGTCATGCTGTGCCCTCAGCACAGCCCTCAGACACTCTTTGTCAAGGCGTCTAAGGCACGACCTTTCATCACCAGGTGCTGACTCAGCCCGCATGAGCTTCATCTCCCTTTTCACACACTGTGGGTGCCAGAAGGCACCTCGCCAGTTATTCAACATCCCCAAAACGTCACTGGCTCTGTATCTTGGTGACAAAGGAGAGGGCCAAGTTGGATCTGTTTCAGGAAAGCAAGAAGTGATTTCTCTCAAAGACCTTGGAGAGTTCTTCCCGCCCTCCCCCAAGTGTTTTCTGCTAGGGGCCATCCAAAGGCTGGCAGCTGAGCTCACTCAGGATAAAACAAAGGCAGGAGGCTGGGGACTAATGGATGGGGCTTGGCTGGGTTCCTTTGGAGGGCCTGGCAAGCTGGTGCTCCAGGAGTAGGAGGAGGCCTTCAGACATTCATGGCTGTGCTGTCTGGCGATGACCTTGGATGTGCCACTTTCTCCAGATAGAAAGGTGATGGGAAGAAACCAACTTGGGACACCTAAACCCTTATGTCTCAGCCATGAACTCTGAGGTCTCACTCATTTGATCATTCGACAAGTATTATTGAGTACCTGTTGTGTGCCAGGCCCTGTTCTAGGCGCTGGGGAACAAAAGAGACAGAAAGTTCTGCCCTTGTGGAGCTGACATTCTAGTGGGATCAGTCAGAGAAGGAACAGATAAACAAGAAGATAGAGACTGGTGGTAAAAGCCATGGGGAAAGAGAGCAGCGGGGAGGAATCAGAATGTAGGGTGTTAGTGGTGGTGGCAAGTTTCAGGAAAGGGCAGGAAGGCCTCCCTGAGAAGGGACAATTGAGCCAGGGCCTAAAGGAGGTAAGGGAGGGAGATAGCCATGTGGATGGATATTGGAGGAAAACCATGCTGGGAGGAAGGAACAGCAAGTACAAAGTCTCTGAGGCAAGACCATGCCTAGGGCCCATGTGGCTGAAGGAGAGTCAGACGCAGGAGAAATGAGGTCCAAAGAGAACTTTAATCTTGTATTTTTGAATTTCTATAGCAAAAGAAATCTAGCAGGTCCACCTAATGACTTTAGATGCATTTATAATCTCTTGTTTAAGATGCTCATTTCATATTATTACTGTTTAAATGCTAGGACTTTCTGTCAGGAGAGAGTCATTCCAAACCTCAACAACAAAGCCTCTGCCCCTTCTGGGCTCATTCATACAGGGGCTCTTGGGATAACAGAAGAAGCCTGGGATTGATTCCCAGCACCTGACACTGGCTGTGTTACCTTGGAAAGAGCACTCAACCTCTCTGAGCCCTAGTTTCCCTGATGAAGCTCATTAGTTGCCTCATCTGTAAAACAGGTTAACAGTGGAGCATTTCTCACCTTCTTCACATGATTGTTGTTAGATTTAAATTAATGAGATTAAAAATATGAAGTGCCTTTTACATTGAAAAGAGCAAGGTAAATGTCTGGGAGGTTCTCGTTTTCTTCAGCATAGCCTGAGGTAAGGGGTTATCACTGGCTGCCCACTCCCCTGCACTAGCCTACTCCTTATATAGTGTTCCATGTGGGCCCAGTTGACTCCCACTTTGCCTGGGCTCATGTCTGATTCAGGGACCCCTGAGGTGAAGCTGCTGAGTGTTCCCTGGAAACACTGTGGGACTGAATTGCCCCATTTGACCTCCCCTGGAGAACTCCAAGCTCATAGCTGGCCAGGTGGTACTGGGCGGCCCAGCTGGTTCTCCCCAATGTCCCCTCCCCGTCCGCCTCCAGGTACAACGGCCCCAACCTGGTTCTGAAGTATGACCGGGCCCAGAAGCGGCTTGTGAACATCGCAGTGGACGAGCGCAGCTCCCCCTACTATGCGCTGAGGGACCGGCAGGGTAACGCCATCGGAGTCACAGCCTGTGACATCGACGGGGATGGCCGTGAGGAGATCTACTTCCTCAACACCAATAATGCCTTCTCAGGTAAGGGTTTAGGGCCTTGGGCCTCTTCCTGCTTCTCACCTTCTTTTTCCCAGCACCAGCTGGGGGCAAGGCCTTTGGGACCCTGGCCTTCCTCAAGCTACTGTCATGGGTTCCCCCAGTGATAGTCCCCTGCTGGCTCCAGGACCTTACTTCGTCCCAGCAGTAGGGCCATTTATTCTCTTGTGAATGAAACTTGTTCTCATCTCCTGGCCTCTGGGCCTGGAGATGGAGGGCTTTGAGCAGAGGCCCAGTCCTCACCTTCAGACTTCACGTCCTCTTCACCCCCTAGTCTGAGCAGCCCCAGTCCTCCCATCCCTTCCCACTGCTCCTGCCTGGCTCAGCCACTCAGCCCTTCTCACCCAGGTGGTTGCCAGAGCAGAGAGATGGCCCCTGGAATTGCCCTCCATGCTGCTTTGAGGGGACCTTTCTAAAATGCTCTGAACCTCTCAAGAGCCCCCACAGCTTTCAGCTGAGCTCATTTATCCACTTCACAAATTCCTGTCGAGCACCTACCCCATGCCAGACTAGAGGTGCCAAGCGCTAAGAATACAATTTGGAGGAAGACAGGCCTTGAATTCCTGGAGCCTTCTTAGCCCAGAGCATCCATCTGATGCTGTGGGTCTTCTGTAAACACAAATTCTGACTCAACAGTTCTGGGGTGGGGCCTGAGATCCTGCACGGCTCACACTCTCAGGCTATGATGATGCTGATGGTCCAGGGACCACACTTTTGAGTAGCAAGGTCCTATACAGTAAGAAATGGAGGAAGGAAATTGATGTACATCAGGCTAAATAATAGTCACAGTAATGATAAAAGTGAGTACATAAGCCAGGTCCTGATCTAAGCACTTTATAATAGTTATCTCATTTAAGCCTCACAATAGCCTGTTTAGGTAGGTATGGGTGTACCCCACTTTATAGTTGAGGAAACGGAGGTTTAAAGAGATCACATGACTTGCCCAATGCCACATAATTTGTAAGTCCCAGGATTCAAGCCTAGGAGTCTGACTCCAGCTCCATTTTTTTCATCAAGACACTCTATGGCCTTACTCAATCCTGTGTTCTCGGGGCCTAGAGGAGATTCTGGCTCATAACGGGTTCTCAGTGTTTCACAGGTTGAGAGCTGTGTTCTTGGGGCTGCAGGTGGTTTCTGGCCCCTAATTCTCACATTCTTTCAGGCCTGAGCTCAGCCCACTAGAATGAAGTCTGCTCCCAGGGGGCCATAACACCTTCAGGAAAGTCCTAGGCCAGGGCACCCCACTGGGAGAGGCAGGACCTCATGTCCCTGTGGGGCTAGGTTGGATATGCACTGGACTCCTCCAGATGGCAGCAGCCTCTTGGGTTGGTCTGGAGGACACCCTATGCTTCACACTTGTATATTCACCATCCAGGACCCTCCAGACCCCCTGGGGGCCAGTGATTGCCTGGCTATGGGGACCACCTTCCTTGCCTCTCCCCTTCCCACATACACTGGCTGTCCCCAGACCCATAATATCACCCTTACTGGTTATTGAGCCCAAGCCAAGATCCAGCCCCAGGCTGCCCCTTCATGTTGGGCCCTGCCAGTTGCATGAACGGGAAGGGACGAGGTTGGGGCCAGTTCCAAGGGCAGGGACGGGCAGGCTTGACTGGATGGCAGCCAGCCTTGTGTAGCCAAGAAACAAAGAGCCACAGCTCCGAGTGGTGTTTTATGGGTTTTCATCTCATCTTGCCACCAAGTGAGGCCTGAGAGATAGTAATTATCCGTACACAAATATCAGGACATGATTACCCAGCTGGATTTACTGCCCTCTCCCCAACCAAGCCAAGATTGGATTAGGACACAATTAATTGATGGGCTGATCAGCCCCTTGAATGTAGGGCAAGGTCAGGAGGGGAACAGCAACAAAGGCTGGCTGGGGAAGGGATAGATCCCCAGGAAGATGTTAGAGGGAAACAGAAACAGGGAGAACTGTGGGAGGGGGATGTTCCTTCCACATGAGCTCAGCAGGCAGGATGCCAGAAGAAGGGGACAGATTCTCCTCCCAACTCACCGAGTGCAGAGCACCTGGGATGGGACCTGTCAGGTGTCTCTGAAGCAGCAGCCCCTCCCACGCTCTTAGAGTGTTCCACTGTGAATCTTAGAGTAGTGGTGCTCAGCACAGGCCACGCATTAGAATCTCCCGGTTCCCAAGGTGTACCCCAGTCCAGTCCAGTCTGAAACTTTGGGATTGACCAGTTATCAGATCCTAACCCAGTTATCAGATCTCTAGGTGATTCCCATGTGCTGTCGAGGTTGGGCGCCACTACCTTGAGCATGTTAGTTCCATGCTCAGCCTGACGATAGCCCTATTCACACACTAATGTGTTCATTCATTGGACAAATATTTATTGAGCACCTATTGTGTGTCAGCCACTATTCTAGATACTGAGGATGCCCCAGGGAATGAAACAGAAAAATCTTGCCCTCTTGAAGTTTACAATCTATTTCCAAAGCAGCCTTATATTTCTCTGGGTATCTGACTCCCCTCTTCCATCCCCATAGTCTCTAAGCTCCTTGAGGGCAAAATCCCTGTATTGGTAATTTTGTGCCTCCCTCTGGCCTGGCCAGACCTTGAATATCCTAAGAGCACAATTAAAACTTGAAAAATAAATACAGAAAGAACAGATGCATGAGCCATGAGGACTGAGAGGTTTGCCAACAGAGTGCTGATGAGGGGAGGCAGGTAAAATGGAGCCCCCGGAAGTTCTGGGCTTCAGTGGTTTGAGGGTACAAGTATTTCACTAGGGAAAGCTGGAGCTGGGTCCCCAGGGCTGAGGTAAGGATGGTGGTGCCTGGCAGCCTCAGCCCCAGGCGTGTATCTCCCAGTGACCTTCTGTGGGTTTGAGGGATGTCTGTGGGTTTGAGTTAATTTTTCAGTTGAGTGATTCAATTGATTCATCGACAGTGGGCGGGGTGTGGAGCCAGGACATTTGTGCTGTGTCAGCACTTCCTTGGGTCCAGCTGGCATGACACTCAGCCATTGCCACCCTGCCAACTGCAGGGAACCTGAGATCCTCTCTAGATGCCCCCCGCCAGCCCCACCTGCCCATGGCATACAACCGGGGACTCCTTTAGCCTGTGCTACAGCATCAGAGGGACTTGTCAAAGGACAGTCCCTGTCCTCTCCCTCAGCCAGTCTTTGGGTTGTCATGCACTGGGGTCCCTGGAGGACAGCTGGGACTCTGCATCCTGTCAGTGTTCTGTGGGGGCCAGTTTGAACAACCTGGGATCTATCTGCTTCTTATTTGGTGACTTTGTGCAAGATACTTGACCTCTTTCAGTCTCAACCCCTTCATCCGTAGAACAGGAAATGTAATGTCAACTTCATAAGCTCAGTGGCTCCATAGAGTCTATCCAGATTCTTTACCATCCCTTGCAGCGCCCCTCCTGACACGAGCCAGTTTGCCTTTCTGACCTCGTTTTCTCCACTCTTCCTCTTGCTACCACATTCCCACCTGAGGCTTTCATACTTGCCGTTCCCTCTGCCTGAAATGCTTTTCCCACCACAGTTCTCACGGCTCACTCCTTACCTTCATTCAGGCCCCTCCTCAGATGAGATCTTCCCTGAAGATAGTACTTTAAAACAGTACCCCGATCACTTCCTATGCCCTTAACTTGCTTTATTTCTCTTCATAGCACTTACCACTATCTGAAAGTATGTTATATATTTGTTTGTAGTTCCTCCCTTCTACTCTTCTACTAAATTCCATAGGGATGGAAATTATCTTGTTTGCTACTATATTTCCAGGATCAAAGACATGTTTGCATCATTTAGTAAATATCTCTAAGAGACAGTTATAATTCTGTGGCATAAAGAAAGCCAGGGCCTCTAGAACTGTTCTGGACAGAGAGGACACAGGTCTCCCTGCTGGCCTATAGGAGAGAGAGACTGTAGGAACAGAAAGAGAAAATGACCAAGGTGTAAACAAGGCACCGCTCAGATGATAGTACCAAGAGGGCATGGGTCAAGGGTTAAGTGTTAGAAAGTAGGTAAGAGGGAGGGAACAGAGGAAGATCAATCACAATCCCAAGAAGGCCTGGGCCAGGAAATCAGCTTATGGCTTAACTGACCTGAAAAAATACAAGCCAGTGTGTTTCAAGCAACACTATGTGGTGAAAACCATGTAGGAGTAGGTGCAGGACGAAGGTGGACAAGAGGCCAGTCCTAGCACCTCCCCCTGCATCCAGGAACTCAGAACCAAAACTCAGAACCTACTACAACTCCCAGAGCCCATCCCGCCAGGGGTCCTGCCCTGGCCACCCCAGCTGCTGCACTGCATGGCCCTGAGCTCTCCTGCCCATTTAAACTGGAGTTGCAGGAGCATGAGCACTGGATGGGTCAGTGTGAGCTCTGAGCCACACCCCTTACCGCATTGATTTTCACTTATTCCATTCAGAAGAATGGTCACTGCCTCTGCTGTCTTTGCAGTCTACATATACCTCCCTCCTTTTCTACACAAATAGTAGCACACTCTACTCACAGTGCCACCCCTTACATTTTTCATTTAACAGTCAATTTTGGATATTATTTCATGACAGCAGAGTGCTTGCTCATTCTTTTTATGGCTGTGTAGTATTCCACAGTACAGATTCACCACTCATTGAATTGGACCTCTATTGATGAACATTTAGATTCTTTGCAATCTTTTGCTCTTACCACCAAATAAATAAGCTTGTACAACATGCCATTTTCCACAAATGCAGGTGTTTCTCTGCAAGTCTGTAGATATGAAATTGCTACATCAAAGGAACATACATGTGTAGTTTTGATAGTCTTTGCCAAGTTGTGCTTCAAAGGGACAGTCCTAATTATATTCCCATCAGCTCTGATGCAAGTGAGCATTTCCCAACATTCTCACCAACACAATGTGTCATCATTTTTTTTAAAGTATTTGCCAGTCTGATAGGAAAATATTGGTACCTAAATATAGTTTTAATTTTCGTTTTTCTTAAACTGAGTGAGGCTGAACATATTTTTATATATTTGAATCTGTCTTCTCATAGCTGTTGCCCATTTTTTCTATTGATTATTGGCCTTTTCCTTATTGATTTGTAACACTTCTTTATAAATTAGAAAAACTAGCCCTCTGTAATACAAGTTGCAAGTAGTTTCACCTTGTCTGCCATTTTTCTTGTGTCTTCGCTCATGGTGGGCTTTGCAACATGGAAAACTTTTATTTTTATGGACTTGAATCTATCACCCTTTTCTTTGATGGCATCTGGGTCTCTGTGTTATACTCAGGCCTTCAGCAGAGGCTTTTGTGACCTCTCAGAGAGGAGGCATCAGCCACTGTGCCAAAGAGAAGAAAGGGAATTGGGGTAGGATTTCACGTCCAGCCTCCTCTGCCTACGTAGCAGATGAGCCTTCTGCTTTTGAGAGGGAGCACACCCGCTGCCCAGCAGCTCCTTCACACAGGCCCAGTTCCAACTGTACCCAGATACTCTACACCTCGCTACTTGAGGTGGTTCTGTGGCCCAGCAGCACTGGCACCAGCTAGAGGCTCATAAAAACGTAGAATCTCAGGCCCCACCTTAGACCTACTGGACCAGAACATGCGTTTTTAACAGGATGTCCAAGAGTTTCTTTGATTGATAATGCCTGAGATACATTGCCCTGTGTCTCCACTCTCTTTTTCTAGCATTCTGTAGGCCCTAAAATGGATCGTATGATCTCCTCCTGATCCCCAGTGATGTTTCCCTTAGATGGACAGTCACTGATTTTCAACATGGCCCCATCTGGGAATCTGGGAAGATGAGCTCATGAACTGCTCAGGCTCCCTCCCCCCACCCCTACTGTGCCTTATTCACATGTAGTCCCATAAGCAGCAAGAAAGGGTGAGGCTGTCAAAGCAGCAGCATAAAGAGTTTGGAGCTCTGAAGGTCATTTTCTTTGTTGTAACACAGCTCCTTGGGATCTGGGGACTTCCCTCCTCCAGCTCCCACTCCAGGTCTTTAATCTGGGGGAAGAAGGGGGCTTTGCAGTAAGACCACAACTCGAAATTCAGTATTGCCACTTAACAGCTGTGCAAACTTAGGTAAATGACTTTACCCTCTGAGCCCCCATTTCTCTCTGTAAAATGTAGGCTCTATCCTCCTGATATGACTATGGGGACGGCTAAATGAAGTAATGCGAGTGAAGCGGCAGACCCGGGTTGATCAGATTTCCCTCTTCACCCTGGGATGAAAAGGAAGACCGGGGTCAGAAGTTATATAGGGGAACACTGGGGAGCCCGGGTTTATTCTTTTTTAAAAATGTCCTTTGCCTGAACTAATTCTTTCTTCTCCTGGGGCCATTACTGCTTTCGCAGTTTTTCATTGACTAAGTCTTATAAAGCATTTTATACTTAATGTCACAATTGCCTCCTAGGGTGTGGCTTATAAAGACCTGCAGTAGTCACACCCTGTAGTTCCCTCGATGATAAGGATGATAGTGGTGGTGATGAGGATGATGGTGATGGTGGTGATGATGGTGAGGATGAGGACAAGGATGATGATAATGATATAATAATGATACTGTCATTATTTACTAAATTTATGTGCCAGGTATTATTCTAAGAACTTTACTTATATAATCTAATTTAACTCTTAGACAACTTGATAATAGGTGGCCATTTTCATTATTCCATTTTACAGATAGGAAAAAGACAAGTTTGTGCTTTGCCCAAGGTCAGCCTAGGCCAGAGATGTTGCTGGCTACCTCCCCAGCTCTGCTGTTCGTCAGTAATCTCTGCCTTATGAATGAGGTTGGAGACTGAGACTCTGCCCTGACACACATATTTGCTCACGCTTCTCTTTGGCACCAAGACCAGGCCACAGGTCAGGCCATCTCTCTAGGGTTGGGCTGCCCTTGGAGGAGGAGGCACTCAGGCCAATGATCCTTGGGGAAAGCTTTTTAGGGCCCAAACTCACCCTCCCAGTGGCTCCAAGTGGCCCTTGGCGGGTGGGGGTGGGGGTAGAACTGGATATGGAGGGGATAAGGGGATGGAGAATGGAGTACCAGTTGCTTGACTGACACTGCTGCCCTCATTGCAGAACCTCACCCTTTTCTATGAGTCTGATGACTTCTCCCTCTCTGCCCCTTGTTCTTCCTCCTACACCCAAATGCAGCTGCTCCTTAAACTCTGTAGCTCTGGTCTTTTCCTTCGGCCCTAGCTCTAGACTCACTGCTTTGCAAGCTGTCATCCCTCGTGGCCAGTGACCTCTTCGGCATGCCTTCCCACTACCTCAAATGCAGACTATGTGAAGCCAAGCTCCTGCTCCCATCCCCAGCTGGCCCAATGTCCCTGCTTCCGTCACTGTCCCACACTGTGCACCAGTCCCTTGCTCTGACCAGCCATTTCATCCTGCCCTTCCTGCACCCAGCACTTCCTCCCCACTCCCATTGCTGTCATCCCAGATCAAGCAAGAACGACTAAAAAAGTGGCCAGCCCACTTCATTTTCTCCCTTACTAGCCTACCACTCACTCCATTGCCAGAGTAACCCTCTGGAAACAGTATTTCCCAGATCAGAAACTACCAATGATGCCTCCAGTCTCAGTCCTAGAAGGAGTGGCTCTCTGCCACCCTGCCATGTTTCTCCTCCTCCACCTGCATAAACCCTCTCGCTAAGCCAACTCAGTGCCCCTCTGTGCCTTTGTCTATGACACCTGCCTGCCCAAAACCCACCCCTTCTCTCTGACTAAGCCACAGAGTGTAAAGTTCAGAAGCACAAATTTTGGAGTCAGAAAGACCTGGGTTTCAATCTGTCTCCACTATTTATTAGCTCTGTGATTAGGGGCAGATAACTTAACCCTTCTGCCCCTCAGGGTGGCTGTGGGATTTAGTCAAGATGATAGTTGTAAAAGGGAATGCTTCGTGTAAAGTTTGGCCTACTAAGTACTCTATAAAACAGTCATTGCTATTGTTACTCTGACCCTTCAAGTCCCCGCTCAGGTGCCTCCTCCTCATGAAGCCCTCCCTGATCACTGTGGCCTCTTCTGTCCTGATTTCACAGCAGCTCCGGGATGTGCTGTCCTGTCCTACCCTAAAGGGCTGTGGGATCTTAGGCAAGTCCTCTTGTGTCTTATGCCCCAGGTCCTTCCTCTGAAACTGAGCATGAAAACAGTATCCATCTCATGGGTTTAGGATGAGGATTAGTAAGTGGACATATGTGAAGTGTATGGCACATAGAAAGTGCTGTAGAAATGTTAAGTAGTATTAGTTTTACTATGGTCCCATGGCATCTCCACTACCTATCTCTCATACTGTCAAATAGACAGTGAGCACCCTGAGTCAGGGACCCAAGACTCTTACTTTCTAATGGCCTCCCACAGCACCTGGCACCCAGCAGGGCCTGGTGGACACCTGAGCTTCACCCACTGGGCCTTCCCTGGCAGTTTCACAGGACCCTGAGACCTTCAAGTCTCCTTTGATGCCAAGATATCAAAGTCAGGGTGAGAGTGGGAGTACCCAAATGTGCCTCTCACAGGAGCTGTGACATCCAGAGCCCCCTGCCCTGCCTTTGAACACCCTCCTATTCCTTCCAGGCCCCCATTTTCTCAACGCCCCCTGCCAGAGACTCAGGAGAGCCCCCCTCTCCTGCAACTAGCAGCCTCTCCATTTCCTGAGCAGCTGACCATCCCCTCAACTCAGTGAGGGACCCCAGGGCAGAGTGCAGCGACAAGGAGCCACAGGCGGGATTAGGTGCTGACGTGGGCCGGGGGCCAGTGCTGAGTGTTTATTGCCAGTGCCATCGACCCGCATGGCCCGCTGTTTATCTGTCTTTCTGACACTCCTAATTACCCAGGTTGCAGCTGCCAGAGCATTTGCTCTCCCTAAATCATGGGCTCCCATCCCTCCCATCGCCCAGGCCGCGGGCCTCTGCCTGCAGAAGGACTGCCATTGATTTTGCCGTTCCATTTATGATCTACAAGGCTCCGCATCGCTGCTGCACATTTTACCTTAATTAGTTTATTCTTCTGGGCGTCCTCGGTCAGCTCGGAAGCCAGGGGGCTGGAAGTGGGGAAGAGGCTAACATCACTGGATACTCTGACCCCTCTGGTCAAAAACCCAGAGCCTGGCCAGACATCAACACCCTAGGACAGCAATTTGCTAAGAATAGCACTAGTTCCACAGGATGCTAATAGGTGAGCTGCAAAAAGGAGTTCTGTGGCCAAGTTTGTTTGGGAAAGGCGGGCTTAAATAAAATTAAAAAGGCAATTTATTGCAGGGCTTTTCAAAGTTTTAATAGACCGATGTCCATTGTGAATCTCCAAGAGGGGGATGGAAGGTTCAGTCTTTCCCAAACTCCAACGATCACCAAGTCTTTTTACCAGGTGGCTCACAGAGAGCAGAGAAAGTACACTTCGGGAAATTCTGTCTTGGGTGGCCAGGAGGAATTGGAGATGATGACGCAAACAGATGGGATAGAGAGCCTGGGCCTGTTTTTTCCTTCTGTCTCCCTGATGCACGAACTCAGCGGCTGGAGCAATTTCTCCCACTGAATGTGGAAGTACCCATCACAGCTCTGCAGAGCTCCAGCTGCCGGCAGCTGCTCCCTCCTCTGGCCCAGGCTTTGGTGGAGTTGAACCTTAGTATTTCAGGGGGGACTAGACGAGCTGGAAGGGCAGTCTAAAGGGGCCCTGGTTTGACAGAGAAGGGCAAGGGTCACTCACTGTTGGTGAAGGCTAGAGACTGGGAAGCCTGCAGGGCCAATTGGAGGCCCCCCAGACATCAGGAAGCGATGACAAGCCTGCCACTGCCTCGGGTACAGCCACATGGATGGCAGTCTAGGTCCCCAGTCCCTTTCTGCAGTCCCCAAATCCAAAACGCTCTGAAAGCTTCAAGTGCTGAATTGATAGCAAAACCTGTCCTGAGCTGACGTGAGCCATTTATAGGCTTTATTTATCCCACTTAGTGTGAATATTCATATATTTCACTGCAGAAATATTAATGTGTGTAATTACAGGTGCCGCCCCAGTCCCTGCTGGGGGTGTTATGTAATAAATGGTGTGTGCACTGTGTTACCATTCTAAACTAAAAGAAAAATCTAAATTTCTAAATGCATCTTGCCCCCAGGGATTGCGACAGGGGCTGTGGGCCTGGGAGGTGTGGAGCTGCTGATGAGTAATTCAGGGTGCCTGACCTGGGGTCAGGCTTCAGTGTGATTTCTCCTGTAATTCCCACAGTGACACCGTGAGGGGGAGGTCCCCAACTCTCCCATGAGGAAACCAAGGCCAGAACAGGATAAGGAACCAGCCCAGGCCCCTGAGCTCCCATGGTCAGAGCAGCACCTATGCTTCTGTCCGGAACTGGCCCCTCAGTTGCCCGGTGGGGCTCCCTCCTACCCATGGCAGCTCTGTGCAGATCCCAGCTGCAGCTCCTCAGCCCAAGCCTCCACCTGAACAAATGCTTGCCGATTTCCTGGATCTGCTTCCTGCTTTGCTCTTAAAGGAACTTTCCCTCCCCTGGACAAGGCCTCTGTGCCCCCATGATTGCCAGGCAGGGCAGGATGGCTCTGCTCCAGGGCCAGCTCCCTGGTGTCTGGCAAACATCCCTGAGACCAACTGCAGACTCCACCAGCCCCCATGGGTCACGTGGCCTTCGGAGGTCCTCTTGTGAGGCCACTCAGAAAGCGAACCTTTTGTCCCCTCCTAGGCCAAGCCACTTAAGGGTCCTTTATACACTGCTCTCACCTACATATGCTCACAATCATACACGTGCACTCACTCACTCTCACGCACACTCTCCCATTCTCATACACTCACTTTCACACACTCACACATTCACACTCATGCTCATTCTCATTCATTCATTCTCACACTGACTCTCACCAAAACCCTGCAGGACAGAACTGATGTCCCGAAAGGACCTTGAGAGTATCTCATCTATGAAGTGGGAATGGCCATTTCTCTGATACCTAACACTTTGGGGAGGCGCTGTGCTGACCTTTAACGTGCATCATATCATTCATTCCTCACAGTAAACTGGAATGTGGTTATTATTGTTATCTCCATTCACAAATAAGAAAACTAAGGCTCAGAAGTGCTAAGCGACTTGCCGAAAGTCAACAACTAGAATCTGGGCGGAACCGAGACTGAGACCCAGGCTCGTTCACTCTAAATCTAGGGGTATTAACCGCTGCTCCACACTTCTCCTCAGGCTAAGCCCATTTCCTCTCTCCTGGGCCAGCCAAAGAGTCAAGTCCAGGGGCTCTGTCCCTAGGTCCACTCTTCCCCAAGCTCACCGTCCCTGATTCCTTCAGTGGCTCCTCTCCTGTGTTTCTGTGTGAGAGGGTAGAACATGATCTTGACTAAAATATAAATGCTGTGCATCTCACATTTACAAGAAATAAACTAAGGGTGAAGGCAGAGGGGAGAGGTCTGCCTCAGTGGTCTCAGAAGGGCTAGCGCTCCAGCCACTGGAGGTCCTCCCCACATCCCCAGAACAAAGCTTCTTGGCCATGAATGAGCTTCAGGAGGCCACAAACCTCTTGCAGTTACATATGGCATGTTGTGTGGTGCAGACTCCCTGAGCTGAGGGGCCTTGGCCTCCATCCAATTCTCAAAGAGTCAGTATCCCAAAGAAGCAGAGACCACTGTCCTGTAGGGCTCCCCAGTGCTGGGAGCAGGGACCTCTCAGGGCTGCCTGAGCTCTGACCCTACTGCCACCTGTTTCCCTGGGAGTGGAAGTGTAGACCTGTTCACCCCTTCCAGGCCCTTCCTCAGTCAGGACTTGAAGACCCACCCAGTTTCTTCTGAGGCCCAAATCAGGTCCTGCAATCCAGCAGAGAATGTAAGGTACAGCTCCTGGAGAAAAAGACTTTCTGGGTTGAGTCTGGGTGCTGAAACACTAGCGATCTGGCATCTCTATGATGATGTTGTAAGGAGCTCAGTCCAGAATGTGAAAGCCAGCTGTCGAGGGTCATCTCAGACACACAAGTAGCAGTAATGTTTCTTCCATAGGTTGGCCATTTTCATAAGCCTCAGAGTCTCTTTTCTCAACTGAAAATACCTAAGTGCCCCCCAAATAGCAGAGTCTCACCTGCTTGAGTGAGTTCTACAAGGAGTACTCACCTTGAGCATATGACCTATCTACCTGCAGCCCCAAACACCTAGTGTCAGGTGCCTTGAGATGTACCTGCACCCTAGTCCACCGTCCACCAGCCTCCCTTTCCTCCTCTCTCCAGGGGTGGCCACGTACACGGACAAGTTGTTCAAGTTCCGCAATAGCCGGTGGGAAGACATCCTGAGCGATGAGGTCAACGTGGCCCGTGGCGTGGCCAGCCTCTTTGCCGGGCGCTCTGTGGCCTGTGTGGACAGGACGGTGAGTTCAGGGGCAAAGTGGGGGGCACATGGCGATGTGAGAGTCAGAGGGGAGCCAATAGGCATATGTCCCCAGAGTGTGGCTCTCAAGGGCAGAGCCCAAGGCTACACCATCTTGGCAGCTCCTACTGTGTCTTGTACATAGTAAGTGCTAAATATTAACTACCAAGACTTGCAGGATGAGTTACAATATACTTTTACATCATTTCTCCCATGAAGCCCTACCAGAAACCAGTGAGGTAACTGGCCAGGTGCTCTCATCATTGTGTCCACTGGACACAGGAGGGTACCAAGGCCCACCTTAGAGCAGTGACTTGCCCGAGGACCCAAGATGGATTGGTGGTGTGGCTAGGACATGAATCAGAATCTGTTAGCTATAAAGCTTGTGTTCATTCATTCATTAATTCATTTAGTCAACCAATATTTAAGTGCCTACTACGAGCCAGGCAGTTAACCATAGGGCACCCCTATAAATATTTATGAAGGCACAACAAAGGGGCTCATAGGTGGGTGAGCAGGGGTGTTACTTGAATGTACAAGTACTTTAGTTAATCAGTAGTTCCATCAATGCTTTCCTACGCTGCTAGTCCACCCCACAAGGAGGGTACAGAAGTGGGTGGGGAAGAAAGGCCAGGTGGGATGATAAGAGAAGGAGCAGCTGCAACCATTCACCCTTTGGGGTGGCCCGCCTGGGCTTTTGTCCTGGCAGCCCCAGCCAGAGCTGGAGGCTTACTGTAGAGGTGATTTATCCCTCCTGTCACCTGCTCCCCTGCTGCCCCCTCCTTGGCTTTACAGAGCAGTCATCACCAAATCAGGGAACCAGCTGCTGCCTCGCTTCCACAGGAGCATCTCCGGCCCCCATTCAGGGGCAGGGGTAAGGGGGCCAGCTCATTTCAGGACTGAGATGGTACCTAGGGGATCGGGGGTTCAGCGAGGGGATTGGGGATATAGTGTGAACCTTCACAGCAGGGGCCTCCAGGCCTTGGGAAAAGGCAGGTGCCAGGTATAAATATTTATTTCTTAACAAGCTGGTGCTGAGAAGAGAAGCCAAGCTGGGCTGTGAAGCCGCATTTAGCCCTGACCTGAATCTGTGCCACCTGGACTCCCGCCTGGCAGGAGGGAATGTGGGGGGTGGGGGTGGCTCTGTGAGCAGCCCGGAGAGTGAGGAGGGTCTGAGGGGTGCCAGGCCTAACCGCTGCCTGGGCTTCTTACCAGTCCCTCCCACCCCTGGCTTCCTGTCTCAGTCTTTCAAGACCAAGACTTCCCTTCCCACACTCAGCTAAGGTGGGAAACTTCTCAGAGCTGGTGGGAGGACCTGAAGGTTAATCACAAAGAGATGCCCTCTCTGTCCTAACAAGGTCATCTGCACACCCACACATATAACCACAGGACAAAGGCACCATGTGAAATGCAAAAAAAAAATTGCTTTGGCATGCAACACAGTAGGCAAGCACTTAGCAGCTCCCTCAGTCCCTGCTCAGGCGCAGGCTCAGCCTGTCTGCCACCAGCGGAGTGGTTGTTTTCTGAGTCTGCCACCATCTTGGCAATTCCTAGAGTCTGAGAACTGTGGAAGGGAGGAGTAGCGAGAGGTCAAGGCCAGTATGGAAGCTGAGAGATAGGAATGCGGCATGATGTAGGAAAACACGAGAGCAATCACAATAACAACTAACACCTATTAAACTAACAACATGCCCAGTCCTGAGTGAAGTGGTTTACATGCATCATCTTATTAAATTTTCATAATGAGCCTATGAGGTAGATGCTCTAATTATCCCCATTTTATAGATATGAAAACTAAAGCTTGGAACAATTAAGCAACTTGACCTTGGTCACATAATAAGTGGCAGACAAAGCCAAGAATTGAGCCCTGCCTGCCTGAAAATGAATCAGAAAACCTTTTTACCCCTCAGCTACCAATATCAGACACAAATTTCTAATCGCAAGTTCTATTATAGGGTTCACCCTGCTCCTTCCTCAGCCCCACAGCCCTGACCTGGTTCTCGAACTGTGGTCCAGAACGAGCAGAATTAGCATTGGTAGAATGCAAATTCTCAGGCCCCACCCTATTCTACCCTCTAGACCTACCAAATCAGAAGCCCCGGGTTGGGGCCCAGCAATCTGGATTTCAACTAGCCGTGCAGGTGATTCTGATGCAGGCTTAAGTTTGAGGACCATCACACTAAGTAAATGTCTCAACCCCTCACGCCTACCGTTCTCTCCCTCTCCCTGTCTCTCATCTGTTCTCTGCCCCAAACCTGGAACACTGCCAGCCCTTCATCTTCAACTGCTTCATCACTCACCCACCTTTCTGGATCCAACTCAAAGCCTATCTCTTACAAGAAGCATTCCCTGATAGATAATGATTATGCCTCATGTTTATATAGCATTTTCATCTTTCAAAGACCTTTCATGTGCATTGTCTCATCTCATCTTCCCAAAAACCCTGCCAAGAAGCATGGACAATACAATCCCTGTTTAACGTGTAAGGAGATGCAGCTGAAGGGGCTGAGGAATCTGCCCAAGGACAAAGAACCAGTTAGGACAGAGCCTGGACTGGGATCCAGGTGAATAGCCCTGGACCAGTCATTCTCAAGATGTGGTTCCTGGACCAACAGCAGCAACTTCGCCTGGGAACCTGTTAGAAATGCAAATTTTAGACCCTCTAAATCAGAAACTCTGGGGATGGGACCCAGCATCAAAATTTTAATGAGCCCTCCACCTGTTAGGTTAAATGATGAAACCCACTTTCCTGGATCCAAAGCTGCAGAAACATCTTTCTTCTCCTAGAATCATCTCACCCCCCAGAATTATCATGGTCAAGTTCACATGCGAATTTCTGCAGTCTTCTACAACTGTTACATACCTGTTTGTCAGTTTAATAACCCCAATACACTGAAATAAGGAACTCAGCATAACTAAATTTTATAAATATTCTCATTTCTAGCAGAATGCACTTCAGTTTATGCAGGCGCGTTCACTGCCCATTTGTTGATGAGATTGCTAACAGCTGGTAGGGTCAGGAACAGTTACAGTGATGGCGCACTATCCCCTTCAGCCCCATTCATTCACTCTTCGTCAAATCATTCCACGCACATATGCCAAGCTCCTGTGGTGGGCAGAACCTTTCAAAGTTCTCCCCTAATCATGAAACCGTATTGTAAAGCAGTGCATCTCAAACTTCCATTTTGTATAGGGATCACGTTGAGGGTCTTGTGAAATACAGATACTGATCCAGCAAGTCTGCGGTGAGGCCTGAGAGTCTATATTTCTAACATGCTCCCAGATGACACCAATGCTGCTGGTCCAGGGACCACTTTGTGTAAAAAGGGTTTTAAAGCATCAGTTCCCAGGAAGTAAGCTAGAGACTCAGGTAACCATAAAAGAAAGGGTATAGAAGTCCTTAGGGGGCAGCTTTGCCACCTTCTCCAGCTTTGTCCCCTGACATGCCCTGTCTTGCTTTTTATATTCCAGTAACATCGAAACGACTGCCCATGGTCATTTCTCTGGCTCACCTCTGCCTGGAAGGTTCTTTCCCCTCCACTTCACCTGGCTGAGACTCCTCTCAGAAAATCTTTTCTGAACTTCCCATGGCGAGATGCCCTTCTTCTGGGTTAGGAGCCCACCTTCTGTGCACCCAGGAAATCCTGTACATATTCTCTCAACCACACACATAACTATATGATTGCTGACGTGTCTGCACCCCCCAGGACACCCTGAGGGCCTTCGCTGGCTTCACTCACTGGTCAGACAGACCCAAGTGGCTCTTAATCAGCTTTCCTGATGAAAATGATGCCAAAGTAGAGATGAAGTCAATGACCAGTTAGTTGGATGGGGTTCTGGTCATGGGGCCATTTGGTAAGAAACAGAAGCAAGCAAGAGAGTAGAAAAGAGGGGGTGACAGAGCACACTCTTATTGCCTTGCACTCAGCTGTTACTCTTGCACTATTTTGTGTTTATAACTTGCCTTTCAACTTGACTATAAGCAACCTAAGAATGAAGACTTTGTCTTAAGTACATCTATAGCAGAGTGACTTGCACGTAGTTAGAGCTCAGAAAGTATCTACTATTTGATTAATTGGAGGGAAATGATGAAAAGGGTGAGAGGAAAGTTAGAAAACTGATTTAGAAATTGTGTGGGTCTCTTGGGGGAAAGGAGGCATCCATCGAAGAAATAACACCACTACAATGATGGGCAGAAAAGAATCTTTCATCAGCAGTGTTTCGGACCACAGAAGAGAATAACTACAGCAATGAGGAGCTGGTGCCCACAGCTTCTCCTGGATGCAAAGGAAAAAACAATTTTGAGACAGAATTATAAAGGCAGAAGCAGTATAATATTTCTCTCTGATAATGTGGGGAAAACAAAGGAATAGAAGAGGGAAGGAGGACCCCTGCATATCTGAGCCTCTCATGTGACCAAAATAAATTAATGAAGAAGTATAGGGTTGGAAGAGGGGAGGGAGATGGCTCTGAAATTTGCTTGTCATCTTGGCTGGAGTGAGCTTGAATGGGAGAGAGACTGAGAATAATGGGAACTGGTAGATCAATCAATCAGCAAATATTTATTGAGCAGCTACCCTGGCTGGCAGCTGGAGAGAGCTCAGCTGAAGGGAGGCACATTAGAAAATTGTCTATAAAAAGGTGGTTGTGGGGGAGAGGAAGGGACGTGTTCTTTTGGAATAGAAAGAGGAAAGTGGCTTTGTTTTAGGACTCCAGGGGGCGTTGTGTACTTTGTAACCTCTGTGAAAAGCACCTCTGCAGTTGTGCCCTGTAGGGACAGAAGGCCCTCAAGGCCATACACACCCAGACCGAGGATGAAGAACCCGACCCTGTGAAAGAGCTATGGTCCTTCGAGAGGAAGTTGAGAGCCGCTTTCTGGGGAAAAGACCTCGATGAGCCCCGATGGGCCCACTCAACCACCTTCCCTTTCTTCCTCTGCAGGGCTCCGGACGCTACTCTATCTACATCGCCAACTATGCTTACGGCAACGTGGGCCCTGATGCCCTCATCGAAATGGACCCCGAGGCCAGCGACCTCTCCCGGGGCATTCTGGCGCTCAGAGATGTGGCTGCTGAGGCTGGGGTCAGCAAGTACACAGGTATGCACAGTGACATGGGAGGCTGTGAGCTGAGGAGGCTGGGGGTTGAAGCTGGGGGCCAAGCCCTGCAAGGCCAAGTCTGGTTCATCAGAGACCACTGGAGAGGATGGGTTTGCATCCCTGGGGAGGGAGGATGAGGCCTTTATTCCATCCTCCTGCCCACGGAAGTCTCCTCCAACACTATACCCCCAAGGGCTGATGCAATAACTGGCAGCTGTGAGCTTTGAGGGTCTCCATGGGGGACATGGGACATGAGCTAGGAATACCATAGCATTATCCTCTCCCTGGAACCTCTTGCCCCATTCACTGCTATGACCCAAATGATGGGTGAACACGTTCTGTAGGAGAAAACGGACAAGTCACAAAGGCTGAGATTTAAAGCATTCTTTATTGCCAAACAGCAGATGAAATTATTTACTTACTCATAAGCGGCCAGGAATTGAGTGCTAGCTAAATCCCTAAGCTTCAGCTGGGTCCCGTCTCGGATAACTGAGCTCAAAGAATTGTGTTCTTGTTCCAAAACCTCTCCAGCACTCTTTTTGAAGGCAGGCTCCCCCAGCATCTTTCTGGATGGGGGACCTATTGTCAGAGTCTCTGACAGGGAGATCTTTCTAGGGAAAGCTGTTTTTCTAATTCCAGCATGGCTGCTGACTAAACTCTGATAATCTGCCAATAGACTGCTGATAGCAGAGCAATCCAGCTCCTGTTTTGGGTGCCAAAAATCAGGAAGCCAGAGCTTTGCACAACAGTTCCTCACATGAACTTCAGCCTTACTCAGACAACCTGCCCTCTGGACATAGAGAATCTCTGGCTGGTTGACCCTGATAGATCCAGCCCAGTTTGTACTACAGATTTTGGAAGTGGGAGCCTGCCTGAATCCAAATCCTGGGTCTGGTAGGATATTTGAGGGGTCATTTAGGCCATCCCTCTGCCTCCAGACACCTGAGTAGTGGCATAATCTCAAAGTCCTACCCAGAATGGGTTGTCACGGCCTCCCCTGAGTTTATTATGCCTTTCTCTAGCCAACTTTCCACCTCCGTGAAAGGGAGAAATTGATGTTGGCCTGTCTGACAAAGTTAGCGGGGACATATGACTAGACAATAAAATAGTTTGCACAGCTCAAGCCCCATCAAAGTGCTCCAGAGCTCTGCAAACGAATGTGCAGCAGGAAGGCTGAGTGTCAGTAATAAACTGTGTTTTCCTGGGAAAAGGAATAAACATGCAGGAGCTGCAGCCTAGATTTGTAGTCAGTTTTTCCGAATAGGTCCCAGTTCTGTACACTCGGCTGGCTTGACAATTAAGTGCCTTGATCTGCCCAAGAAGGAAGGTGGGCTGGGGAGGTGTAGCACTAGAAAATGACAAGATGGAAGGGAGGCAAGGTCTGGGAAAGAGTGTAATACACAGAATAAAAGAATTCAGAAGGTTGTATCTGAGTTTGAGCGTGAAGGGGACATTGTTCACACTGGCGGGGCTGGCAGGAACCAAGGAGGGGAAAGGAGGGGACCAAGAGGAGACAGTGGAGGAGCACGGATGGGGATGGGAGCACCAGCCAATGCTGCCGGACTGTGCTGGAAGGACAGGACAGCTCAAGGAAGGGATGGAAGCTTCTGTGGAGCAGCACACAGGCAGGCCGGGGCAGCTGGCATGCCCAGAGGACAAGTTAAAGCAGCTTTGCAGACTTCCAAAAGCCATTTGGCTAACAAGAACCTATTTGGCCCACCAAGTTACTATTATGTCTGCCCGCCTTCCCCAGCCCACCCTTGCCCTGTCTGCCAAGCCTCCCAACTCTACCCTGCAGCCCCCATTGTCACTCTGTTAACAACATATGGGCAGCTGTCTGGAAAACTAGCCCAGAGAACCCTCCTGAACCCCATGAATGGACCCCAAATGTAAGAACCGCCACCGGAGCTGGCCTAATTGCCGATGCTCTGGCATGTGTCCCATGCTCAGCTCTGGGCCAGTGCCCTGGGGCCTGGGAAGCGTGGAGGAAGTGGGCAGTGAGGAACAGGGCCCTGAGCAGGCTGGGAGGGAGGCAAGCCACGGCTAGATGTGCTGTCAGAAAGCCGCAGGTCCCAGAACCAAGCCACACAGCACCCATCTGCTGGACAGACCTTGGAGAACCTCCCTTTTTAAAAAAGAACAAACGGAGGTCCAAAGAGAAAAGGGACTTGCCCAAGGTCACACAGAAGGATGTAGAGAAACTAGCACTTAGAATCTCATTCCCTGATGCCTAAACTGCCACAATCAGCTGACCTTTCTGATGACCTCCAGCTTGAGAATCCTGCTCCAAACTGTACGGTGACGGGAGGGACTGGTGAAGGAAGAAGGCCCACACTCACCCGGAACACAGCCCCAGGGGCTGGCACTCAGACTTTGATTGCGGTACCCGGTTTTTGTGGCTGACGCAGCTGCCCGGCCTGGGATGCTCAGGGCAGCAGAAGGAGGCCGGTCAACCCCGCGGGCAGGCCGGGACGATGGCGCTACCTGCACCAGCTGTCCGGCTCTTCCAGAGGGGGAAGGGAGGCCTCCTCTCCAGAATGTCGATTCTGCAGGCGGCCGCAGCTCTGCTGGGTCACAGTGCCATCTAGCGGCTAGTGTGCTAGCTCTCGGGGGGCTCGAGGGCCCCTGGAGGGAGGCTCGCGGAGAGCCACTGGTAGTACTGAGCTGAGCTGAGGGAAGGCCACTCCCCACAATTTCTGGTTTGAAGAGAATCCCAAGCCCTGACTTCTCCAGCTTCCTTCAGCCTCTTGGAGCCTGGATGGTGCAGGGAACTGCCCTGCATGGGAACCTTGAGAGCTAGTTCTACCCACAGCAGAGGGCCTGGTATGGAATCCAGGGAGAGGGAAGGTGGGGACCAAAAGGTCTCCATTGCCTCTGGGGCCCAAGTGACCTTGGGCATATCCCTCATCTATTCTGAATACCTTAAACTAGCCATCTAACAGAGCCGCTAAGAGGACAGTGTCTGGAGCCCAGAGTGCCAGGTACAGATCCTGCCTCTACCATGGCCCATCCATGATGTAGTGGACAATTAATTAACCTCTCTGGGCCTCAGTTTTCTGACCTGCAAAATGGGTGTATTGTGAGAGATAAACATGTAACATTCCTGGCAAAGGGCCTGGCACACAGGTAGTGCCCACTAAATTTGGCAAATAACAGCACCCTTCTCCTCCGACAGCGATGCAAGGGCCCCCTGCTAGACATCTCCTGATTGTAGGGAGTGCCATGCTGGGCACAAGGTAGGCACAAAGCAAGCAGGCCCAGCCCCTGCCCAGAGGCATTCTCCCTACATTCCCCAGCCAGTCCTCCAGCCCTGGACACAAATATGGGCCTCTTCGTCCCTGTCTTCCATCTCTCTTCCTTTCTCTCTGACCCTGTCTCCCACTGGCCTCCACCCCTCCCCAAGGACTCTGCATTTTGGCCTCACCCTTTGTGGAAGCATCTGTCTGGGGTGCAAGGTGGTGATTAAAGAAGTCTTAAAAGAAATTTGGAAAGAAAATGAAAGTGGATTTATGATGTTGGTCAGGGAGTTTTGCTGTGGCTGGGAGCAGTGCAGAACAAAGCAGAGGGCAGATCTGATTTATAGGAAGTCATTATTGAAATAGACAGAGATGCCTAAAGCCCAGCTGAGGCCTTCTGGCGGATCCCCACCAGCCAGCTCAGGAGAGGTGAACTGGGGTGGCAGAGTCAGAGCTATAGAGCCTCCCAGCTTTCCCAGGTGGCCTCTGGCCTTGCAGCCAGACCTGATAGCTGGGGACAGGCAAAGCTGAAGTGATAGTTTCCTCAACCAAGGCCCAGGACCCCTGCCAGGGGTAGCCAAAGCCCCCAAATACAGAGGGTATAAGATGCATTCAATGACTGACAAGAAGGGACATCATTTTTCTTTCAGAACAAACACAGATGTGTTATACTATATAAATGCAATCTCAGTATGAATTTTCTTTAAATAAAATAAGAGATTTTAAAGAGGTATCAAGCCTGTGGCCTTGCCCGGGATAGATGGCTCCTCTGCCGAGAGGGAACTGTGGTGGAAATGTCTGAGAGCACACCGTGGGGATAGCTGGCCTCTGGAGCCACTCAGCCATGAGTTTGAACTGCGATCTATTCCCTGCTGGCGTCTTCAAGCATCTCTGAACCTCAGTTTCCTCACCTAAAAAATGGTGAGATAAGATGAAACACATAGCTTACCTGGTACACGGGACTGACAACAAGTCACCAGAGGAGCCTAACCTGCTCTCTCTCCTGAAACAGCTTCTTCTAGCCCCCTCGGCACACAATAGGAGCCGCTTCCCCCCTGTACCCCAGGTTTGGGAGTCTCACCTGCAGCAGACAAATCCCGGAGTCTGTTCTCCTGCCCACCTGCCCCCCAGCGTCCTGCAGGGATGAGCAGGGAGGATTGGGGCAGCAGTGGGAATGTCCTTGTCTAATACCCTCCACAACTGTGTGATCAGAACCCCACCCAGCACCTGGCAGCTCCCAGAGGGATGTGGGGGTTGGGAGGAGGCAGAGCAACACCGGTAAAACACAACATTATTCTCAAGAAATTTAGGGTGAGGGACCCTGTTGCCATCCCGCCCTTACTCTCATTCCCCTTTCTCCAACATACACGTGCATACACACTTCCTGTTCCTCCACCACCTACATTTTCTAGCATCTTTGCTACTCTTTTACAATACCTTAGATGATCTTAGCAGCCTACAGGCCTTGGGGCCCACCGGTGTCATGTTTCTGCCAAGGTCTCAGCAGAGTATTCTCACAGGTCCAAGTTCTCTGGCTGACAGGCCTCGTCCCAGAATTTCCACGGTGGATTCCTAGATGGGCCCAGGAACCCCCTCCCAAACATGTTTATCCTGTGGTCCAGGCTGAATGATGTACTGAAAAAAGAGCTGGAAGGAGCCTTGGAGAGCTTCTCATTACCTCACCCATTTCACAGGGAGGGAGACCAGGGCTTGGAGAGCACACTTCTCCTGCAGCCACAGAAGGTGCAGAGGCCGGGCAAGAACCTAGAGCCTTTTCCTTAGCACAGAGAATCCCGCTGTCTTGTCTATGAATCCTTGGGCCCACAATTTGGGATGGTTTAGCAGCACACACACCCCTTCCCTACACCTCTCTCTTCCTCACCCCACCACCCACCACCCTATGCATTGGCCCAGGTGCAGTCTGACAGATGGATCATCTGAACCCAGGGTCTGCATCACCCAAGTTTAAATATCAAATATCAGTTCTTGAGGGTGAGCAAGGCTGCCATATGGGGCTTAAGCCCAATGAGATCATCCAAGGGGTGCCAGAATGGAGGTGCCAGGAGGAAAGGGAGCCATGGGGAGGCATTTTCTCCTGAAACTCCATCTCTCCCATCCAGCCCTGGGCAGAGAAGCCTTCAGAAAGGAGTGGGCAGCGTGCAGCATTCACACCCAACAACAAAACCAGGAGGCGTTTGAGGCTTGAAAGTGCTAGAAAAATAAAAGGGATATTATTCACCCAGCAGGTGGGAAATAGTCCCAGCTAATGACTCTGTGGCACATGATATTTACCAAGGTATCTTCCAAAACCCAGCTTACTTAATATTTATGACAGCCTGAGAAGGAGCTATTATTATTATCAATCTTTCTCTTGTGAGAAAACAGATGCCCAGAAAGGTCTAGTGACTAATGTGCCCAAGGTCACACAATAATTTTCTGATCCCCAGCCTTTCCCAACGTCAGTGCTGCCTCTCCAGCCCCAAATAGGGAACTATCTGTCCCCAAGAGGATGTGCTGGCCTGAAGTATAAAATAATTGATGTAAAGTGGAGTTTTAACTCCTGATTGAGACATCATTCTTCAAGGCTAAATAAAGATGTTCTTACCTGCCTCTTGGATATCCCACAAGGTGTGTGCTAAACCTTAGGAAGGTAGAGATAAGGTGGATGTGACACAGGTCAGGGAAAGGCTGGGAGAGGATGGTAGAAAGGTCCCAGGGATCTGATGTTTGCTGAATAAGGGTCCTCTGTCTTTGACAGGTAAGGAGTGGGGGTGTCAGGCTACACTTAGAATAGATGGATTTTATTAGTTTCAAGAAGACATATGTGATCGGTCTGGGAGTAGAGTTTCCCCTGCAGCATCAGTGAGGGGTGCACACCTGGCTGCCCCTGCCTCATGCGCCAGTTTTACCCCCTATCCTGAGACTGCCGGGGCTGGTGCCCAAGAGGGTGGCTCCCCAACTGTCAACTCACCTGCTTCCCAACTGTGCAGCAAACTTGCCAAGAAGGAGTTGCGGGTAACATCTCTGTTATGGTCTGGTTACCATGGCAATAAATTGTCACTAATTAGTAGTGTGGTTACCATGGCAATTTTCTAGTAATTACAGGTTACAAATGGTGCAAGGCTTCAACCCAACCCAATTAGTTAATTAGAAAGATTTAGAAATTTGTCCAAGAGGGAAATAACCTGCTTTGTAGAAAATGAAGGGAATGTGTCATTGCTTGGGTGCCAGAGGCAGAGGAAATTGGAGGATGCTGGAGTGGGGAAAGATGGAGTTGAACAGCAGCAAGTCCCAGAGCCCCACCTGGACTTTCCAGGGGTTGAGGGAAGGCCAGGGGTTTCTCACTGAAGCCTGCTTCTGGGCTAGAGTCTACCAGGACCAGAGCAGGGACAACTGAGAGTAGCCACTGAGCAGCTCCTCTTTGAATGAGCAGAAGTAGTGCCTAGGTTGTACCCAGCACCCCTTCCTGCTGGCTTTAGAAAAGGCATCTGAAAGTTTCCCGCCCCACACTGTCGCTCTTCTAATGAAAAGCACAGGATGCATCTTGAATGACACCCTCCAGGAGCCCTGTGGACTTAGTGGCTCTATTTTCATGAGGCTTGTGCTCTCCTTAAGAGCTAATTAGATTACCTGGGAGGAATCCGAGAAGCAAAGGGACCAGAATGTGTTAACAAGGAGCTCCACCATGAGAGTAGTAATGCCATTTGCTCCATCCTGTCTCCCTGTCCCCAAACACCAGCCCTGGTAGGCAGGTGCCATTTGCACAAGTGAAAAAGGCCCAGTGATTTCCTCTGGGGACATCTCTCAGAGGATAGGAGGAACCTGGAAACCAAGACAACCTTTATTCCAAATTAGCACGATCACTTTGTGCAAACCGCTACCCCACGCAGAGGCAGACAGGCAGCGGAGCCTGGCCCAGTATCACTTGGGTCTGTCTGAGCTCTCATTTTTTTCCTTTTTTAAATCAAGTTCTAGGTAGAAAGCCAGAGGAGAGAAAGAGCCATTCGTGGGATTGTTTTATAAACTATCTAAATGTGTTGAAACTAATAATAAAATAAAATAAAAAATCGAATTATTCTGAGTGCTGATAACTCTTCTTACTGTACTGAACAGCCTTTTAGAGTAGCACTTTTCAGACTCACTATGCAGAGAAACTACACAGGGGTCCTGTCAGAATGCAGGTTCTGACCAAGTAAGGGCCTGAGCTTCTGCATTCTAACAAGCTCCCCGGTGAGGCCCCTGCAGCAGGTCCACGAACCTGACCCTGAGAAGTGAGGTGGCAGGATTCACAAAGACCTGTTCACGTATCTTACCTCACTTGATTCTCTCAAAATCCTTGAAATAGAAAAGTTAGGTCATGCTATCCCCATATTACAGGTGAGAAAACCAAGGCTAAAAGGGTAACGTAAATTGCCCGAGGTCCCACGGTCTTTTATAAGGTCAAGCTGGAATCCAAGTCCTGGTCCTGGGCAGGCTGTTGTCTTCCTGGCATTTCCAGTGTTTGGGGGTGTGGTTCTCAGGGCTTTATTTGAAACACTGGTTGGCGTAGTTCATCTAAGCCGTCTTAAGGTTGGATTTATTGATACAGTTGGCCCAAATATGATCTCAGAGACTTTGAACTCTAAAGTAGAGCTGATTTCTTTCTTTAAAAAAAAAAAAAAATATATATATATATACATTATTGGATTTTTTCCTTTTCAACTACAGAAACAATTCTTGTTATAACAAGCTAAACAATATGAAGGTATTCGCAAAAAAGGCCAATTACCATCTTTTCTTCCCTCCACAAATCTTACCCCATCTGCCAGCCAGAGTTAACAGCTCGGGATAGGCCTTTCCCACTTTTTTCTAAACTCAAGAAGAAGCTTGAACAAACATGTTTTAAAATATCATGTATTTCTCTATTTTTTTAAAGAAAGCAAGATTACACAATAGTATTACTTGGCAAATTGCTTTTTTATTTAGAAATATGTCGTGGGCACTCCTCCAAGTCAATACATATGGATCTCTGTAGTCTTTTTAGTAGTTACAGAATGGTACATCATATGGATGCACCATAATGCATTCAATCACTCGCGTTGATGGACATGCAGGTTGTTCCCAATTGTTCAGTATGTCAGACAAAGCAAAGTAAGCACTCTTGTACTTATAGCTGGAACCTATTCCTATAGATTGTTAGAACAGTACCTCACCCTGTATCTTGACCAACATATGTGTAACTCGGGGTGTGGGTGGGGTTGTCAGGGAAATCTGTAACTTGATCAAAACATTGTGGGTAAAGCTGGGTTTAGGGATTACTTTAATTCTGCCACCTCTGTGCTCCTTAGCTCATGGAATCATTCCTTTGGCACGAAGTGACTTGATCTTGCTCTTCATTTGCCTCATTGTCAGTGAGGTCACCCTTCATATAGGTTTATGGGACTGCGAGCCCAGATCTGGGCTCAGGGAAGCCTGCAGAAGGTCAGAGTTCCCACCCCACCCTATCCCCAGGCTCTCCTGAGGCATCCCATTGCAGCTTCTCACAGGCCTCGGAGGCAGCCGTGCCCTCCACACAGAACCGGGGCTTTGCTTCTGCCATCTACTGTGGTTCAATGTCCTCTTCCAGGAGGCCGGGGTGTCAGCGTGGGCCCTATTCTCAGCAGCAGTGCCTCGGATATCTTCTGTGACAACGAGAATGGGCCCAACTTCCTCTTCCATAACCGGGGCGATGGCACCTTCGTGGACGCCGCTGCCAGTGCAGGTGAGTGTAGCCACTGCCCTGTGCTCCTCTGCACCCCCAGACCCACAGGAGACTCTGGGCTGCCCAGCCCCTCTAGCATGACCTCACAGGCCTCAGGGAGAGTGGAATGACTCATCCTCTGCACAGCACAAGGACATATTGCTAGTCACCTCCAATTCCACAGCCCTGGTGGCTGAGGCTACAGGGGTTGTTTGCTGCTGAGGAGAAGGGACCTGGAACTCCTGACCGTTATCCATTTTCTAGCAGCTGGAATTGGCCCACGTTGCTCTAAGTCTTGCTTGAGTCTCTCAGCATCAATTTTCCCTCAGCAAGCTACCTCTCTCCATTGCCTCTCCCCACATTTATCTTAAACGTCCAGTTCCATCTAATAACCATTTACTAAACCCTTGCTAAGTGCCAGGCTGATACTAAGAGCTGGGGATGCTGACCTGAATAAAGCCAAAACCACCCTACCCACTCCCCACCACACACACACACATACAAAGCACTGACATTCTAGAAGGGGAAACTGATGAAGAAACAAACAGCCATAATAAGAAGCAGGATAAAATCTACACAAAACAGTGCTCCGGGCTCCCGGCTCTGCTCTCCTTCCCGCTTTGTGGTCATCCCTCTTCTGCCCCAGGGCCTTTATACCTGCTCTTCTCTACCTAAAGTACCCTCTCCTCCTTTTCTATCTGCAGACCTTCTATTTATCCTTCAGCACTCAGCTCACATGTTATCTGTGAAGCCTTTCCACCTGGCAGAGATTGGCACTCCCTCCTCTGCATTCCCACTGCCCTTGCATGTACCTCTCACTCAGACGTCTACATTGCAATAATAATACGTCTTTGTCTACGAGGCCTGGGCTCTGTACTACTCATTCCTGATCCAATGCTTGGCACACAGTGGTCACCCAATAGATTTTGCTGAATATCAGAATGGACACAATAAATATTTGTGGATTTAATCAATCTGCCCTTCAACCAATTCCCACCCAGAACCTCCCTGCCTTGCCAGTGAATGGAAGGTTTGATTTCCTTCCCTTTTGGTGGCCTAGGGGCAAGCTCTGGACTCCAGAAGAAGAGGTGAGTGAGAACCTAGACACATAGATTAAATGTCCTACAAGCTCCAGCGAGTGCTGATGGGATCATCAAATCCCTGAGCCTGTGTCAGTCCCTTCTCTGTGACATACAAGTACCTCCTCCCCAAGCTCTCTGCCTGGAGTTCACATTTTGAACACCCACCCCCCCCCACCACACACACACACACACACACACACACACATGTAGCCAGTCAGCTCCCCATCCTGCCTCTCCCTCTCCTCCTTCCTGGGCAAAGCTGAAGTTGGAGGCAGCTCACCCCTCCTAGCACTATATACTCTGGCAGCAAATTTTCTCATTGCTGAAAAATCATAAAATGAAGGCGAGATGGTGGTGGAGAAAACCTAGAGAATTTGATAAGGTGTTAAAGAGATGGAAGCAGAGGTGAGCAAACAAGTTGGAGTGGGAGAAGGTATCAGGCGGGAGGAGAGAGGAGAGGTGCGAGGCCCGTAATTGAAAGTCAGAATGATTGCAGGGGTTTAACAAGACATGTGAAGAGGGCATTCATCACCCAAACAGATGCTGCTGTGAAATGCAGCCTGGCACCGATTATTCCTGTGAAAGGGAACCGGCTCCTTGTCAAGATGCCTCGTAGGTAGGAGAGAAATAGACCAGCACAAAAGGCCAGTGACATTAGGGCTGGGGAGTTTTGCAGAGAATTAATGGGTTGTTAATCCTAGGGGCTAGAAACTGCCCCATTCCTTTGCAAACCCTGTTTCTCAAGCCTGGGTCTCACTACCTTTTCTCGCCCCATCCCCATCCTTCAGACTCTTTCCTCCCCCAGGAGCATGCTCAGCCTCCAAGCTTCCCACCCTCAGCCTCTGCTGCCTTCTCCTGACACCCATCCTCAGGATCTCCATGTTGGCAGCTAGCAAGAGCTTCCTGTGCCCTGGGGTCTGTGATCCCCCACTCCACCTGGTGTATTGTCCTATCACCTGCCATCACTAAGGGCCTGAGGATCAATGGCAGTTTGTCTTCCAAAAGAGTTAGTGTGGGTATTTAGAGCCACATTCATTGCTTCTTAGCTCCACACTTGACCCAAGGAAACATGTCTGCCTTGGTCACCTAGTAGGTCAAGGCATTCCTCTGGGCAAAGCTACCCTCCATCCTCCCCCAGGAGAAGCTTGGTCCCACTGGCCACTGGCAGATGCAGGGACAGCATGAGCAGGTGACATTGGACACACAAACTTTCTTTCCCAGATCCCACAAGGCACACTGTGGGTTTTTCTGTCATGGTGCGGTATTTCCTCTGCTGTCACCAACGTCCCCAGTTGCCTCTGGTAAATTATTTATGTCTCTTTTATTTATTCAGTAAGTGTTTACTGAAAACTACTAGGTCACCACAGGCACTGAGATAGATGCTGTGTGAACACAGGTCCCTAAAGACGGTCCCTGACCTCATGGAGCCTATGGTTTAGTAGGAAAACCAGACTCTAAGCGAGTGAACCCCAACGGGCATAACTGTGTGCGTGATCTGAGCAATGGTGAATAACTGCCAGGGTTAATAACAGGGTGGGCGGGAGGGGCTGTTTTTGTGAGAGTAGTCAGGGAAGGCTTCCCTAAGGAGATGACATTGTGGCTGAGAGGAGAAGAAAAACAAGTAGTTACGGAACCAAGAGACGGGGAAAGAGCATTTCAGGAGGAGGGACCAGCTTGAGCAGAGGCTTAAAAGAGCCCGGTTCATTTGAGAAATGGAAGAAACACAGGGCGTCCATTGCTTATGAGCAAGAGGGAGAATGGCGCTGGACAAAGGCCGGAGAAGGTGGGAAGGGCCTTGTGCTCCCTGGGCAGGAATTTTATCTTGACCCAAGAGTACTGGGGAGCCACTGAGAGATTTGAGCAAGAGTGATGTTCAACCTACTGTGAACCAGTAGCTGTGTAGAGGTGGCTGGGGGGACTTCAGTCCTCCAGAATTTCCACCAGTCCCCTCACCTACCCATGCTACCCCAAAACAGAAAAAAATAGTGTGCCTGCTGGGCAAACACTGCTTGAAGACAAGTTTCTGTTTCCCTTTGCAACTGGATGGCTGCCCCACCTCCCACCCCTACAGAGCAGCTGTGTGAGACAGCAGCCGTGTCTCCCAGGAAGGCAAGGACAGCAGGAGAGGGTCGCCCTCCCTTGTTACTCCCCATGGAGTTCTCACAAGGTGAGTATGTATGGAGCCTTCAGGGGACACTGCCCTGAGGGCTCCTGCCTTTCCTCTTAGGTGTAGACGACCCCCACCAGCACGGGCGAGGTGTCGCCCTGGCTGATTTCAACCGTGATGGCAAAGTGGACATAGTCTACGGCAACTGGAATGGCCCCCACCGCCTCTATCTGCAGATGAGCGCCCATGGGAAAGTCCGATTTCGGGTATGAAGGTGCTTTTCCCTCTCACCCGCCCTCCCTTCACTGCCTAGCACTGTGAGTAGCCCTCGAAGGTTCTGGGGATGCGGCCCCACTGTGCCTCCCGCCAGGCTGAGAAGGGGCTTGTGGCTCTGCAGAGCCTGGGGTTGGGGAATGGGCATGGGGGCCAAAAGGAAGGTAACACCTGGGTGACAGTGATGGACTCCAGCCTGGCTGCTGTACAGTGTCTCGTGGCAGGGGCAGAGAGATCCCAGCAGCAGAGGAGGGATAGCAACTGCCCAAGGTGGGCAGATCAAGGAGGCCCTGTGAGGGGCCTTCATTCTTGGGGGGCCATTTTTCCTGGTGGCTCCTGGGAAAACTGATATGTAGACCAGGCCTGAGACTTTCCAATTTCAGGCCAAGGGCTCAGTGAGGAGTGGGAGGCATGGGGGTGCAGGTGGGGGCCACAGAGATCCAACAGCTGCCCTCTAAGGATAAATGGCAGATAGTGGGCAAGGTGACCTCAAACCCCTCCTGTGCCCCCTCCCTGAGCTGTCAATAGCCTGTGATGCCAAGAATTCTTCAAAGGGGCTCTTTGTTGACGATAATGGAGGCACCACCAGCCTGATGAGCCTGAGTTTGGGGCTTTCTCAAGGAGGGCAATGGAGGGCAGTGGATGGTTGACACCAATCTCACGGAGTCGGGATTATTCTGAAAGTACCTGGGTCTTGCCGAAGACCCTGAGGGAGTGAGAAAGTCGCAGCGTTTGCCTGAGGTTTGATGGTCACAGGGAAGTCTCCAGGAACCTTATGTCTGGGTGACCACCTGCCCTGGGGCACTCAGGCCCGGCCACACTGGGGCGCTCAGGCCCAGTCACTTGCTCCCTGTGGAGGCTTAAGAGCCAGGCTCTCTGGGTGGGAAGAAGGTATGCCCTGAACTCAAGGCCGTTGATCCTGGGAGCCTGATGATTTCCATTCTTATTCAGTTTTTTGTTCCAACCCAGATTCCCAACAGCGGCGATTTTGCCCTCACCCCAAGATATGTATTGGATAATGCATGGGACATCTTGGTTGTCACAAATGGGTTAGGGGGTATCACTGGCCTCTAGTGTGCAGAGGCCAGGGGTGTTGCTAAGTGTCCTACAATGCACAGGAAGGCCCCCACAGCAAAGAAGGATCAGCCTTGACATCAATGTGCCGAGGCTGAGGAACCCTGCTACCCCTCCTGAGGGCCCCTCCCCAGAGCTCACAGAAGCAATAATAATAATAGACACCCCATTTATCAAATGCCTACCATGTGCCAGGAACTGCGCTAAGCACTTTACATACATTATCTTGGAAGCCCAGGCGTCCAGTAGGGCAACCCCATGGGGGCTATGTAGGTTTCCATTTTTACAGGATCAATAGAATAATAACGAGTTAGAGATCCTAAGGTCTCTTTGTTCCCCAGCTCCCAAGGCCTTGCTCAGCCCTCCCTGGCCAGCTGGCCGGGCTCTTAATCAGCCTCATTACTGCGCTGACAGGGACAGCCTCCTTCCTTGGCCTCCCAGAACAGGCAGCTCGCCAGCTGTCCCAAACCAGATCATTCCTGCAGCCAATGGATAGGGCCTGCAATATGAGGCCTGGGGCAGAGCAGTACTCCCAGAAACACCACTGTGCCCTTCCCAGGGCCCTCTCCATGTGGGCCCTGGGATTTATACAGGCTTTTAGGTCTAAAGGTCACCCTGCACACCTCTCCTACTTCAAGGCAAGTTCCATACCCAGGACCCTTTGCCAGGTCCACAAAGCACTTTAAGGTCCCATCTGAGCTATCCTGGCTCTGGGGTCTGCCCCTGAGCCCTGAACAGGTATGTCTGATACTGCAATCCCCACCCCCAAAAGCAAATGTCTCAAAAATTAAACCAAAAGACTCTCAAGAAACAACATAAGGTAACAAAGGCAGCAAAAACACAGCCAAAGGCAGCCTCTGCCACCTTCCATGAGACTGAGAGCAAGGTCAAGGCCGGGACACATTGTCAGTGATCTATCTTGTGCCCACTCTGTGCCAAGCATTTCCTATGCAGTCCTCACAACCTGGGCCACTAATACTACCCTAGTGTTACTGATGAGGAGAGTAAGATCCAAAGGGTTAAATAAGTTGCTCAAGATCACATGGCTAGTCAGCAGAGGAGCCTGGATTCAAATGTGCAGCCCTTTCCCGTGTCCACCCAGCTTATGACTCTTACTGGGGAGGAGGAAGGATACGCAGCAGAAAGGGCATAGCATCTGGAGTCAGAAGCCCTGGCTATGGCCCTACTCATTAGCTATGACTATGGACGGTTCCCCTCCCTCTCCAGGATTCAGTTACCTCACCTTTAAATGGGAATGCTGAAGTCTATGTTTCCTCAAGAGACGAATGGGAGGGCTACATGTGATCCCAACTACGGAACAGCCAGGTCTTCACTGGTGTGAATTAGGACTGCTCTTCTTGCCTCCTTTTTCTCCTACAAGCAACTTGAAGTTGGTGTTGTCCTAAACACACACACCTCTCCTCTCCAGGTCTGAGAGGAGAAGAGAGGTGTTAGTTCAGGCTATCTTTTATCTTTGTGTGCACACACACACACACAGTGGAGGAGTCAGCCTCTCACCCACTCACACTCTCCCACATATCTGTCTGCTGACCTACAGCCTTCTCTCCTCCCAGGACATCGCCTCGCCCAAGTTCTCCATGCCCTCCCCTGTCCGCACAGTCATCACCGCCGACTTTGACAATGACCAGGAACTAGAGATCTTCTTCAACAACTTTGCCCACCGAAGCTCCTCAGCCAACCGCCTCTTCCGGTAGACACTTCAGCCTGGCTCGTGGCAGAGTTGACAGCTGGGGTCAGGGAGGAAGGTGTAGGATTCAGAAGGAGAGTCCCAAGGGCTAAGGTGGGGGAAAGTCCCCTGATGAAGGAACAGAGAGGAGGGAAGGACAGAGATTGAGTGAGAGGCTATGGGGATGGAGGGCGAATCCTGGGCCTCCTGGTGTTGGGTGGGATAATGGGCAGAAGGACATGGCCCAAAGTGTACCTGGAAGTCAAGCTCCACAAGATAGAAACTCACATTACCACAAAAGAGGTCACAAAGGCAAATCTACTTAGGTACACTTGGGCCAGGCAAACACAGGCAGTTTTTGTTGACTGCAGGATTTCTCAGAGTCTTTAACAAGTAGTTTTGCTTTCCAAAAGTGGATGGACCCTGTGGATGGAGGGTTCCAAATAAATTTGACCACAGGACATTTTTTTTCAAAGATTTTTCTCTTGGGATGAGTGCTCTGCAAGGCATCTTTTGGGAAATGCTGAATGAGACAATTAATGGTAGATAAGGAAAAGGGAATTACAGAATGGAAGGAATCTGCGAGCTTCTGAGCATTGTGTCTAGGGAGGAAGGGGTAGGTTTTCAGAAGCAACACTCGTTGTCTAAGAGGGCTCTAGAGGCCGTTGGCATTAGAATCACTGAGTGCTTATTAAAGTGGAATCCTAGGACCCACTCTGATCTTTTGAATCAGAATCTCAGGGGGCGAGGCCCACTAATCTCTATTTTTAACAAATGTACAAGGCATCAGGCATAAAGTTTGAGAACCACTGTCATGGAATGAACTCCAGGAATCATATGGCCTGAGATGTCCCCATTCCTGGTCTAAAACATACTAATGGCGCTCAGGACCAGGTGAGGAGAGGAGAGAGGGCCAGGCCTTGGGATTCAGGAAATGGGCTGGATCACCTGCTGGGCTTCCCAAGATTCTCATCCCCTCCCCCATGGGGGGCCCCAACTATTAATAAAAGGTGAGAGCTGTGACTAAGCACATTTTAAAATATAATTATTAACAAAGCATCAATCATGACTGGATGTAATCACCCCCCAAAGGCACCAGATTTACTAATTAGGTGCCTTGCAAAAAGCTTATTCACAACTTCCAGATTAATTGCGGAAGATCAATTGCTCATTAACAGAGACACCGCTTTCCTTCTCTGGCTAATAAAGTGTCACTTGCCAGGGACCCTGAATACGAAGGAGTCTAGTGCTCTCATCTCTGTGGCCCAAGAACCCAGGCACCTCCCTGTCCACGTGCCTGCCCAGCCCCTGTCAAATCTCCCAGCTTCCCTCTGAGTCACCCCCGATGTCACCATGTGGTTAGTGTGAGTTAGTGTGTTTGCTTCTACACAGTAGCAGTGGAAGCCACTTCCCAGGTATGTGGCCGAGGACCCCACACAGCTGGAGATTTTGGAAGTTTAGTCCCCACCTGTCTCTGTCACCAAATGGAGCATGGTAGGCTCCTTGTAGGAGACACTGGAGACTCAAAGCCTCAGTGTTCTTGAGTTTGCAAGTCCTTCAGTGACATCTAGAGCGACCAGAGAATGCATCACCCAAACCAGTTGCTTAATGAGAGTGCAAGAGGACCCTACTAATAATGGCAAGACAACAGGCATCAACAGGGTTCCAGACCAATCTGGAGATGCATAACACCACTTATCCATCTAAACACACCTCTGATCTGTTCTCATCTCTCCACCCTACACCACCCTGGCTCTGTCTCTAGGGGATTTCTGGGCCCACCTCCAGACTGTCTCCCTGTGTCTAGTCCAGCAGAACAAGCAGTAGAAAATGCAAATCTGGCCACACCCCTTTTCCACGTTTTAGAAGCCTTCTCTTTGACACATGTCCCATGCCTAATTACTTTGTCCCCAGCCTCCTCACTCTCCACTTCCCCATTTACAACTAATCACCAAACACCCACAGCTTTTTTTAGTTTTCTGCTATACGAGGCTTAGACCCTCATGCTGTCCACATCTTCTGCCTCTCTCTCCTCCCTCTTTGCTGACTGACACATACTTATTATGCTTAGTTCACCTTCCTCCAGGAAGCCTGCCTTGGTTATCCAAATCTGGATGAGCTTGCCCAGCTCTGCACACCCCTTGGACCCACTCTCCTGTCAGCCTTCAGCACTCTGCATGAGACTCCCTGTTGCGTGGACCCTGGCTCCATCTTTCCTGATGTGCACCACAGCTGCAGGCACCCACCCAGTACCCGGCACACACAGGTTGATGCAGAAAAACTTATTCAGCAAATACATAAACACAGTGGAACTGCTGAGCTGTATCCTTAGGGACCTAAACTGCATTGTCACCTGAACCAAAGGGGTGTCTGTGCTGTAGCAGAGTCTGCAGGACACACGTGGTCAAAGGGACTATGGGTGTTCTCAGGCTGAGGCATACACACCTCTAGCAGGTGTGCACACAGCCAAGTGCAGCCACACACACTGCCCACTGCCCAGACTGCACACGTGGATGTGCTCAGTGCAGGTGCCCCATGTGGACAGAGGACATCTCTTAAGGCACTCGCTCAACCTTGCAGACACCATCTAGCCCCCATAGGCTCCAGCTTAGAGGACCTCAGTTCCCTCCTGAATGCACTGACCACATCACAGCTCTCTGGCGACTCTCTGTGATTTAATCAGACAACAGTCACCTGCAGTGTGATTAGGGAGAGTGATACAGATCCCTGCTGACCCTCTGTTTTCCCCCGGACATAGCTATACACATCTAGGGCAGAGCACCCAAGCCTGCAAGAATCTGAAGAGTGAGAAAAATTAGAGAGAAGTTTACTGCCATCAGCAGCAGTCAGTGTGGAGAAAGAGCAGTGGACTTTTTTGAAGCAAATATTACCGTGATCCAGAGTTCAAAATAGACAGAACCCCAGCAACCCAAAGGGACCCCTTTCTTCCCTCCCACCCCTGGAATTCATCCATGCATCCCACAGACGCGTGCGTTCTGTTCTCTGAGAACCAGGAACTATGTTAGATGCTGTGGGAGATGCAAAGATGAATAATACATGGTCCCAGCCTGCGAAGAGCTCGCAGTCTAACTGGGGAGACAAGATGCATTTATACAGAGCTTTAACACAAAGCAGAAAGTGATAAAGGCCAAAAATGTGATAAAGGCAAAGCAGAAAGGTGTTGCCTCTAGCAGGACGATCAGGGAAGACTTGGAGGAGGTGGCATTTGAGTGGGGTTTGAACCCTGGGTTCCATCGAGAACTTGGAAATTCAGGGCCACTTGAAAGAAAGTGAAGGTCAGCTGAAGGTAGCTGTGTCCCTGTCCCTTCTCCATCCATCAACTGCCTTTTCCCAGGCTGTCTATAATTCATCCATTAGAGAAGGAAAAATCAATATTTACCAACCTAAATTAAGACCCAAGAAGAGAACAGGCAGGGTGTAGACAGGGTCTGTGAGCAGAGAGTGGCTCCGTAAGCATCCAGGAGGCAGCCCGTGAACCGTGGGACCTGGGGATGCTCAGGGGACAGAGAACGAAGGGAGCTAATAGGCCTCTAGCTTCAGGTGCTCACTGGGGGCCTCACCGGCACTTACTCATCCATGAACGGCCTGTCTCCTCTCCTGCAGCGTCATCCGCAGGGAACATGGCGACCCCCTCATCGAGGAGCTCAATCCTGGTGATGCCTTGGAACCTGAGGGCCGGGGCACAGGTAAAGGCTTGAGGGCTCGGCCTGGACTCCCCCGTTTCAGCACACTGCCCATCCCCTGGGGTGAGGGCAGGACAACCCCACCGGAGGTCTCCTCCTGTCTCTGCCACTCTGAGGGTTGAGACCCTAGGACAGGGGTGAGCGGATAGAAGGAGGAGGGCCTGAGAGGCCCAGGCAGGAAGCAGAGGAGGGGACGGTCCATTCTCCCAGTCCCAAGGAGGCCAGGGTTAGAGCCCAGGAATCCAGGGGCGGTAACTTCTCTGGTGATGCCTTGCCCAGTGGGGATGGAAAAAGGCCGGAGGTCCTGAAGTCTGACCCCTCCCCTCTTGGCACTCAGTCTGGTATCAGAGAAAGAGCACTGGCTTAGGAGTCCCACAACCCAGTTCTGCTATGGCCTCACTGGTGATCTTGGAAAAGTTACTTCAACTTCTGGGTCTTGTTTTCCACATCCATAAAATGAGGATAATTACATCTGTCTTCCTCATCTCTCTGAGATAGAATGAGGACCCGAAAAAGACCAAGTATATACAGACACTTCATAGACTGACCAAAAAGAGTATGTAAATGTAAAAGGCGTGTATAATAGAAAGAAGGCCTTGTGGTCTGAGTAATGTAAAAGTCCTCTGTGAATTCCTATCCTGAGCTGGCTAGGAGAGGAGACAAGCTTCCAGCCCGTCTTCTTGCCCCAGCATCTCCCCCACTAAGGGCTGTGGACATGGTACTGGTCGGGGAGCCCTCTCCCCCATGGGTCTCCTGGCCAGAGTGCAATCTGCATTGTTGCAGGGGGTGTGGTGACAGACTTCGATGGAGATGGGATGCTGGACCTCATCTTGTCCCACGGAGAGTCCATGGCTCAGCCACTGTCCGTCTTCCGGGGAAATCAGGTGTGCATGGACCTCGGGACCCACAGAGCCCAGCCTCATGTGCTCCCCTGGACCTAGGGTGGACAAGGGAAGATGAGCCTGGGATACATGACAGGAAATGGATGTCCCAAGGCCTGGAAGAAGCAAATTCCCAGCAGCACAGTAAACCTCCCAAGAGGTCCCCCTTTATGGAGAAGCCCTGTGTCCCTCTCTCTTCCACTGACACTTCTTCCCCCAAAACTGTTTTTTCTGAGTCCGTTGGCTTTCCCTCGTCTTTTTCAGTAACTCTCTTTCCAAACTTCAGCCAACCTGACTGCATTGCTCATTTTCCCTGCCTGCTTCCTCTTCGTCTCTCTTTCCTCTGCCCTTTTTCTTTTCTTCCTTTTTCTCCCTCTCTCCCTCTCTTACCCTCCATCCTTGCTCCCCCTGCCCACCCCACTGATGACCATCCTCTCTTCTTCCCCACATACAGGGCTTCAACAATAACTGGCTACGAGTGGTGCCTAGGACCCGGTTTGGGGCCTTCGCCAGGGGGGCAAAGGTCGTGCTCTATACCAAGAAGAGTGGGGCTCACCTGAGGATCATCGATGGGGGCTCAGGCTACCTGTGTGAGATGGAGCCTGTGGCACACTTTGGCTTGGGTGAGTCAGGGCCAGGGGAAGGGTTAGGCAATGAGCTGTTGATAGGACAGTGGATCATGCTGAGCATAATGCTGAGTGATGCAGAACTCACAGCATTAGCATCTTCCAGGTACCATGTTACTACAGCAGCCAAGATGCACATCATGCACATCGGCATGAAGGCAACCCTGCTGTGAGATAAACTTGAACGCCTGAGGGAAGTTTTTGTGCCCTGCCCTCTTGCAGGGGTCCCTACCCTGGTGCCTCTACCGAATTCCTCACTTAGGGATCAGAGTATTTAATCCTCCATTTATTTGTCCAGGGTGTGGCCTTGTTCTTCAAACGCTGGCCTACACTAAAATCATCCAACCCAGCTGTTTCTCTGCTTCTTGGGAGTTGGCTTAGTGATTAAATTCTCACTAAACCCCTGGCAAATGCTGGCAAGGATGCAGAGAAACTGAATCTCTCATGCATTGCTGGTGGGAATGTAAAATGGTGCAGCTACTCTGGAAAATAGTTTGGTAGTTTCTTTAAAAAAAAAAAACAAACCTAAACATACAACTACTATCAGACCCAACAATTGCACTCCTGGGCATTTATCCCAGATGAATGAAAACTTATGTCCACATAAAAATCTATATGAGATTGTTCATAAGAACTTTATCTATAATAGCCCAAACTGGAAACAACCTAGATGTCCTTCAATAGGTTAATGGTTCGACAAACTGTGGTCTTTCCACACCATGGACTATTACTCAGCAATAAGAAGGAATGAACTATTGACACACATGACAACCTGGATAGCTCTCGAGGGCATTACGGTGAGCAGAAAAAAAAAAAGGCCAATCTCAAAAAGTCACATACTGTTGATTCCATTTATATAACATTCTTGAAATGACAAAATTGTAGGGATGGAACATAGATCAGTGGTTGCTAGGGGTTAGAAATGGTGAAAAGGAAAGGGGTGGGTATGACTATAAAGGGATAGCCCAAGGGAGGTCTGGGTGGCATGGAGTCATTCTGTATCCTGATTATGGTGGTGGCTGCACAGATCTGCATGTGATAAAATCACACAGATCTAGCCATACACCTTGTACCAACATTCATTTCCATTTTGACATTGTGCTATAGTTACAGAAGACGTATCATTTGGGGGAAACTGGGTAAACGGTACACAGGGTCTCCCTGTACTGTCTTTGCAACTTTCTGTGAATCTATAATTATTTCAAGATAAAAATTTTTAAAGACATGCACTAGGGGGAGAGAATTAGAAAAATAGAAGTCTAAAAAGGCTTCTTGAAGAGAGGGGCAATAATGGGGGGGAAATGTTGAGAAACACTAGTAGGGAGACAAGAGTGTCTTTACTAAAATGATGGTTAAGGAAGCATTTGAGTCGAATGTAACTACGTTCAAAGTCAGACATCCTCCCCCATATGTTAGCACCTCATGAGGTGATATGATGTTAATATAAAAAGAATAGGCAATATGGCCTTGAATTAATAAATACATATGTATAGATTAATATTATACACACATCATAGGTGCATAGAAAAACAGGAAAAGAAAATGCAAAAAGTATGAACAGTAATTCTCTGAGTGACTAGACTAATATGGTAACTCTCACCCATGCCAGGCACAGTGGCACTTCACTCTTAATATTCATGTCACCCTAATAACTGCTGCATAAGATGGGCATTATTTATCTCCATTTTACAAATGGGAAAACTGAGAATCGAACAATTAAGAAACCTGCCCAAAATCACATAATAGGTAAATGGCAGAGATGGGATTCAAATCCAGACCTGCCTGCATATGTGATTTTTATTTTCTTCCATATGTTTTTTTAAGTGTGTGTTTTCCAATTTTTATAGGAAACACATAATCTTTATGCAGTCTGAAAAAGAAACATAAGTATTTAGGGGACCCAAGTCCCAGCTATATGAGCATAGTCTTGGGCTATTTTACCCTGCATGGGTCAGCCTACAGTTGGAGAATTTATCACTTTTAAGGCAGCCATTTGCTATGCTGGCCCTAAAAGTACAGAATGACTTTTAAATACATAGTCTTCTCTTGCAAAACAGCAGTAGCCAACAGGAATCAAGCACTTAGTATGCGCCAAGCACTAGGCTAAGTGCTTTGCATAAAATACCTCATTCAGTTCTCATCACAACATGATGAGTCATAAACCCAGTTTCATAGGTCATGAAACTGAGGCTGAGGTTAAGCAACCTGCCCCAAATCGCACCTGCAGAAAGTAGGGAGGGCTGGATTTGGACTCGGACCTCTTGACCATTGTGACTTGACTGCTTGACCTCCCATAGCTGCTCTGTGTGAAGCCAGCCAAGGCCCTCCTGCTCTGCCTCTTTTCCTTGGACATCCACATTTCCTCAGTTAGCAGGTGACCCAAACGAGGCCATTCAAGAATCAAGGTGACTGCATAGTGTCATAGGTGGGATGTTCATCCAGGTAGGCAGCTAGATATCAACCCTCACCCTATTACACAGATAAGAAAATTGAGACTAACATAGCAAATCAATGGCAAGGCCAGGACTGGGGCTGGTTCTCCTTCCCTATATCCCTTGGGCTGCCTCTGCTATTTTAAGATGTATATTATGGGCCTCACTGGGTCTCCTCTCTGGCCAGTGCCTGCCCCTGCCAAGAGAATAGACCTGCTCCTCAAATGAGCAGCCTTGGCCGGGTCATTTGGTGGAATCATGTGCCTCTTCATGACTGCCTGCCTCTCATGCTCAGGATTATGGATGCTGCACTTAGCTGGAAGCCCGTCCTGACTGCCAACTTTTGCATTTTGCAAGGCCATGGGATTTGTTCTGAGTCTGAACTCTTGCTCAAACAGCTCCATAGGTCCCCTGCAGACTCCTCTCTGTTGCCAAGATCCACTCCCAGAGGCACTGAAGGAAGGCTGCTTTTGGGGACTGGCCCCGTGGGTCAGCCTTGGGCCTGGCAGTTCAGCAGCAGCAGGATCAGCAGCCTGGGTTGCAGCGAGAGGCAGGAGGACTTCATCCCTGCAGCTCCAAGGCCCCCACATCCAGAAGAATCTCATTCATGGGTCGAACATAGCACAGGCCTTCATGATTGATGGAGGAGCCAGCAATGGGGCAGGAAGAGAGGGAGCCAGTGGAGAAGGCTAAATGGAACAAAGGATTTAGGAAAGAGAACAAGGTGGAGATAGACTGAGACGAGGCCTGAGGGAGACCAAGAGATGCAGAGAGACATGGTACAGAGACAGATGGAACACAGAAGAAATGCTCCCTGCCCTCTAGGCTCTCAGTCAGTGAGAGGCAGATGGACACAGGAACTCTGGTGCAAGGCAGATTTGGATGCGCCATCATACGGACCCAGAGGCTGTGAGAAGACCTGAGCAGGAAAATTAGTTCTGCTCTGGGCAGTTTTCCCAAGGAAATGAGCCTAGAACAGGGTCTGGAGTGTGGTAAGAACTTGGAAGGCGCAGATGGGGCCTGAGGAGAGCATTCCAGGGGCTGTGCTGGCTTGAACAAAGGCTGGAGGTGAGGGTGTTCTGTGTGTCCACAGAATAAGAATGGCGGGGGAGGCAGAGCCTGGAAAGGGAGGCCAGGGCCACACTGTCAGGGGCACCCAGATCCAGGTGGAGAGGGCAGTGGAACAGAAGGGGTCTGAGGAGCCTGGAAACCAAAGCCCTGTGCTGTGCGAGGGCAGAGCTGTGAGGGAGCCGGGGGCCTCTCGTGGGGGCTGCATCCTGGCACCCGGGCCCTGCCGGAGGAGCAGCACTAACAAATGCTCTGAGAAGTCTTTTTTTATTTTCCTGATTGTAAGAATAATGCATATGGATTACAGGCAAATTAGAAAATATAACACCCTACAAAGAGAGTAAAAATAACTCATAACCTCACCACTCTGTGTAGAATATTAAGTAAAAAGTAAACATTTCTCCCTGCACCCTCCTCGCCATGGGTGATCTTACATTCCAGTGGAAGGAGGGGAAATGCACAATACATAAGAAACATAATAACTAGGTAAATATATCAAATGTCAGAAGATGTTAAGTGCTACGAAGAAAGAAAATGCAGAACAGAGTAAGGGGATTAGAAATGTGGAGAGAGGGGCAGAGAGCAGTTTCAAATACAGTGGTCCTGGGTGACCCGTTCCCAGTCCCATGCTTTCTGATGTGCTTTTACTACATGCAGTATACACGGGGCAGCACATTTAAAGATAAATACTCCTTGCGATTTCTTTTAACAAAAATGATTATACTCTTCCTATTATTCCCAAACTGGCAGGGTTTTTTTTTTTTTTTCTCTTAACAATATCGTAACTCCTGGACATTATTTCAAGTCTGTCCATATATCCTTTGTTTTCTTTTAGTGTTGCCCAGGATTTTTTTTTAAAGCCTACTGTTGACCAGAAGCCTATCGATAACATACTCAATCGATTAACACATATTTTGTATGTTATGTGTATTATATACTGTATTCTTTTTTGTAAAGTTTTCTTTTTTTATATCTATATTTATATATCTATATCTATATATCCTATTGGTTCCGTTGCTCTGGAGAACCCTGACTAAGAGACACATTAAAGCACGCTATAAAGCCCTGTTAATTTTATTTTTTAGTTTTACTTTTTATTTTTCGTATACCACCACCTCCCACCCCTTTGGCATCTATAAGCTTATTCTCTATATTTATGGATCTGTTTGTTTTTATTCATTTGCTTTGTTTCTTCTATATTCCATGTATAAGTGAAATCATATGATATTTGTCTAACTTTTTTTACTTAGCATAGTAACTTCTAAGTTCATCCATGTTGTTACAAATGGCAAAATTTCATTCTTTTTTATTGCTGCATAATATTCCATTGTATTTATAGACCACATTTTTATCCATTCATCTATTGCTGGACATCTAAGTTGCTTCCATATTTTGACTGTTACTAGTAATCCTGAGATAAACATAGGAATGTATATATCTTTTCAAGTTAGTGTTTTTGCTTTCTTCAGTTAAATACGCAGAACTGGAATTGCTGGGTCATATGGCAGCTCTATTTTTAATTTTTCGCTTCCCAGTATTTCATCGTGAGGCAGATTTCATAATTTATCTAGCAAATCTCTTATTGACAATTTAGTGGTTTCCAATCTTCAACAGATTGTTTTGTGATGTTTGGGGTGAGGAGGGCCCTGTCCAGAACATGAATGCAAGAAAGGCCTGCCTTGAAGGTCCGAATTTCTGAGAAGTAGATGTGGGGCCTGAGGCCAGCCTGAAGGTGGAGGTCTCTGAAGGAGAGAGGGTTGCAGGAAGCTCCCCTTCCAACACTCACAGAGTTCCTGCTTCCTTCCCACCACCTCCTGCCTGTGCAGCAAGGTGTGGCGAGGGTGTGGACATGCATGTGAATGCACACATGAGCCTCTCAGCAGACGGCCTCTGGGGTGCTTCCTTTACCCAGTCGCATCCTCTGGCTCATTTCTGCACTGGCTGGAGCAGGAGGCTTCGCTCAGTCAGCACTGAACTGTGGTTAGAGGACTCAGCTTCTCGGACCTGGCTCTGAAAAGGTCTGGGATGTATGGCATCACACAGGGACCTCTCTGGATATTTTGTTCCCCAGGGGATGAGGAGTCCCAGAGGGCTCACTCTGTTGTGCAGAGTGCTCTCAGTTTCATCCTGTGGAACCATCCCTTCTGGAGGTGTCAGCCGCTACCCCAGCTGCCCCTGCCCAATGGAGCCCTGGCCTTCTTCCTTGTCCCCTCTCCACCCTGCCCTGGCCTTTCCCTGCTCCTCCCGGTACAGACGGCCCACTAGGCTCATAAATAAGTGTTTTGGCTCACAACCTGCTGACCCCTGGTTGCTCTCCACCTGCACATCTGCCCCTGCATATCCTTCACCCCTGCCCTTCCTTTCCTAGCTAGCAGAGGGCTGAGGCAACTCTGGGAAACCCAGAAATAGAAAACCAGTGCCAATAATCTACTTGCCCCTGCCAGTCTCCACTAAGGGTTCCCCAACTTGTCCAGCCCACCCCAGGTATTAAGGGCACCCCACACACCCACACATACATTGCTTCTTTTTAGCTAGTTATTTGCAAGTGACTCACTCAGAGCTGCCTCCAGGCCGGCTGGTGCTCATTTAGGGAAGGAAAATTCAGTGGCCCACATGAAAATTGCTTTATTAAAGTGCAAAAATATTCCACCAACTGTATTTCCACCATCTGTTTGGCTTATAGTTCTGAAAAAGCACAATTCTCTGTCCTTCCTTGGCCTTTGTTCTTTAAAAGCAGCCAGAGGCGACTCCCCACTGCTCTTGACCTCAGGGCAATGGCTGGTTGATGGGGCCACCTCTGCTCACCCACAGGCCTGGCAGACAGGCTACTGAAAGGCTGCCCTGAGGAGCCAGGGCCCCCAGCCATGTGGCTGTATGAAGTCTTGAGATATCTGAGACAGAGGGAACAGCCAGGCCTGGTGACTGGAGCCTGGGTTCCCCTTCTAGCTCAGACATCTACAAGTCACTTCACCTTGCCAAGCCTCAATGTCTACATCTGGAGAGTGGGGATAAAACACCCATCTTGCAGAGTAGTGGGGTGGGTTCAAATCAGCCATACATGCTAAGGCTGCAAAGTTCCTCCCAGTCTCCTCTCCTACCCACTCCACCTAATGCACATGTTCACACTCTGCTTCCCCCACTTCAAACTTCTCCCTGACCTTCAAACACACAGGCCCTTTCATATCTTGATGCCCATGCTGCACCCTCCACCTGGTATGTTTCTTCTTTCCCTTCTCTGCCTCACAAACTCTTCCTCCTCCTGCAACACCCAAAGAAATGGCACTTAACACCCGCCTCTCTTGCCAAATGGTACCAGTGCCATGGCTGCACCTTCCCTGCTTATTATAACATAATCACTATGTTCATTGTCCCCACCCACCCACCATGCCCCCAAACACTGGACTCAGCTCCTCCAGGATAGGACCTGGGTCTATCTCTTTCCTGCTGAATCGCAGACTCTGCATGATGCTCAGCCTGTGGTGGACTGGGCATGGCGGTGGGGTGGCCAGTAGAACAGGGTATAGCAGCTACTATCTTTGGGATCAAATTGCTGGAAAACTGAGCAATTCACTTTACTTCTCCAAGTCTCAGCTCTTTCTGCTCTAAAATGGAAATTATAAAACTACCTTCCTCATGGAGCTGCTGTGAGGATCTAGTGCACTAACACTGAAAGTCACCTGGTACAGATAGGGGTGCACATTCTCTGGTATTAACGCTAAGAAATGGAAGCCCTTTGGGAACTATAGGGTGCCCCCATGTCTAAGAGATGATGGAGTGGGGATGCTGAGGGTGACAGTCAGCCAGGGCAAAGCTCACATTCCAGGGAAGGACTGTCTTTCCCAGGAGTGCTAGAGCTCTAGGTCATACCCCCATCTTGGAGATGAGGAAACTGAGGCCCCAAGAGGATACACAAGTCAGCAAAATAATCAGCGGTAGAGGAGGGAGTCCTACTGAGATAAGCTCTTCTGGGCTTACTTATCTCATAGCCCAGCACCTCCTTGGGTCTGGAGGAAGGGAGGAGGCAGGACTCAGAACCACAGCCACAAATACAGCATGTAAATTTGTGATTGTCTATGAATATTCGGCAACTCTTTTGAGTTATTTGTGGCATTTCAGTCAGGCTGGAAAATGTATTCATGTAGCTGTTCTGTTGACTTAGGTGAGAAACAGTTGCTTCTCTTTGTCTCCTTTTTTTAATGGAAAAAAATGTTTACTTTTTACATATGCCGCTTAATTTGGGCACTTTACACCCTAAAAATGCCAAATCTCTTGAACTTCAAGAAACTACTTCAAAACGGTGGGGGGTGGGCGGTGGTGAGGGAAGAAAGTCTATAGCTGACACCCTAATCCCATTTCTAATCCCCTACCGCCAAAAGAATTATTGTATTAGGAAGGAGTGGGGGGTTAGGGGTTTATGAGAAATGTGTTCTGGCTGCATAAACCCTTGAACCAGTAAGGCTGGGACTGGGGGGCAGTGTCTGTGGAAGAGAAGGTAGGAGTCTGTTTCCTCCAGGAGCTTCTACCTTGGACTGCTGCTCACCTGCCCACAAGGAGAGGCCAGTCACCTTTGACCCCTCCAGAGTGTAGCAGCTGGTCCCTGCTCTCATTAAGTGTCAGCACAGCAACAGGGAGGTCAAATGTTCTCTGGAGGCCGGGACTCAGCCGGGTCCTCTCCCCACCGTGCTGTCTCAGCCCCACCCCCAGAGCAACCTCTGCACAGGAGTCTCCATGTGATTTGGCTTCCAAGCCTTTTCTGAAATCTGGTAACCCTTTTTATACTGTCTCATAAACTACCCTCTGCTGCCATAGTATCTATCGCTGTAAAATCCACGGGTGGACGAGAATGACCAAAAGCTACTAAAAATTCAACAGCATTTTTTGATTTCACTTGTTTTCTAACAGTATCTCCATACATTAAGGGAAAAGTAGCACATCATGTGGGTGACATTATTTATTCAGATGTTTGGGAGAGTGTGTGTGGACCCCTGAACACCTGGCCCACACCTGATCAGCCCAGTGGGTAATAAGGATGGGGCTGCACCCTCTCTCCCACCCTGCTGAGCACTGTCCTTTTCCCCAGGTGACTGACTTAAGAGAACAGCTTCTCTTGGCAGGTGAGGCCCAGGGTCCCCTCCTCCCCATTCCAATCCATCACCATTAGCCTGACCTTGCCACAGTTATGGACCTGATGCCTTAAGCAGGGAGCCAGGCCAGTTTTGACAATGCCTAAACACCTGACAAATCTCTCCAACTTGTTTTCTGCCCATGATGTAATATATTACTCTATGGATGTGTGCAGATGGATTCACCAGGAATATTCTCTGAGCTTCTCTGCCAGCTTTTGTAAACAACTCAGCTTCGGCTTCATAGAGTGGTCTTTCTCCTGTACCCTCCACCTTCCAGTTCTTTATCACCTCAGCTTTTATTTAGAGCTCATCTTAAATGCCTTCTCCCCAAGAGCCTGTCCCTGACTAAAAAAGATCCCCAGCCAACCCTCAGTTTCTCTTTACTCCAGTTCCTATTTTTTGTTTTCTTCATTGATCTTGTTAATATCTGACATTATTTATATGTCATCTGTTTGCCTATCTATCAGTAGAAGTTCCCTGAAAACAAGGACGTTTCCAGTGACAAAAGAGAGCCTGGTCCCTAGCAGGTTATAAATATAAATATTAATATGAAAGTGACATGCTTGAGATTATACAGCAATCAGTTGCAGGGCTGGGATTTGTCACCAGGTCTCCCAAACACCCCACCCCCCACCCCATGTTCTTTCCGACCTACCAGCTAAGTGGTCCAGCTAGGGTTTGAACCCAGCACTCCAAAGTCAACCTGCATACCGCCAGGCCTTGCCCTCTCCAATAATGCAGCCTCACACTGGCTGGCCTCTCCACTAGAATTTAAGCTCTAGAGCTGCACTGTCCAATATGGCCGCCACTAGCCATGTGTAGCTATTTAAATGTAACTTAATTAAAACTAAATAAAATGTAAACTTCATTTCCTTGTTATACTCATCCCACTTTGAGTGTTCGACAGCCCCATGTGGCTTGGGGCCACCACATCGACGGCACAGGTGGAGAACTCAGCCATCGTCGCACAAAGTTCTATTGGACTGTGCTGTTCTGCAGGAGCAGGAACTCATCCACCACGTTCACCGTTTCCCGAGCACGTAGAACAGCTCTCAAGTCATGTCTTTTACTAAATGAACGAATAAATGAGTGGTGATACTGTTGTTGAGAACTGCTCTGCCCACACTCCTCTGCTGCTGACCCTCCCTCCTTTCATCCCACAGGGAAGGATGAAGCCAGCAGCGTGGAGGTGACATGGCCAGATGGCAAGAAGGTGAGCCGCAACGTGGCCAGCAGGGAGATGAACTCGGTGCTGGAGATCCCCTACCCCCACGATGAGGATGGACGTCAGGACCTAGCCCCACTGGAGGTGAGAAAGGCATCTGGGCCTCAGAGGCAGAAAGAGATCCCACCCACAACCCTATGGGCTGAAGATGGAGTCCCAAGAATCTGCAGACTCCGCCTCTAGAATGATGGTGATCTTTGCAAAAGGCAGGTTTATAATGATCCTGCCGTCTGTAGTTTGCACAACAGTACCATGCCCACAACTCTTGTGCTCCTCACAGAAACCCAGGGGTATTGGCAGGATAAGTGTCTTTGCATCCATTCTACAAAGGAGGAAAATTAAGACCAAGAGCAAGAACTAACCAGGGCTGCACAGCCAGTTGTGAGCAGAGTTAAGAATTGACCTCAGGTCTCCTGCTTCCCTCCTAGCTTTTTCCAAGTCTGACAAGGCCTCTTCTAGCTTCTGAAGGTTGTCCAGAGCCTCTTGGGAGAAGCATTCTAGATTATAACTCTGATGGGGATCAGTTGGTTGCAAATAACAGGAACCCATTTAAATTCACATGGAAGAGGGGACTTACACGGAAGCTTTTGGGGGAGCTCACAAAATCTAAGGGAAAGCTTAGGATGAGCAGGAACTATGGCAGCTTGGTGGCCTCAGCCCTAGGAGCTCAAGGGCCTTCGTCAAGGCTTGGAGGACATTACTCTTCCCCAATAATCCCCACCAGCCCCCCGCATTCATCCGTACTGAGAGCTGACATTTTCTGTCTTCTATGAAGTGTTTTGTTTCTGGTCTTCCTGCCCTGTCGCTAGGCTGCTATCCCTGAGACCCCATGTAGACATAGCCTGGCGTGACCAGGTTTCCAAATTTATCTCAGCCTCAGTTCCAATTCTAGCCACCATGCCTTTGATTCACTCTTCCTGCAGAGATATCCACCACTCACCCAGTCGGCCCTGCCCAATAAGGTGGAGAATAGCCTGGTTCGCAGGCACCCACCCCGTGAGTAGGAAAGGTTCTCAGATAAGAGAACATAGGGAGTGAACAGACACCTTAAAAAGTTTCTCCCATCTCTCATTACACTTTGCCTCAATTGAGACCCAGCCTAGGTCTGAGGGCAATGACACAGGAAGGCCAGTTTCGGCCAGCTGTCCCCGCTCAGGCACGTGGGTCCTACGTGGGTGGAACAGAACCTGTTCTTGGCCTTCTCTACAATCTCCTATTCTCACTGCAAAGGAAGGGGTTCTGTCAGGGAGGGGATCCTCTAGGCCTAGAGTTTAGAGCACCCCTCATTCTGGGGTCTGGGAGCTGCTGTTCTGTGGCTGTGTCTAGGAAAGGACCCGAGATAGGATCTTCTCAACTCATTAGTGTCTCTGCTTCTGCCCACCTTACAGTGCGGCCAAGGATTCTCCCAGCAGGAAAATGGCCATTGCATGGGTGAGTTGCCTGCAAGCATCAGGGGATGGGGCAGAGGCCAGAATCTCCCTGGGGCATGTCGGCCTGAGCCCTGGCAAAGCTCAGATTTCAGACAAGGGGTGGAGAGGGGAGCCTGCTGTTTATCCTATGGCCTCCAGATGCCAATCAACCACCGTGTAACTCATTAAGGTGGGAGTGATGTTAGTGACCAGCAGGCTGAATAACCACAGTTCTGGGAATTGGTAGTGCTTCCCTGCCATGAATACAGAGATGAATACAGAGAGAGTGAGTGTGGGCACGAGACACACAACTGCCTGTACAGTGCTCACAGGGAGGCCTGGCTACTGAAGGCCATGATGGCTGGGGTGGGTCCATATCTTTTATGGAGCGCCACCAGCTGGTGGAACAGCAATCAAGGGACTGGCAGGCCAGGGTGTGCTTTGCCAGGGGCATTGGAGCAAATCAGGGTATGGAATGTGGTCTCAGTACAGAAGAGAGATTGCAGCCTTGGGCAGTCCTGGGTGGCGGGTAGCTGTAGCACTGCCAGGACTGTAGGTCTGTGAGGATCCAGTGACTTTCTGAAAGTCCCTCAAAGGCTGAGAGTGGGAGAGGGGCAGCCGAGAGGCTCAGCATTCAGAAAGCCCTCATCCCAATGTCTTCCATCCTAATGACTGCAATGAAGAGTAAGGTCAAGGACCCTATCTGCCTTTTGACCCTCAGGCACCATTCTTCTCAGCAGGTGCTCATCAGCCCCAGGTGAATGGGTTTGCTACTTGGATACAAGAGCAAATAAAACTGACACAGTCCTTGCCCTCATGTGGCTTAGAGCTAATGAGAAAGACACACAAATAAATAGTGATGCCCACTGAGTGTGAGCAGGGATGGGGTGGGAGTACAAAGGTAGGACCCTAAATCAGTGTAGGGAGGAGTCGAGAAGATTCTCCAGAGAAAGCAAGATCTAAGCTGAGAGTGAGGGCTGATGAGGAGTTCACCAGGCAAAATGAGGAGAGAGTGTTCTGGTAGAGGGCACTGCGTGGACAAAGGACCGCAGGTGAGAAAGTGGAAGAGTATGTGAAACTGAGTCCCCTACACTCTCCATGTCCCTACCCTGGCCACTCCAAACAGACAGTGCACGTACACAGAAATTTCAGCATCTTCTGTGTGTGTTGGAAGGACCCTGTGAGATCACCAGTGCAGCTGTCTCTTCCCTTTCATCATCCAGCAGACATTTATGTGCCTCCCACAGACCAGGCCCCAAGCAGAGTGCTGAGGCTGCAGGCCAGGCACCTTCTCTGGAAGACTTTCATTCTAGTGGAGGCGAGAGACCACAAACATGTAACCCAACAGCTAGATTAGATGAGTTAAGAACTCTTCAAATAAAATGCTTTCTGGAGATTGTTCTAGACAGAGTGGTCAGGAAGGGTCTCAAAGGAGAAGATCTTTGAGCTAAGATCTGAAGGATGAGAAGGGTCTAGCCACAGACAGAGCTGAGGGAAGAGCTTTGTTGGCAGAGGGAAGAGTGGGAGCAAAGACGGTAAGGCAGGAAAAGGCTTGATGTGTCAGAGGAATAGGAAGGAGGCTGCTGTGCCTGGAGAGGATGGAGAAGGATGGAGAAGTTGCAGGAGCCAGACACCGAGAGGATGGAGGAGCCAGATACAGAGTCCAGGAGAGTCTTGAAGCCCCAGTAAGATGTCTGGACTTTGTTCTTAGGGCTCTGTGCAATTGAGCAGCAGAGTGACATGATGTGATCACATTTTCAAAAGATCACTCTGACTACCAGATTGCAGAATGGATTGGAGGGAGAAGTGAAAGCCAAGAGGCCTGTCAGGAGGCAGCTACAGAAATCCAGGCAAGAGATGGTACTGGCTGAGAATAAGCTGGTAGCAGACGAGTGAGAAGGAGTTGGACAGATGAGAGGGGCACTGTGTAGGCAGAATTGATGAGATCTGTTGTTAAATTGCCTAAGGAGGCTAGGAAAAAGAGGACTTGGGAATCAGTCTGATTTCTGCTTGAACAGCTGAGCGGATGATGGTGGCATTGATTGAGTTAGAGAAGATGGGAAATGGGACAGAAGAGGTTTGAGGATAGAGAGAATGTAGAGTTTCATTTTGGACCTACTAAGTTTGAGATGCATGTTGGACAGATTCACAAGTCTAGAGTCCTGGGGAGAGGTTGTGGCTGGAGATAGGAAGCGTGGAATCATCTATTTATGACAAGACCACCTTGAGAAGGTGTCATTGATAAGAGAAGACCTAGGACCAAGACCTGGGACCAACTCTAACACATAGAGGTCAAGTACAGTAGGAGCCAGCCAAGGGAACTGAAGTGAGAAAGTTGAGGCCAAGAAAGAAGAAGGGACATGCCCCAGGTCACAGAGTGGGTGGGGCAGCAGAGCCTGTGTGAGGACCTGTGCCCCACACCTCCTGGGTGAGTGGCTCCCCTTGCCTTTCAGACACCAATGAATGCATCCAGTTCCCATTTGTGTGCCCTCGAGACAAGCCTGTGTGTGTCAACACATATGGAAGCTACAGGTGCCGGACCAACAAGAGATGCAGTCGGGGTTATGAGCCCAACGAGGACGGCACGGCCTGTGTAGGTAAGTAGGGCTCCACCCATAGCCCAGTAGCAAATGGATGCTGCCTTCTACTAGAGAGCTCTGCAGAGGCCCCAGATCAAGGTCCCCAGCCCCTGCCTTCTCCTGGCTGGATGGATTCTCCTTAGACCCCCACTGGGTCTCCAGAAAAGACCATGACAGAGATTTGAAGAAGTCCCACCACTACTGCTACCATCTGAAGGGCCCCCTGGGGTGTTATTGTGTCCTGGCCAGAGGTCATTGCTCTTCTTATTTCTCCCTTTTCTAATTTCCTAAAACAAATGTTCCTACCTTAGGGCCAGCCCATCTTCTCCTACCTGGGATATAAACTAACTCCTACTACATATCTTTGTCTGAATTTCTGAACTGGTATTTGTCTTCTTCCTCCCAAACACTTCCCCCCACCCAAACCCACCCCCACCCCCTTTCTCTTTTTCCCATTTTCTATCTCTCTGCCCTATCCTTTTTGCAGCTCAAGTGGCCTTTTTAGGTGGGTATCCTTCTGCCGCCTTTAGAATCTCTGAGCCTCTCTCTCGGGCCTCATATCTTTCTCTAGGCCTTGGACTTTGCCTTCAGTTATATGCATTTTAAATCCCGTCAATAAAGGAAAAAAAAACTAATAACCTTTGTGGAAAACTAAATCTCTCCCGCTGCCTCTCTCTCTCTCCATGCCCAGTAGATTCTACTGTGTGCTCTTTCTAAATGGATAGCAAAGGTAGCCATCTTTAAAAAGGGAAATTTAGGAAATACTGATGTTTATGTAAGCTTAGTTGTTTGTGAAGCCTTTCTTTGCATGTTTTCTGAGAAAACAGAAAAGGAAAGTCTCCCCTCTATCCCATTAGCCTCCCTCCCTCCTTCAGAAGAATCAAGATAATTCCATCTTTCTGTATGCTCCAGTGTCATGTGTGGCTTATTTTGCCTTTAAGAAAGATGGCTCCCAGATGGTTGCTTGCTCAGTTGATTCGATAATGTATCACGTGCCTGCCAGTTTGGCCTGTGCTGTTTCTGCTTTGTGTGCCCCGACTTCCTATGGTAGAGAAAGCCTGATTGGGGTTGGTGGTAATGATGGGAGGGGGAAAAAGGGTGGCCCTTTGAAACCCTTGAAACAAATGTTAAAGCTTGAACTTGCTAAGTCTTCCAGCCTCTTTCTGGAGAAATTATGCCAATAAACTCTCTGCTGGATATTAGTGCCTAGCTGGTGAAAAAAAAAATGTGTCTGGGGCAAAGTAGATGCTGGTTTGAATGTTGAATTAGCAGCAGCCCTTCTACCATGTGGCACTTGGAAAGCAAATCATGAGAAGAGAAAGTGTCTAACCCTGATCATGAGCAACGTTTGTGGGGCTGGGGTTTGAACCAGGTGAGAAATATGGGATGAGCAAAGTACAGATGTGGAGAGAGTACTCTAGGCCTCTTGCATGGGGAAAGTCACTTCTGCACTCGGGGCCTCAGTTTCCCTAATCTAAATGATAAGAGAGTTGAGCTGGTGTATCCCTAAAGGCCCTTTCCTTTCTAAGATACCTCAGTGTGTGGCTGGACATAGGCATGGCTTGTCTCAAGTTACCCGAATTTCTGAAAAGAACCTTGCAACCTGCTCTCCTCTGCAATACTTGGAAACTGGAAGCGCCTGTAACCAGAATGCCCTTAGGGAATGATGTAACGCTGTAGAATACTTTCACAGCCAGCCTTGGTAGTGAAGGTTCATTATAAATCACAGATCTATTCTTCATGGGAGAAAAGGTCACCCCAAGATATAATAAAATCACACTTTAGAATGCAGCAAGCCTTTTTAAAATATATTTAACAAAAAAAAAAAAACACTACCATTTTCTGATATAATAATAATATGCCCAATAAATCACAAAATATGAATTCCTCATAGCTAGTGCTATTTTTACTCTTGGAACAGGAGCTTAAATGAAAAGTTTTAAAATAAAAACAACTACAATTGCACAGAAAAGCATACAGCAACTTAAAAATGACTCCACTTCTGGGAAACCCACTCCTATGTGTTGATACAGAATTAGAGATGTGAAAGGGCCTCAGAAATGAGGCTCAGAGAAATAAAGTGATCTGCCCAAGGTCACAGAGCCAGCTGGTCCCTGAGCCAGGGCTAGAGCCCTCTCCCACCACAACATCCTGTCAGGAGAGTAACAGACAGCACTGTCACTATTCAGACTATTCCCTAGTCATTCCGAAAAATGCTGCCTTTTTAAGAAATGAACAAGTATGCCTAAGATAGCAAGATAAGCTAAACCCAAAACCCACAGAGGCACTGGTTCCAAATGCAATGGTAAATGACAAAATAACAGAGTCCATTGACTGGCTGCACACACAGCCTGAGAAATAAAGGACAGGACAGATAGTGAAACATCCTGCCAAGGACATCAGGAAATTCGGGGTGACAGCAAACTTCATAGGGTGGCTTATATGAAACAACTATGAATCCTTGCACATTAAGTTTCTTATAACAGGCCATATTTGTGATATTTTATCCCATTTGGTATATGGGACTAAATGAGTTACAAAGAGAAGTTCAAAGCACAAGACAATATCCCGACTCCAAGGTAAGAAGGCTTTCCATTAGATTTCTTCATTCATTCATTCAACAAATATTGGTTGAGCACCTACCATGTGCCAAGTACTGAGAGCTAGGCTCTGAGCATACGGTAGTAAGTGAAAATGGAATGGTTGCTGTCCCCACACTGCCTTCCTCCAGCCAGGTGGAGGGATAGGAATGGGACTCAGAAGGGCTTTCTAAAGGGTCTAGCTAAATTTGGGGGTTGCTATACCAGCAAGCAAGGTTTCTGCATTCATTCATATATTTATTCAACGAGCATTCATTGAGAACCTCCTGCGTGACAAGCACTGGGTTCCTCTTATAAAGAATGTAACAAAGTCCCTCCAATGAGGGGGTCAAGTCCCCTGCCCCCAAGAGGTAGTATTAGAAGACATGTGAGGCTAAAAGATACATAGAGAAGGCAGGTGCTGAATCAAATCAATATTACCTGCCCCAAAATAACAAAGAGCATTGCCAGTGGGCCAGAAGTCCAGACCTTCTGAGCCAAGTGCCTCAATGCAGGGCATTTACTGGCCTATGCTGAACCAGCCGCAAATGTGTGGGTGCAGAGCTGCACCCAAGTTGGCCAAGTTCAGGATTCCTATCCGCCTCTTTCTTCTAATTCCCCTTCCTCTAAGTCCCAGGGAGCCTCAACCTTTGCCTTCCCCTTCTCAGCAGACAATTCTTTGTCTCCTAGCTCCACTGGGGCTCCTGACATCTTTATTAGCTTATGCTGGACTTGAGTTTGTAACAAAAATAGCAAATGCCCTTGGGGCTGACCAATATTGGGATGGGCCTAGAAGGGATTATGCAAACAGAGAAGCTGTGCCCCATCTGAAGGAGCAGCCTCAGCTCACTCTAGCAGAGCAGGTAGATGGGCCAGCATCACCACAGCTTCCCATTTTTTCAAGACTAATAATAATAATACCATTTTTATTCTGCCCAAGAATACTCCTCTTCCCAGGAATGTACCCCTAAAATGACAATAACAGCTTACACTTAGTGAGCTCGGCGTGTCTGTGTGGGATCTAAACTCTTTACAAGAATCAACTCATTTAATCCTCACAACAATCCCAAAAGATAAGTGCTATAATTATCCCAGTTTTACAGAGAAGCTGAGTGGCCTAAGTCCCATGGCTGGGATGGCAGAGGGAGGACTCAGTCAGGGCAGTCTAGCCCCAGCCTGTGCTCTGACCTCTGCATCCTCCTTCTTCATTCGGGGTGGATAATTGGTTACACAAAAGCCACAATCTCTCATACTGCCCAGGGTGAAGGGATGGGTCAGGAAAGAAGAAACAGAGGCCCTGAAGGACCCAGGATCTGAGACGGTCTCCCCACAGTCGTAGTCAAGCTGCAAGAAGAGGTGGCAGTGCTCGTGTTGTTTCCTCACAGGGTCAGCTTGGCCAGCCTTCACAGACACAGAAGTGTGAATCACCCACAGGCCCTCTTCGAGCTTCTACCCAGTTGCCAGCCCTGTTCTGGGGAGGTGCCATTCTAAGGGCCAGGAGTTTGATTATGTATCACTCTGGCTGCTATGGCCCCCTCCCAGGGTCTGGGCATCACACCTTACCAGCGCCACTGGACTACGGCCCAAGCAGGAACCTCACTCCAGCCTCTGAAAAGGGCTATCAGTCATCTCTCCAGAGCCACATGGAGACAGGAGGACAAACACTTTATTTTCTCAGGGAGCCAGCTGGGGTTTTCCAGCAGATCCAGAATGATACACCTACCCAGAGTCTCAACCCAAGAGGCAAGCCAAGTCCCTCCCATCTCTCCTTCCCCAGAATCAGCCATCATTTCTCTCCTTCAATGTGGGCCAGACCCCAGCCACATCCTGTCAGGGGCTGATGTTGTGTCTCCTTAGCAACAGACACACTCTAGAAGGAGGAAGAGGGAGGGCAAGAGAGCATGGGCTGGTTAACTCCACAGATAATGCCGGCCCCTCCTTCATCGGCTTGTTCTCTTAAAGAACTGCTGTTGAACAGCAAAGTGGTCAAAGGGTAGGCCATCAGAGAGGAATGAGAAGCAAAAAGAGGGGGAAAAAATCCTCCTGGGGATAGGAGCTAACGTTTACAGAACACCTACCATATGCCAAGAACTTTACATATGTGTCTCCATTAATCCCCACACCCATCCTAGAAGAAAAAAAAATGTTATTAGTCTATTTTATTACCAAAGAAACTGAGGCTCAGAAAGAATTAGTTACTCAAGGTCACACAGCTACTTAAGTGTAAAAAACTGTGAGTCAAGCTGGCAACTATCTGGCTTTAAAGCCCGTGTTCTTAAGTCTTATGGGGTGTAATCGTCAAGTAACTGATATCTGGGCAAATTATTTAACCAGTTGTCACTCAGTGTACACCGATTGGACACCTACTAAGTGCTGGGCATTGTTCTAGTGGCTTGGGATATACATCTGTGAACAATACTGGCAAAGATTCCTGAATGCCCTGGTGACATATGGCAGGCACTACACAACATAATAAGTAAAATATATAGTCTTAGAAGGTGATAAGTGCTATTTAGAGGGGAGAGTGTAGAAAAGCAACATGAAGGCAAATTGAGATGCTGGGATAGAGGCAGGTGCCATTTTAAATGGGGTTGTTCAGGGAGGGCCTCACCAAGAAAGAGGCATTTGAGCAAAGTCTTAAAGAGGTGACCTGTCCTTCAACCTGTTTTCTATCTGTAATATGGGTATGATACCCACCTTGCAGTTATTATGTGAAACAAGATGGTATAAAACACTTAACTAGCACATGTAATCTCCCAATAAATTAGAAATGTTATCAATATTATTAAGTAGCAAAGTCTGTGCAGTGCCATAGCTCATGTGCCATAGCTGCTGCAGCCCAGGTCACCTGGCAATTTGCAATGAGAGAGATATGGAGGACACTGGCTGTCCACAGGGAGCTGACAGCTTCACAGGGAAGGGACCTCAAGACCAAAAATGGCCATAAAGGAGCAGAGCAAACTCTCCTGGGGCCTGTGCTGATGTGCTCAGCTTAGTTCTCATGTGGTTCCACTCTCAAAAAGAATAATCATAAAATAAGGCAAACCAACCAGGGAGGACTTGGCATCGACTGGGCTGGAATGGAGCAGGGGTCACTGGGAGCTAGTGAACTTGTCTGGGGAATTCAGCCCTTGGCCATCACAGAATCCAAGGTCACTAAATCCAGAGGCACCTGAGAAGTCGTCTAGTCCTGCCCCATCCATTTCAAATGGGGAAACTGAGGCCCAGGAAAGAGCAGTGACTTTCTGAGGACCACAGCCCAGTCAGGAATCTGAAGCCTGCCTGGTGCCTTCTTGCTCACTCTGCTCTCTCTCCAGAATACTCAAGTATTTCAGAAGCACAATTACATCAACAACTTCAGCACTGTTCTTTATATTGTGCTGACACAGAGTCAGAGTCGGGGTAAGTACCCACCAAGTGAACAGAGGAACCACCCCTGGGCCATGGAGCCACGGCCAGGATGAAAGACCTGAGTGAAGGTGCCAGGTTCAGAGAGGGTTCTTCTCAGCTGGGTGAAGGGAGGCTGCAGGCAGGGTCAGGAGCGTATGGGACAAGGGTGGGGACAGAAGGTGCATCTTGTCCTTCCTTCCCTGAAAGTCCCTGCCCCGAACCTCATGACCTGATTGCCTGCCTGCCTGTAAGAAGCAAAGTCTGGGGCCCAGATAATTCCTGTAAAGGTGGCTCATTCTCTTACAGCTAAGGATTTGTCCCCCAGAATCATTTCACACACACACACACACACACACACACACACACACACACACACACACAGATCTAAGGGCTAACTCTCCCCGCACCCACCCAGACCTGGGTGCAGAGCTCCTGGGGAAGTACAAAAGCACAGTTGAGTACCCCAACTGCTCATGCAGACAGTAGCAAAGGGACAAGCTTAGGCCGAAGGGAGAAAGGTAAACCCCATGTACACCTTCTCTGCACTTTCAGGTCCTGGGCTCAAGATTACAGGCCTTGAAGGCAGAAGCAGAAAAGAAAGAGAGAGAAGGAAATTGGGAGATCTCAAAGCCTCACCCCAATGCAGAAGGTGCCTCATGTGCCAAAATGCCACATTCTTAGAGAGCTGTCACAAAAATAGCTACAGCCCTCCATCCCTCACTGTCTCCCTCCTTCCATCTATCTTTAAAATTTTTCTCTTCACTCTTGAGACTCTGTGATCAGATGGAATCAGGCTTGAATCCCAGACACCACCTAAACACTCTGTAAGTGACCTTCAACGAGCTGTTTCACCTCTCTGAGCCTTAGTTTCTTTATCCACAAAATGGATAAAGAAACATAACACATAACACAATGGATAAAAGAGACATAACAACCTCATCGAGCTGTTGTGAGGCTTCATGGAGACAAAGCATGTCAGGTGCTCAGTGCTTGGTACAGTGCTTAGATTGATAAAATGCAGATATTATTATAAAATCTGTTTCATGTCCTTTAATTTCTTGGTTTCACTTCTAGTGGTGCCTGATTTCACAAATATCCATAAATCATTAGACCTATAAGAATCCTTCCCAAGAAGACACATCCATCATTTAGAGTCACAAATACAAATATGGGGTTCATTTAGGCACTTGGTTACAGAGCATCTTCACTGTGGTGAGCTCTGGTGCTATATTTAGATCTGCACAAGGGAGCACAGGGCCAGTTGGCACCCATCCATTCACCTGCCCCTCGAGGATTGTGAGCATCCATCTCAAGCCAGGAAGCCCTCTCGCTCATCTCCGCTCCATCTCCTTGTACCCATCTTCTCTGTATTCATCCGCTTACCCATCCATTCATCCATACGTACGTACATACATACATCTGCCCATAGTACTTTGGTCTCTGGGGCTATAGGTCCAGACTTTCCAGTCAAAGCACTCAGCCCCACCAGGATTTACCCACCTCAAAATAATGGCATTTAGGGAACACCAGGCAGGGGCTAAGTGGAGTGGGATGCACGCTTCCTTCCCTCCCCTCCCAGGACAGGTGGAGATAATAAACTCAGCCACAAGACCACAGCCAGGGCAACATTACTAAAAGCAGCCGCCCAGTGCAGGGGATGGCTTGTGTTCACTGCTGCTACTCTTTAATTGAGTTATTTGGTGACCACTTGCCATTGAATTGTATCTTTCGGTGACCACTCACCTGTCTGCCTCTGCCTAAGTTGCTTCTCAGTGGCATGTTACCCCAGCACCCTGAGGATTTCATGTCTGTACATTCTTATCTCTTCCTGACAGCCTGTAATGGGCTACACTTCCCATTCGCCTGCCAAAGGCAAGGCACTGTGACAAGCTTTTGGGCCAGGGGGAGGGCGGTGGTGGAAATGAGTAAGGTAAGATCCCCACTGTCTGCGTTTACCAAAGAACTGGGTGTGGACAGAGGGAGAAGGCCATCACTATACACGACATCTTGTAAGCTGTGTATGACATTTCCCCATTCCAGGGTCTTACTCAGCACTGCTCTCAGGTGGTAGCTGGTCTCCAATCACTTTTCCATCATGGAAATCAATAACCTGAATTACTCTAAAATAACTAGTCCCTTCATGCCCCTATAAAGCTAAATTGTCTGTGTCTGTATTTGCCCACATGCTTGTCTCTGGGTCTGAAATCTGTCCTTATGAATCAGTCCAGGTAGAACGATTCTTTCATCTGATTGTGACATACTAGCAGAACAAGACCAGGATTTGAGTCTTAGTTCTGACACTTACTAGCTGTGGGTGTTTGTCAAGCTACCTAACCACCTGGGACATCAGTTTCCTCATCTATACAATAAAGATTCAAATATAACCACCCACCAGAGTGTTAGAGAACTAAATGGAATACTAATGTACACGAATATTCCTGGCACATATTAGGGAATCAGTGAACCCTTGGATAAATGTCTGTTTAGTCTATGCAAGAATCTGAAACCTTGCTATATATCTATATCGTGAGGACATCATATAATGAGGTCTAAGTGTAACTTCAGCAATAACAATAATATCTTACATTGGAGAAACAGACTATCATTTACAAAGATGCATTCTCATAATGCTCTCATTTCACAAATAACAGTACTGAGACTCAGGACAGTTAAGTAAATTCCTGAGGGTCCACAGACTGGTGCAGCCCTCTGATTGCCTTCATACTCTTCCACCTCCTCCATCATCGCTGATTTGAAACCACAAGTCCCAGTGCAGCTCCAGGATGCTGCATGCCAAGTTCAGCCATCCAGCAGATGCTGAAAAGATAGGCCTTTAAAACAGCCTCTGAGAGGAAGAGCTGTGAGCTTGGCACAATCTTCCCTGGGTGCCGCTAAGAGGATAAATCCTCCCACAGTCGCCTGAGAAGGGTCAGGAGGGAACCTCAGAAGGTGGGACTCTGAAAGGAAGGAAGGAAGGACATTACTGAACATCTATTTCATGCCACGCATGTTCAAAGCCAATGTCTCACTGCCTCCTTAAAACCAGTTCTCAACCTTTTAGAAGTGGTGGGGGTCACATACCCCTCTGAGAATCTCCCTGAAAGCTATGGATTCTCTTCCCCAGACAAAGTTACATCATTTTGCATACAAGTACAAGAGAGCAAAGGTAATAAGAACTCCTGGTATAAACCTGGACTGTTTTAAGATTTTCTTAAGCACTAAGGACCTTCACTTTTGAATGTCCCACCCCTCATCGGATCTAATATTTTCATATATCCCAACCCATATTAAATTATAAATACATACACACTGGCTGAGTTGAATTGCAGTTGACTGTTTGACACGATGTTATATTTTGTAGATATGTAATAAATCAGTAATTTCAATTTTGTGCTTTCTTTTTCTATTTTGGAGCCAATAAACTTTTTTTTTGGTAAACTTTATTGAAATGTATCATACATTCAGAAAAATACAGAAATCTTAAGTGTACAGCTCAAAGAATTCTACTGAAGCAACACACCTGTACAACTGGCACTGTACTCGAGAAACAGAATATCATAAGCACCCAGGCCCCTTTGCATTTACTACACCCCACCTCGGGGCAGCTGCTATCCTGACTTCTAGTGTCACAGACTAGTTTTGCCTGTATCAGCATATTTTAGAAGTGGAATCATAGCATTCATATACATTTTTTGTCTGGCTGCTTCCATGGAACCCATAAACTTTTTATTCAGATGTCACACATGTTCAGAGGCTTGTGAAAAACTCACCAGTTCTAGGTACTGCCCAAACCAGGGCCTCTCGACCTCGCCTTTTACACTAGAACCTCTATGGGAACCCTGAAAAACTCTGATGCCCAGGCTGCACCCCAAAACAATAAAATCTGGGGACAGGACCAGGCATCGGCAGTTTTCTTGCTTTCCAGGTGACATCGATTGCAGCCAAGCATGAGAAGCACTGTTCTAAGCAATTCTATAAAGCAGTAGTATCTCTATTTTGCAGCTGGGGAAACTGAGGCTCTACCACATGCTCATGAAGCTGGAGCTCCAATTCTGGTCTGACTTAGAGTTACATTTGCTCTGCCTTCATTCTTGGTGAACAGTAAATCCAAATCCAGGTGGAGGTACCTCCTGCCGAGACCCTCCTCACTGTAAGTCTTTCTGGAGCTCTGGAGAAGGGAAGTGGGGTGTCCCAGGCTGCCAAGACCACCCCCCAACACACATATACCTCCAGGAGAAAGGCAGCACCCCAGAAGATGGCTGTAAAGAGAATCACCACCAAGTGGGCTCCACCTTTGCTCTGCGCCTCTGGAAGCCACAGTAAAGTCCTTGCAGATGGGAATGGCTCCTGGTTTGGGGGTCAAGGGGACGTTTCTCACAGCTGAATAGCTGATTCCTGGGTGCAGTTTACAATTCCGCCGCTTGGGGGCACCACGAGCTTCTATAAACTATGATTTTCATACAGTTTACCCTACCTTTGGCCAAAAGGAAGCCAGAAAGTGGAGTTCCAGAGTCAATGAGCGGAGAGCAGCAGCCTTGAGCTGCCTGGGTTTTCTCTGCTCCCAGGTGCCTGATGAAGCTTGCCTCTGGCTGACAAGGGGGATGCAGGCACATGGCTGCAACCAGACCCAGAAAAGAGGCCACTTCCCCCATAATTGAGCCAAGAGAAGAAGGCCAAGCAGAGAAGCCCTCACAAGACTGCCCTTCTGGGCACCACACAATCATGAGGGGCACAGCTCACACACACTCCCATGATGCCCTGGGCTTGGCGGTACCAGCCCTGCCTTGGAGCCAAGGCACAGCACTAAGTCTTCCCCTGGGAACCTGCCGAATCCTAACCCAAGGATAACTGAGGACATTAAACTTCTGGAGGGATCTCTGAAGTTGGATCTATCATCTTCCCCACAGTCTGTAGTCTAACTGTCTAGATTCAAAGCTGAGCTCTTTCACTTCCCAGTTGCATAACTTTGGACAAGTTACTTAACTTCCATGAGCCTCAGTCTCCCCATCTGTAAAATGGGAATAATAGTCCACAACATAAAGGCTTGCTGTGAGGATTGAATGATAACTATGGAGAGTCTTAGCCTAGTGCCTGGCACAGAGTAAGTGCTCAGTAAATGTTAGCTACTGTTATTTTATTATTATTAATGTAACATAATGATGTAGTTGCAAACAGGACAGACAGAATGAACCTACTGAAACAGCTTCAGTTGTGACAATCCCCACATATCCCCAGTTTGAGCAGAGGCAGCAAGTCCAGCCTGCCCCATGGCTCAGGCAAAGACCCAGCTGCCCCTTAGGAGCAGTCAGTATAAGTATGAAAGCTCCCCAGAGTCTCATTCAGCACCACCCAGAAGAAACCCCCTCCTAAATCTCTACTCAGAAACTGTAGCTGTTGTCCTAAAGTCTGGGGAGATCTTTTCTTGGCCCAAAGACTTGAGTGTGTGACCCCATCCTCCCTGCAGCCTCAAGCGACTTCCATCTTGGTGCCATCCCAATGGTGTCAAAGTGAGCACTGAGTCAGACCTTGGTTTGAAACTTGGCACTATCATCAGTCATCTGTGTGACCAGGGACCAGTCAGTCACTCATCCTCTCTGGGCCGCCAATCTGCCTCATTTGGAAGATCTTAAAATCCCATCCCAGCTTTAGCATATGGTTTTAGCAAAGTACATGGCACATCATAGATATTATTTAATTTCATAAAAATGTTAGTTTTATAAAATTCAAGACAAAGTATGGCACACAGTAGGTATTATTTTATTTTATAAAAGTGTTTAGATTTATAAAATCCAAGGCACAACTCTACTAGGTTCCAACACCCACATATGTTTTTAGTCTTTAGAACTGAGTGTTTAGAACTGAGTGAACTGTGTGATCCAACACCTAATAGGGCCCAACCTTGGTAAGAGGTCAAGAAATGGGTATTTATTGAATTAATGTATTACTTTTGACCTGGCTTTTAATCCGACCTGTTCTCCTCATCCAAGGCCATAAGTGCTCCATATAAGCTACAGATGATCTGGAAAGTCTGCCTCCCCACTAGTCCACAAGCTCCAAGAAGACAGAGTCTGTCCTGTGGTGTCGGGCCTGCTGCCTCTTCAGGAACACATTCAGCCCCGCCTCTTCAATGTGAAGTAGGTGGGCAGCCGAGCATCCCCTCCCTGTGGTCCTGGGGCATGGAAGTGACCCCCATCACGATGGGGGAGAGAAGAAGCACAGAGCCTTGAGCTAGACAAGTCCTTTTATTGGAAAAAAAGAAATAATAAAATAAAAGGCCACTGCATCACCTGTGCCCAGCCACCCCATGGGAGAGACACAGGTCAGACATAAGGCCCTGCGCCAGGGTGGGCACAGGCTGGGTCCAGGGGTTTAGGGAGCCATGGCGGAGCCCACTGGGCTGCAGCTCTCTGGGGCAATTCTTGGACCAAGACCCACTTAGGCTCAGGGGCTGGACCACCCTCTTCAGCTCTGAGTAAGCACCTCCTTTCCACACATTGCTTCTGTGTGCAAAAGAAAATCTGGCCCCTCTTTGGTTCCAGAAAGCTACCTGCAGCACCTGGTCTTTCATATCTACTTTTAGCACCTCCTGCCAGCTGAGGCAGGCAGCCTCCTTCTGTCCAGCCTCATGACACAAGGATGGGGCAGCTTCCTTTCCACTGGCCCCCCAGGCCTCAGCATCCAGGGACTCACTGGCTGGATGCCCCTCTTTCCTTTCAAGAAAGGAGTTTGCCTTTTCCCCTGCAGGTTGTCTGCTCTTTTAAACATTCAAGGAAGCTTTGCTTTCACAGCCTTCGAGAGCCCTGGAGCCTGAGCAGCTTAATATGCAGTGTCTGTGGCCCTGTTGCCTTGTCATGGGGGCTGAGAGAGGGGCATGGAAAGCCCTGGAAGGTTGGCTCTGCTCTCCTGGAACCCCAACTTCTCTTCTGCTAGAATGTACACAATAGTCAGAAGGTGGGGAGAACCTTCTAGGGCAGGAGGAGAGGACAGGAAGAAGAGCCAAGCTGGCAGCCCCAGACAAGGAGCAAGGGGCATTAGGACATTTATTTACAGGGAGACAGGCTGGACCCACACAAGGAAGCAGCTGCAGACCATCACACATGAAGATAAGACAGGATGCAGAGAGGGGCAGTCATTGGCCTAGCAGCTAAGGGGAACGTACAAGTGCACTTACACACATGTGCACTCACATGTGTGTACACATATACCCATACAGGTGCACTCACACATGCACTCACACGTACCTACACATATGTGCATTTATTCGCATAGTGCATTCACACATATGCTGACATGCACATACACACTCATCTCACATACATGCAGGTTCTAACATCAGGAAATTGGTTCCTTTTCTCAAGGTCCAAGTCCCCCAAGGCTACATCTCTCCATTAAGCATTTCTCCAGATCCTCACATAACCTCCCAGAGCCCCAGGCTGCATGTCTCATGACCAGCCTGCAATCTCAGGAGTTGGATGCTTCTTGGCAAGGCCAAGATGGCCTCAGGCTTTAGGTGGAGGGCAGGAAAGCCACCAGTCTGGAAGAGGTTAGGAGGGGGCTCAACAGCTCTCTACCATGGCGCCCATAGTTAGATCACTCTCGTCTCCCCAGACCTCAGATTTGTGAATGCAGGATCATAGACAAGCAGATACCCTGTGGGAGCATTCAGGAAGCACAGACACTGGAAGACAGCAGTGGGGAGCAGGACCCGAAAGGAGAGAGTCCTGGTGGACCAGGGATTTGGGGTGAGAAATCATGCAGGATAGGAATTCTCTGTGTGACAGACCTGGGGCCCCTCCAAGGTATGGGGAGAGGAGTTGCAGAAGAAAGAAGCTGTCCAAATTGTGTTGTTCCCACCCCCAGCCTCCCTGTGGCCTAGGCCAGCCCCATGGGGAAGAGCCAGGTCAGGAAGTGGACCATCCTGCCAGGGAGGGGTGGGTAAGGGTCACAGGTTGATGGCCTGCAGTAACTTAGGCCAGTCGCCCTCCCTCCTGCCCCAGGCAGCAGGTGAGCCCAGAGAATAACTCAGAAGCGAGTGCTCTGGTATCGCAGCCTTCGCAGGTCTGCAAGGCCGTCTGTCCGGCCATACACCTCTCTGCAGGGACTCTCGGCCAGTCACCGGGCCCCCGCCCCGACACCCCCACCACTGCTACTGCCACTGCCACTGCTGCTGCCGCTACTGGAGCTGCCGCTGCTGCACCGGTCTTCATAGATGGAGATCTCGATCTGGGGCAGTGTTAAGGAGGGCTGCCGGCTGCCAGCAGGGGTGGACAGGAACCGGCTGGTGGAGGCAAGCAGGGGAGCAGTAGGCAGAGCTGGTTCTGCTTCATGGACAGTGAGGACTTGGAGGCCTGGAGACCCCAAGTGCCCCCGCCTCCGCTTCCCCACACACACTCGGCTCAGGCATGGGGACTTGCAGGGCTGGGCATGGGGCGGACACACAGCCAGGGTCAGAAGCGCACGTTCTAGAGGGTCTAATTACCGAATCCCAGGACACAATATGTTCAGGAGGTGGTGTTACTGTATGGGACATGTGAAGACTTTGGGGTTCTGAGTTCAAATTCCAACTCGCCCACTCTCAAGCTATGTGACTTTAGACCAGTCACTTCCCTTATTACCCCACAGTTATCACATCTGTAAAATGGGGATAATAATAGAATCTTGGAGTTGTTGTGAGGCTTAAATGAAGTAACACATGCCAGCGCCTGGCACATAGTACGGGCGCAACTACAAGAAGCACCTCTCGCTGGACACTGTAAACTGAGTCTGGCATTTGTGTTTTCCTTACTCTTTCTTCTTAATTTTCCAGTAACAGTTATTTTTTAATCATTCTACTCTTGCTGCCGCTGACTAGGGGAGAAGAGCGTGCACACCTTGACCAGGTGGAGTGAGCCAGCCTCCCACCAAGACCTCATTTTTTTCATCTATGAAAGGGAGACCACCAGACCTACAACAAGGGATTAAATGAGGATTGCGTGAGATCAAGGACATATAAATGTAGGTGGAGAATCGCATATTCCTTGAGGGGCATTATAGCCTCATAGTTCAGAGTGGGCCTGGGCTCAAATCCTGGCTCTGACATTCACCACTGGGTGACCCTGCCAGTGATTGAAGTACCATGTGCTCATCATAAAAGGGAATAATAACAGTTACCTACCTTATAGGGGTGTTGTGAGAATTACATGAATCCTTTGTTTCAAAGCACTTAATATATCTGGCATTATTAAGCACCGATTACATGCAGCTCGATAAATAAAAGCAAACCCTGAAATTCACAAACAGCACCAATTGCTTATGGTAGGGAAGGGGGTTCGGTGACCCGAGAGGTAGGAAATCCTAGGAACACCCTGAGCAGAGGCCTCTAGGGTGGCCCTATTTCCTGGCAGCCTTACAGCAGACCCAACTGGTTGGCAGCTCTGCCCCCACACAGATCAGCCAGGAAGGATACAACCCTCATTCCACGTTCCACAGGGTCCGTTAGCAGGAGGCCTCGAGGGGCAAAGATCTTCTCATTCTGCTCCTGGATGTAGCGGGAGATCTTCTTGAGAACCTGCAGGGAGAGGGGGGTCGATGAGAACAGGGGCAGGGGTCAGGAGGGGATCCCTGGAGGAGGGGATGCAGGGGACGAGAGGAGCACCTTCTCGTAGTGGGTCTCCATGCAGAGGAAGATGAAGTAGGCCGTGGCACAAGCCAGGCAGCCCTCCAGGTAGGAGCTGCCCCCAATCTTCTCAGCCTCTGCATAGAAGCCGTTGAGGGTCTTCACCGTCTCCTCAAAGAGCTGCCGCTCAATCTGGAGGGAGAGAAGGACAGGGAGTCAGGCCAAGGTCAGCCTCCCTAGAGTGTGGACAGTCACAGGTTGAGGGGTACCAGTGGTGGGGCCACAGCAGGGGTGGGGCAGCACACAGGCAAGACCAGAGAGGCTGTAGGTGCCCGTAGAGCAAAACGGCACCAGACTGGCTGTCAGGAGACCTGGGGTTCAGACCAGACTTGGCTGCCAACTAGCTATGTGACCTTGAACCAGTGATTTAACAACTCTAGCCTCAGTTTCCACATCTATAAAATGGGGATAAGAGTGACTACTTGGCCTCTTGGAAATGGGAAACTCCTACGATATCCTAGATAGGAACGTTTTCTGAAGTGGATCAGGCTAGAACTCCAGCGACGTTGTCACCCCATCCCCTGTTCTGACGGCTGTAACAGAACTCAGGACCTGATTGTCAGGGTCTCTTCATATTTGGATGGGACTCCAATTGCACACGACATTGAATGAGACCTCAGGAGTGTCTCTCCAGGAGGGGACACTTCCTTCTAGCCAAGAGTTTACATGAAACATGACAGCCCCATGTGTTTGGACAACTGGAAAGCTGTCCTGCCTAAATCCATAACCACAATAGCTAACATTTATTCAACACATTCCATATTCCAGGCATTTTTAATGTATTCTTTTATTAAATCCTCATAACAATTCTATCAGAGAAGTATGACTATCGTTTCCACTTCACAAATGAGGACCAATTGAAACTCTTTTGTATAATCCAGGCAACCATCACCTCTTTTAACCGGTCTCCCTGCCCCCAACCCAGCCAAGTGAGCCTGTTAAAGTCAGATTATGTTACAGCTCTGATCCTCGCTAAGCCCATCTCTTACTCTCTTCCGCATTTAGTCCCCACTCCAGCCACACTGCCATCCGACAGCTTCCTAAAAAATGCCACAGATCCTTTGTGTTTGTGGCCTCGGCTATAACACTCATTGCTCAGACACTCCACTGCCTGGGTTGCTGAATGAAAGGATCAGGGAGGGTCTGCCCTCTGCCCTCCCCCAAACCCAGGCCAGTTCTATGGCAGCCTAAAATATAGGCTGCATATGTCCTGGACCTAGGAGCAAAAAGCAGAGAGAGCTGATGCCTTTCAACAGGCCATTCGTCCATGAGATACCCAAGAAGCTGAATCTTGAAGAAGGGACTGGGCATCAGGATTTTTTTAAGTTCCCCAGAAAATACTAATGTGCAGCTGGGGTAGAGAATTGCTGCTAAAATTCGGAGGTTCCTGAACTCAATCCAACAACTGAGCTAGCATCTCTGATGACACCTAACATCATCCAACAGGACTCGGAAATTTACATTTAACAAGCTCTCCAGTTGATTCTCATGCTACTGAAATCTGAGAGCTGCTGGACTAGAAAACCTCTGAGGTTTCCTCAGCTCTAACTTTCAATGAGGCAACAGCAAGGCTGTGTTAAGAATTTTTTTTTAATTCTTCCACATGAAGTGGCTAAACACGTGTCATATATTATTTTTATACTAGAAAAAAATACACTTGAATAAGCCCCTCAGTTCCATCATGGCCTTTGGTCCAAGTTTAGAAAAAGATGTCCTTACCCGGCTGTCCAGCTCTGGGGGGAATTTGGTCTGGAACTGACAGATGGTCCCATCACTGTAGTCTCTCTGGATAAAGACCTTGGTGGCCAGTGACGCACTTCGCCGGAGCTCCTGCAGATTGTGGACCTGAGGAGACACAGAAAAGACAAGTGATCGGGGTGACCATCCTTCTAGGTTTCTCTGAGACTGAGGGGATTTGGGGATGTAGGTCTTTCAGCACCGAGACCAGGAAAGTTCCTGACAAACCAGAACAAGTCAGCCACCCTACAAGTGCTCCAGGAAGACCATGAGGGAGCAGAACTGTGGGATTTGCCACAGAAGATGCCTCAAGCAACCTCAGAAAAATCTGAGCCAAAATGAGAGATTCTGGGACAATCAGCAGAGCCAAAAATAAATTTTAACAAGAGGAAAAGACTTCTTGGTGGCTGGCCCAGATGTCTCTGTCTGTCTCTCTCTCTCTCTCTCTCTCTCTCTCTCTCTCTCTCTCTCTCTCTCTCTCTCTCTCTTATACGCACACACATACATACACACACACACACGGTGGGACCTTTCACACTTTCATTCATTCACTAAGTATCAGATGTTCACCACTGTCAGGACTTGGCTTGGGAAACCTAGCACTGAACAAGACTGAAGTCTCAAATCCTGCTGAGTGGAGCTTATGGCAGGCCTGGGAGTGGGGAGTGTGGGGGGCAGAAGAGAATCCAATGTCCATGAACTCAGAGGGAGATTCGGGTTTAGGACAAGTTATAGCCCAGGTCAGGGAGCACCACAGATGGTGTTCACGTCCAGCCCTTCTCACCATAGGAAAAAAAAAAAGACTCACAAATGTTCAAAGCCCCAGAAAAAAATTGTAGATAAAATGGGCTGAAGCCAGAAAGTGAAGAAATTCCCTGCCATTATAGGAAGCAGTGGGGTGACTTCTGTCCCCTATCCATACCTGCAGACTTGACATTGACACAGACTCTTATCATTTGCGGGGAGTGGGCTCAATTCCACAGAACAAGGCCTTTTCTTCCACGTCTAGCCTCAGTCACCCACATTGCAGACAAGCAACCCACTGGGTGAAATAAGCTAGACATTAGAATCCTGTGGAGAAGAAGCCCCAAAGGCAGAGTGTGAACACACAGCCAGTTCATCCTGTGTAATTAAGGTGAATCCAGTCAGTCAGCTTTTATTTATTGAGTCCCTACTATTGCCAGGCTCCAGGGATGCCGAGCTCCAGGGAGGAAGACAAGTAAATATATAATGAATTCGACTGTGATAAATGCTACAGAGAAGTAACTTCTTACCCAGGAGCGCTGACTCAGAAAGGCTTCCTGAGCTGTTGTTGAGGCAGAAAGGAAGGCCAGGAGTTACCAGTGGTAGGGGCAGGCAGTGGTGGCAAGAGAGAGGAAAAGGCAACCCAGACTGAGGGAGAAGCTTGTGCAAAGTAATTAAGATGGCAGAGAAGGCAGTCTACTCCAGTGACTGGAGGCAGATCTCAGCAAGAATAGAGTTGGTTTGCAAATCAGATAGGAACATCAGGAGAGTTCCTTCTTCTCCACAACCTAACACTTATTATTTCTTGTCTCATTGATAATTTGCAGTTCCTCAAAAAATTAAGAATGGAATTATTGTGTGACCCTGCAATCACTCTTCTGGGTATCTACCTGAAAAACTTGAAAATATTTATAAAGATATATGCACCCCCATGTTCATTGCAGTATTATTCACAATGGCCAAGAAATAGAAATAACCGGTGTCCTTTGATAGACAATTGGATAAAGAAGTGGTGGTACATATATACACATAGAATATTACTTGGCCATAAGAAGAGATGAAATCCTGCCATTTGCAACAACATGGATGAAACCTGAGAATATTAAGCAAAATAAGTCAGATGGAAAAAGTCTAAAACCAAAGATTTTACTTATATGTGGTATATAAAACTGAAAGCAACAAATGAACAAGACAAACAAACAAAAACTCATACACACTGCTAACAACAGTATGGTGGTTAGAGAGAAAGTGGGGTGAGTTGGAGGTAGAAAATGGTAAAGGGGGTCAAATATATGGTGACAGAAGGAGATTAAACTTTGGGTGGTGAACATACAATGAAACATACAGATGATGTGTTATAGAATTGTACACTTGAAACCAGTATAATTTTATTAACCATTGTCACCTCAATAAACTTAATAAAAATTTTTAAAAGAACATTTGAAGAATATAGAAGAAAGTTAGATAGAAAAGAGCTGGAGGAGTTTCTGGAGGGGAAGATTTAAGATGAAAGATACTTAAACTTGCTTATAAATTGGGGAAAGAATAAGTAATGGGAGAAAGTTTGCCAATGTGATGGGAGGAGCAAATAATTGGTAGATCAAGGTACTGGAGAGGTACGAATCAGACACAGACCACCATATGAGATTTTTCTAAATCCAGGTGAACCTTGTTCTACATAAGAGATGAGATCTTAAAATGTTGTGATTGGACTAAATAATGCATAAGTGCTCGTCTAGTTTTAATAGTTCTTGTTTCTTCCAATCAAGGTTTTAATTGAAGTCCTCTTAACATCTACTGGGATCCCATGATAACTGAAAAATAAAGAATGCTTTGCTAATAAAAATAAGTTATTCATCAACATGTTAAAGGTTTCATACTGTTTTATTTTCAAAATAAAAAGAAGGGACTATGGCCTTTCTCTGCCTTTCTAAACCAACTGACATGAGCCATTTGATATTGAAGATGGATTCCCTTAGCCCCAGAAGGATCATTCTGGAGACTTTGTGAGTGGTACAGGAGAAGTGGGCATGACTGGGGTAGGGTGTCAGTTGGAGGGATGACTATCTCTGTAGTAGTCCAGGGGAAACTAAAGTGGGTCTAATCCCAGAAAAATTATGTGATAATGGAAAGAAAGGGGGGGAAACTGTGCTTTAACCATTCTGATATAGACTCAGCTTTCTCCCCTCTGACATCCTCCTTTGTCTGTGCCTGAATGTACACATGCACTGTGTGCTACCATGAAGACATGTATCTCCAATGGCATGGTTACTGTTTACCACAGCCATCTCTTCTTCCTCTTAGGCACAAAGCTAGATTAATTCCCAGATTTCCTTGCAGTTAGATGTGGACATGTGACTGAATACAATGTGAGTGGAAGTGATAAATGTCATTTATAGGCTCGTAAAGACCAGCCACTTCCCTGTGATCTTTCCCCTTCCACAGAAACCAAGGGAGCCACATGTTGAAGATGGTGGAACCACAAGTTGGAAAGAGCCTGGGTATCTACATCATTGCCAGAAGGAGATCCACTCACTGATCAGGAACATCTGTCTGAGACTTTACTGAGCAAGAAATAAACTTTTATATTACGCCATTAGTATTTTTAGGGTGCTGCTTTACATAATACATTCTCATTTACTTTTGGCTTTTACCCATTGGTTCTCAAAGTAACCAGAGTGGGAGGGATCAACACCCTTTCTAACCCCAAAAATATTCTGAGCCTTAGGACACCATCCTGGCTCTGGGTGACTGGAGATCTGTTTCCCTCCCTGGAATTTTTGTGGGGTCTTGAGTTGTTGCTAGAGGATGGTGTCAGACACAATTTATATGTCAGGGCCCTAGTTTCCCAGACCTATGTAGAGCACACACATTACAAACTCTTCTGTAGATGGCGGAGAGTAGGACTTGAGGCAAGGCGGGATCTCCTGGCTCTCTCTCTGTCCATGGTGGCTCAATTGTGAAGTACCAAAGAGCTCTGATGGAAAGATGGCCCACTGACCTAGCAGGAAACCTGGTGCTAGTCCTGGCTTGGCCACATGACTCTGGAAAGTCTTTTCTTCTCCAGGGCTCCATTTCTTCAACTAGAAACTGAGAGGTCAGAACTATGTAACTGTGAAAGCCCCTTCCAGCTTCGACATTCTAGAGGCCTTATCAGGGATTATGAATGCAAATGTTTATAGGGAACTAAGCATGTAAGTGGGCCAGTTAGGCGCTGTGGCTAATTAGAGAATCCATGACCTGTCTCAAGAAAACACCTGATCATTGCCATGTAAGAATGTGTGCCCAGGTTGTGATTCTGATTTTTAAAGAAAAGCCATAAATCCAGATTTCCTTAAGAGAAAATATTCTGATTTTTAAGCACTTCCAATAAATTTTTACATTTATAAGCACTAAGCAGACTAAATGAGGTACACCTGAGAACAAGAGTCGTTCCTAGAGCTGCCAGTTTAAGACTTCTGAATAAGGATTCCCATGATGGGGACATTGGACCAGAGTTAGAGCCAGGCTCCCAAACACTTGCCAGCTACTTAGCTTTCAGGAAGCTGGCAGCAGTTTTCAGCCACGATCTGTGATGCTCTGAAATCCCACAAAAGGGTCGCAAACATGCACGCACTTCTCTGAGAGGTCACAGCTTCTATGTCTTCCCTGGGTGGTTCTCCCTGGGCACTGACCCAGACACCTGGACTTCTCATTTACTTCTCACCTTCCTCAACCCTCTCCTTTCCTATCACCATCCCCCGGCCTGTTAGCAGCTAAGTAAGGACAGAGCCAAAGCATTTCATGAGAAAATGAGTGGTGAGATCTGCTGGCACCTACTTTCAAACTGCTGTGTGACAGGGCGGGGAAGGCTGCTTAGAGAGGAAGTATCCCAGGTCACACATTTAGGGCCTGTACACCTGATAAAGTCAACCTGATGGAGGTGGAGAGGAGCAAGCAGATGAACACTTTCAGGCCTGATCTGTCCTAGACACACAGGAGGCCCTGTCTGGCCCACATTTCTATCCTCATTAAAAACAGCTAATTCCAGAGGATATATTTGCGACTCAGGAGTTTCAGCTGATGAGACAACTCTGTGCTGCCTGGCTGGGCTGTGGAGGATGAGTGAGGACCATGAGTCACAGGCAGCCAAGTCAGGCCTTAGAATGGAAAACTGGGCACGGGGCCGCCCTGCTTCTCAGCCTACAGCAGAGCTGAAGCCAAACCCATTGTCTCCTGGTTGTTAATTCTACACCTCAGTGATCAGCCCTCCAAATGCCCTGCTTGAATAATGCTACTTGGGAGCATTTTAAAATCTCTTATGGGACCAAACTCCACCATTTGGAGAAGCCCCTCCCAGCAAAGCATTTCCTAGCTGTCTTTGGCCATCTGGGTGGACCCTGCTCCCAGTGACACACATTTGCAGAGGTTTGTCACTCAGGAAATGGGCTTATTACAGTTTTCCAAATGAGGTCAGTATATTATCACTCAGGAGGCTTCATCCCTCCTCTGAGTTTCTTACACACACCCCTCCCCTAATGCTAACTCCTAAACAGAAATTAGGAAGCAGAAAAGATCTAGTCCATGCCTTCCTCCCAGGGATCTAGGGATACCCAATCTTTCTCAATTCTCTCACTTTTTGTCTCATTCTCCCTCGCTATCTCTTTTCCTTCCTCTCTCCCTCCTTCTATCTCTTTCTCTCTTTCTCCCTTTCTTTCCTCTCTCCCTTCTCCTCCCCTCAGAACACCTTCTGAGGATTTCTTAGAACCCTAAGGGAATGGCCCCAGGTGATTGGCATGAGGTTTTCCTTCTCCCAACAGGTTTTTCCTGGTAATCTTAACTCATTCCTAACATTAAAAACAGCTTGAGGAGAATGACTCACTCTGCAGCCCAGATAATGTGCACATCCTGTGCCTTGGCAGAGCTAAGGCTTCCTCCCTCAGTGCTGCTGTCAGAGTCTACCCAAGGCCAAACTGAGAAGTGGGCAATGTTTGCCCTCAGCTCTCTATACCTTCTGGGCATTCTTCTGTCCCTCTACCCTCAAGCCGACTCAGCCATGCCAGTCAGGTGGCCTGAGTCCCCATGTTCCAGCTCTTCCTGAACTCCTTTGCATCCCTCTCTCATCAAAGCCTCATGTTGAGACCCCTAGAGCACTTTTCTCTGTTGGGCAATACAGTTGGCTAATTGATACACCTGGATGCAGCAGAAAAATCACTGTCCAGGGAGGCAGACAACTCAAATTCTAGTCCTGGCCCTTCCACTTATTTGCCATATTTTCTTGGAGAAGTCTCAGCACTCCAGTTGCATCATCTGTAAAATGAAATAATGATGTTTTCCTTGGCTCCTTCACAGGGATCAGGCGAGCTTCTGGGCTTCAGTTGTCTCATCTGTTAATTGGGGATAATAACACTATTCTTGCCCACTTCACAGGGTTGCTCTAAGCCTCAAAGGAAATCATGCATGTGATGGTGCTTTGTACACAGGAAAGTGCTAAATTCAGAGAAGTGTTATGAGCAGAGCCTCTCCCTGAGGAGTCACACCTCCTAACAGCAGCCTCCTGGAAACACTGCCTCGACCTAGAGATGTGAGCCTGCTGGTTGGAATCTGGAAACCATAGCAGAGCTGAGAGAGAGAGATGCTGGAATAGGTAGGCCTCTTAGAATATGTCAAATCACATCACAATGTTGCCACCTTCCCCATCAACAATGCTGTCCCAACTATGTCCAAGTGGCTGAAGTTTCTCCTTCCTGCCCAACACCAGTAGACTCTGCTGCAGTCTGGTAGCCCTGTCTGGAAGGTGACCAGCTCCTTGGCCATTTCTCCTTTGTTTTTCCTGTTCCAGTGTCTTTGGCACCTTCTGAGCATTCTGCATCCCTCCACTCTAGAAGCCAAGATGCATGGGTCTGCTCAGGGCTTGTCCCCTCACAGGGTCCCAGGGGGCAAGCTCTCCTAAGTAACCCTGTGCCTTGTCAGAAAGCTGAGTGATGCCAAACAACAGTACCTTGTTCTGTGCTGGCAACAACAGCAGAAAAACAACAATAACACTTAGTATTGATGTCACGCTGCTCACCAGATGCCCAGAGGCACTGCAGAATCATTCAAAAGCCTCTGCTGCTCCCCATGGCTTGTGTTGCAGTGAGGTTGGAAATGAGGAAACACCACAAAAGGAGTCAACATCAGAACTGAGGAGACACTAGTGTCCTAGGTTCTACTCCAAAACTTCAAAGGAAGAAACTTTCAGCTCTACTGCTGACATGCTATGTAAGTATCAAATATAACCCCCTTCTCCATGTGTTAGCTTTACCATTTATTAAGTGGGGACATAAAGAGCACAATTTCCCTCATGAAATGAGGAGGTAGAGGAGATAATTCCTGATATCTTAAGCATTGTATATAGACTTTGCCCTCAGCCAAGAGATCTCTTGGCTCAGCTTTCAAGTCCATTGAAGGTGACACACCTATAGGCACACCCTGAAGAAGGCAGCTCCTCCCATTAGACACAGAAGAAATATGGATGCCCTGGTACAGGAAACTCAAATGGGGTGAAAAATAAGAAAGCGTGATATGCAAAAGTGGGGCTTGGTGCAGGCAGCTCATTGTAACCAACCATTTGGGGTTTGGCCTGAGGATTCCTCGTCCTCCCCTGGCCCCAGAAGGAAATGCTGATGTGGAGGTAGGTCTGTCATCTTTTAGCCAGGTTTCTGGGCTCAGAAGCTGGATGGCTGCACCGCATAGCAACAGCAGCCAGCCGCACTCCCTATCCTAAAACAGGCACATTTCCAGCCCTTTAGGGAAAAGGTTTCAGGATTTGCAGTCCAGAGGAAAGGGAAACCCCAGCTGAGGCTCCAGGAGCAACCCTGGCGCTAGTACCAACAAGTGTCACTGACAGTTTCAGGACTCAAATGGAGAAGATTGACACGCCAGGAGTGAGATGAGCTCTCACGAGGAGTCCCTCTCTTCCACCCTACCACTCTGCCCTCCACCCCTTCTTTCCCGACCCGTCGGGGAGACTACCCCATCCCGCCCTACCCCACACTTCTCAACACACACACACACACACACACACACACACACACACACACACACACACACACACACACACATCTTCCTTTCCCGCCCAGTACGCCCTTAGCGGGGATCTGTTCCCGCAGCAGTCGGGCACTGCCTGAGGGCCGGGTGCTCGCCCCCTACCTCGGTGGCCATGTTCCGGGAGCACTGACCGCTCACAGCCTGGGAGGGGCCGGTCAAGGGGGGCTGTCCGCGGTGCTGACTCGGGAAGCAGGTGGGCCGGCGGGAACAAGATGGGGCCCGGGGCGCTGTCCGCAGTGCTGATGCGGACGCCGCGGGCCCGGCCGGTGGGCAGGTGGTCGGTCAGGCGTCTAGGTCCTGGGGACTGTTTCTGTGCTGTCCGCGGTGCTGATGCGGGCGAGGCGAGGCCGCGCCGGAGGCTCCTCACTGCCGATCTCCCTCTGCCGCTGCTCCTGCAGGCAACCGCCGGGTTTATCCTTGACAGCGGCGGCAGGGATGGGGGTAGCGGGGCAGGGGGAGGAGGGGCCAGGCGCCTCCACTGACCGGGAGGGGGAAGCCGCAGCCCCCAGACTCCCGCTCCCGCCGGCGGGAGAGGAGCCCCTCCTGCGGCCAGAGGCTCCCTACTCCCGCCCCGCCCCGCCTGGAGGCCCCGCCTCTCCCGCCTGCCCTTCCCCCTAGTAAGAACGCCAGCTTCTCTGCGCTCGCTACAGAAGCCTCTAAGGGTCTGACAGATGCCGAGAAGAGAGAGGTAGGACAGTTTGGGGGCAAGACAATCCAGCCTGCGGAGGCTGAGGGTCCTCAACTCGTTCGCAGGTCCCCAAGTGAGGCCTCTTTACCTTGCCTAAACCCCTCCCCTTTCTCTAAACCCTCCCCCATTGTGGCCCAGGCTGCCTCTCCTGCATTTTTTTCTTGTTTCTTCTTTATGTCCCCCTCCGCAGGCTCGCATGGACGTTCCCTCTTCTCCCTCTCTCCTGTTCACTGCCTTGAACCCTATAAGCTAGAGGAGGATGCTGCAACCACAGAGAATCATGTCCTTTCTTTAAATACGTTCTGGCATTTCATCCCGGATACCCTGGAGTCCTTTCTTTCAGGGAGCTCCAGAAATTAAGCCAATATCTTCCTGCTTCTCTTCCTGGTCCTGGCCCCACCCCCTCTTTCCTCTCTCCTCTGAGATCCCAGAGTTTACACACACCACCACCACTCAAAAACCACAAGCAGATGGTGCCAAACTGGTATGTCCACTCTCTAAGGATGACAGGTCTGGCCCTGGTGCTTCCTTCACATTCTCAACATCACACCTTCCAACCAGATGCCCCAGTTATCTGCTTAATAAACAGAAAGGAAACACCACCACAGATGCCTTTTTACACACCCATAATACTCCTTGGTCTATTTGAGGGGGAGCTGAGTGTATTCCTCTGATATTCAGTGCTGCCTGAGAGTCAGCAGCAACAACCCACACACACAAAGAGAGACATGGGCAGCCAGGAGACTTGGGTTCTGACTCAGAGTTTACCAGTTGTATGACCTAAAGCAAATGCTTCACATCCAAGCTTCTTTCTGCAAAGTGAGTGTTGGACTCCACTAGACTATTTCTAAGATCTTAGTTTTTTTTTTCCATTCAGCCTTTTATTTTAAAATTTTCAAACATACAGAAAAGTTGAAAGAATAGTACAATAAACTATATTGTCCACCTGGCTTCAACAGTTGTTACCATTTTACCATATTTGCTTGATAGATAAATATAGAAACATATTTGGCTAGATTACTAGAAAGTAAGTAACAGATAGTGTGAGGCTTTATTCTTAAGTACTTCACTATTCATCTTCTAAGAATAAGGACATTCTCCTACCTAACCACAAAATTGTTATCACGTCTTTAAAGATTTCATATCATCTAATATTCTAGGATAGGTTATTGTTCCTAAAACACATTAATAACAATAACCCCTCAGAACATCCCCCAGAACCTTTCATTTTTAAAAGTAACATTTATTGAGCACTTACTATGTGCCAGACTATGTTAGGTACTTAACACATATTATCATATGTAATCTTCATAATTACTCTTTGAATTAAATAAATTATTGGATTATTAATTATTTAATAATGAATAAATAAACTGTTATCCTTTTATTATTCACATTTTGCAAAGGAGGAAACTGAGTAAGTTGCCCAGGGTCATGTGGCTTATGAAGAATAGAGGCAAGATTTGAACACAGGTAGTCAAGCTCCAGGGCCTACGTGGTTGATCCTCCTGATTGTATTGCACCCCCAGCATCTGTTGGAGCATATAACTAGCAAAACAGTACCACATCTTCAACTTCCAATTCACAGATAATCATACGGAGTCCCCAAGGATAAGTGACATGCCAAAGTACTTAAAGGTAGATGTTTCTTTCCACCTTAGAGTTTGACAAATGATTTGGCATCAAGGAGCAAACTGAAAATAACTAAATCCCATGGTGGTCACTGGTAATAAATAAATGCATAATCTGATGATTTCTGTATAACTCTCCTGGTTCCTCACTCTTGATTTTGATAACATTATTAGGCAACCATTAGGAAACCACCTCTTCACCTGATGACAAGAGACCTGCGTGAGTTTATTCAACAAATCCTTCATTCAGTGTATATTTATTGAACACTTACTATGTATTAGGCACTCTTCTAAGAGCTTGGGATACAGTGATGACTAAATGCATAAAGATTCTGTTTTTGTAAACTTACAGATTAATGGGGGGTAACAATCAATAACAGATTAGCAAATAGTACAAAATATATCAAGGTATGATCATTGCTAGAACAAAAAGTAAATCATGGTAAGGAGACAGAGTGAATGAGACTGGGGGCTGGGGCTTGGAGGTTGCCTGTTTTAGAAAGAATAGTCAGGGAAAGCTTTTTTGATAAGGTGAGATTTGAATAGAGGCCTGGAGTAAGATAAAATTAACAGGCAGATACCAGAGGGAAGAGTGACAAGGATTAGAGGACAGAGTGCAAGGGCAGGACTGGGTTTACTATGTTCAAAGAATAGCAGGGAGACCAGTACCTAGATTGGAGTGGGCAAGGGGAAGAGAAATAGGAGCTGAGATCACAGAGGTAGCAGAAGCCAGGTCTTAAAGGGCTTGCAAACCTTGATAAGAACTTTGAAATGCATTTAGCAAGTGAGATTGCAAGCCTTAGAAGATTTAAAGTAGAGACATGACATTATCTAATTGCAGTTTTTTAAACATTACTCTGGATGCTAAGGTTGGGGGAGGCAATGTTGGAAGCAGTGAACCAATTAGGAGATTGTTTAGGTAGTCCAGATAAGATATGGTGGTGGCTTAAACTTGGGTAGTAGCAGTGGAAATAGTGAGAAGCGGCCAGACGCTAGATGTAATTTGGAGATAATGCTGACAGGATATGTGGATAGATTGGGAGTGTGGTATAAAAAAGAGTCAAAAATGATTTCAAGTTGTGAAATCTGTACCAGTGTAAGGAGGAGTTCCCATTTACTGAGCCAGGAAGACTAGAAGTTGAGTAGGGATAAGGAATGCTGAGTTTTGGATATGTTTAGTTGATTTAGATTTGAAGTTTGATATGCATGTTATACATCTAAGTAGAATAGGCAGTTGGGTTTCAGGAAAGAGCTGTAGAGGGTCAGAAATATAACTTCAGGAGTCATCAGTGTGTGAATGACATTTTAAACCATGGGAATCAATGAGATCATCTAAATGGTGTGTATAGTTAGAAAAAATGTCCAAGAACTGATCCTAGGAAGGTTGGTACTTACAGGTCAGGAAAACAAAAGGAGACTGAGAAGAGTGGCTAGGAGGAGACCTGCGAGAGAGGTGTCCTGGAGCCAAGCTAGAAACCCGTTAACAAAGCCTTCCTGGCCATGCTGAGTGCTGCTCATATGGAGAATAAAATGAGAACAGAAAAATGACCATTGAACTTGGCAATATCAATAAAAGAACATCCAGCCTAAGAAAAAGTCTTATAAGAATTTGAGCCAAACTAACAACAATCATCAAGAAGCAAAATCTCACTGAACTGAGAAAATGTTCCAGAAAAACGAAAATTTTGCAGCTTATTTTATACATTAGAATCAAAGGAGGAGACTTAAGAAGTGTTACATGAAATTCATTGATGTTAGATTAGCGAGGTGGGAGAAAGCAAATCAGAGAAATCTCTGAGACTGGATAAAAAGAAAAATGAAGAGACATGTATTTCTTTTACACTGGTCAGTACAGGATAGTTAACATTTACAGTACACAGGGATGGTATTTGGACAACAAAATAACAATGTGGTTTCATCCTCTGGTGCTAATGGTTGTGCCTTTGACTGGTCTGGAAAAAAAATTTACTCTGACATTTCAAGATATGTTGTCTTACATGCACAAAGACAATAGATAATTTTAAAGGTAAAGATTGCCTTTTGTCAAGAAAGCTACAAGGCCTAAGATGTGACTACCCACCATGACCCATTTTTAGGGATTTTTATATTCACACCATCCTGTGTGGTTACTTTCAGTCTCTAGGTTTGTAAGGCTTGTCATGCAGGCCTCCCCTGAGCTTGTCAGGTATAGTATGTGGCCCCTTTTTTGTCCACCCCAGTGACCTTGTTAAGAGCTCTTTGAGTGTAGAGTAGAGATGAGATCTTGACTACAGTGTATTTGAGAGTTAGAATGGAGGAGAGAAAGCAGAGATACTGAGAGTATAGACAACTCTTTAGAGGCATTTTGCTGTAAAAGGGAGGAAAGAGTAAGAAGGCAGCTTGAGGGAGATGTAGGAACAAGGAAGGCTCTTTTAAATTTAAGAAGGGAAACATTAGAGCCTGTTCATATGATGATAGAAATAATGGAGGGAAAGACTGATGGCTCAGAAAAAAGAGGGTTAAATGCAGAAGCAAGTTCTGAATAGGTCAGCAGAGGATGAGATCCAGGGCAAACATGGAAGAGACAGCTTTGGAGAGGAGCACAGAAAATTTTCACCATGAATACCATGGAAGAAGCAGAGTAAACAGCCACAGTAGTAAGTTAGGAGGTGTTGAATTATAAGCAAAGACCTGAGCTCTATTCCTTACTCCACTTCAACTAACCAGAGATTTCATGCCTCAGGACTTTTCTCCACAAGTACATGCAGCTACTATGTATAGGGAGCTTGCTATGGCCAAGCATGATGCTGGCATTTTCCTCTGCAGCCCTGCTCATTGAAATTATAAGACTAGGACTCTAGAGAGAACCTTGAGATTATTCATGCAAAGATAAATGATCTCTTTTAATATCCAGCTCTTCTGACTGGAAAGAGACTTAACAGCTTTGGCCTTTTATCATTACTTTGCCTCCGGGGTTGTTATAACAATCTCAACCTCAAGACTTGGAGGCGTCAAAGTGGAAGCCATGGAAAGAAATCCACATTCAAGGGGGGAAAATTTTATTCTGTGCTGACTCACAGCTATGATGGGATGCTACAGGGTGGAATGTTCCCACACTCCAGTCATTGGGACTTTAACTCTTGAAGCAGGAGGAGATGTTGTGATTTAATCTGACTAGTCATTATTAGCCAGCTGTCTTGGGACGAACCAGTCCTCTGCAAGACTAGCTCTTTGATGTTTTATCATAAATTAATGAGTTCGCCTACAAAATAACATCAAAGAAGATCCACTAATGAATTCCTTGTTATCATCCTCCAATCTATGGCTGCATTGAAAAGTCTCCCAGAAAAAAAAAAAAAGGACCACAGCCAGCAAAAGAAACCAAGTAAAAGATTTGGAAATCACAATATCTGAAAAGAGATGAAGAAAAAAATGAACTGCAAAGTGCAGAGGAGATAGAGAAAGAGCTAGCAAATTTCAGGGAAATAAAGAAAAATCAGGGGAGACAGGGAGATTCTCAGCACATTCTTGCATGAATGCTTGAGGGGGAAATGAAATTGTGACCTGGAAAGTTAAATAGTGTCATCTCAGAGCACATTGGGGGATGACGAGGAGGTGTGTGGTATAAAACAGTGTCCCTGAAGTCAGATGACCTGAGTTTCAATCTCTCACTCTATTTACTATGTGCTCATCAGCAACTCAGTCTCTCGGAGCCTCAGTTCTCTGACCTATAAAATGGTGGCAACAATTCTCCCTACCCAAATAAAATCCCTCCAAGCATGGGGAGATTTCTCTATATGTTATCTGACTCTTCCAAATCTGGTCTTTCAAGAAGAAAACAGAAAAAGATTTATGGAGATATCTCGTTGGAGATCTTCCCACAGAGATTTATTTCAGGCCCAGCAAGATTTACTAAAGCACAGAAAAGATCAGCAAACCTGCTTAATTTATCTCAGTGAGCAGTTATTGAATGTCTACTATACACCAGACAGAAAGATGACTACAGGATGTTTCCAAACCCCCAAGGATGACCAGGCTCTATGGTAAGTCCTAAGGTAGAACTGCCTCAGAATGGGGATCCAGAAAAGGTTTTATCACTACATGACATTTGAGCTTAGACTTCAAGGACTGGTGTCATAACCCCAGACAGCAAATAACAGGACAGGTGTACAAAGCCAAGAAGGCATGAAAATTGCCTGGAAACAGAACCTCTGGAACCTCAAACTCAAGCAGCTGCCAGCCAGCAATAGGAATGATTGCAAAGACCTCAGAAACATGAATGGAGAGGACCCACCCTAAAAATAGTACCAGAGAAGACAGACCGTGACACATGTCTGGAAGCGGAGTCACTAGAAGGTGACTAAGCTAATGGGGTTGCCTCCCTTTCTTGACTTAATTCATAGTCTCTTTTCATCTGTATCTCTCTCTCTCTCTCTCTCTCTCTCTCTCTCTCTCTCTCTCTCTCTCTCTCTCTCTCTCTTTCTCTTTCTCTTTCTCTCTCCCTCTCTCAGAGGAAGTGTAGTAGGAGGCAAGCTCTTTTATAAGAATTCACAGCTACCCCAGGAGAAACTGCAGATACTGAGATGACGTCAGGGGACCTGTTGTTACAACAGCCACTGTGCCGAAGGTCAGACAGAATACCAGAAGGTATATGCCCCTGTTCCGATAGCAGCTCCAGAGGGACTCTAGAGTAGCAATCATCAAATGATTGACTACAGGGTCTTATTCCATAGCAAGCAAACTGGCAACAAATGCACTAATCACTTCAAACCACAGCCAACTGGGGGAATATTGCAAGGCTTCTGACAAAATGATGGAAATTCTCTAAGAAAGTAAATAGGCATGAGCATAAAGGGTAATAGGTGCTTATAAAGCATCATTAATTATGAGAGCCAAAGGGATCATGGAGTTCAAAACAATTTAAGCTGAAAAACCCTTTATTCAAACAAAATCTTTTATGAAAGTCAGATATATAAAATAAATAAAAGAAAATGAATTTGAATGAAGGAAGGCAGAAATCACCTGCTCTACTACCCCCTCACTCCCTACAGAGACCCTCAAAACACCTTCCATGAGCCCCCTAGGGCTCAACAAAATAGTTTTTTAACCATCAAAGTAACATATGCCTATGGTTTTGAAAATCCAAACATATTGAAAGGCTTATAATAAAAGGCAAGAAGAGTCCCCTGCCTACTCTGTCCTACACTTTCTTACCTTCAATCATTTTTCCCCTAGAAGAAATGACTTTTCATTCTTTTGACGATTTCTGCTTTAAATTCTTCTGATAGTTTTCTATACATTTGATAAACGGTATGCCTGAAGTTCTATTTCTTGATTTATTAACTTTAGAAACCTTGTCCTGTTTTCTGCAGTGACAAAAGAGAACTTCGCTCACTGTGCCACCCTCACTTCCCAATATAGTTACAGCACTTGAACTTAATTTTTATTTTTATCAAAGTAATACATGAAATTAGTTTAAAATTCCAACTGGGGATGAATACCTTTAGTGGAAAACAGAAACCTTGTCCTACTCTTCCTTCTTTCTCATTCTCCCTATGTTCCTTCCTTCTAAGGTAGATTAGCTCGTGGAGACAGAGAACGTCTCTATTTAGTTTCCCTTCTTGTTCTTTTCCTATAGCATTCATCGCCTTTTCTAGCAAACGGTATCATTTACTTATTATGTCTTCTGCTTGCCTTGCCTGCTAAACTGTAAGCTTGGGCAAGGCTCTTTGTTATGTTCTCTGATGTATCCCAACTGCCTAGAATAATGGCTGGCTCAATAAATATTTGTTGAATTAATTAAAGGAAAATTCTCTGGGAAAGGGAGAGAAAGAAGCAGGTTTCTTTGAGATCGTGTTAGAACCAATCATTTTACATCTGATTTGTTCTATAGAAAGAAATGACTATAAATGAAATTTTTATTTTGTAGATATGACATTCTTCTGAACAGTGGGGAGGTGCTATAATAGATAAAGACCTCACTTCAGACCCACTCATTGGCTTTGCAAGTTTGGACAAGTTGGTCCAATTGCTTTGGAAAGAAAGTAGCTATTTACTTATGTTGGTAGAGGCTGGGTAGGAAGTGAATGTCGAGGAGGTGGCCTTTGTCAGCAGTAGTCTCCCAAGAACAGCTCCTGCTGTGGAAGGAGAGGCAGGGTGATTCCTCCAGGGGTAACAACCACCATGGGCCCCAGAGCCAGAGGGCTGGACTCTGGGCACTGGCAGGAAGGAGAGAGTGCCACCCTGAGCCCACCCATCCCAGTACTATGAGTCCCACCTTATGCATCTCAAAGCCCACTGGGCCCAGGAAACCTTTCCTGAACCACCCTACTCCCGACACAGGACTTTAATAGGCATCTCTCATGGCTTTTATCTTACCGTGCTTTGCGTGGTAAACTCCTATAGAGCTTTTGGAATTCCTGACCACTAGCCAGGTCACAGGGCAGGTTCCAGGGATTGGAATGTTTCCATAGTCTCTGGAGTTCTGACAGCCATTTTACCATTCCCTGCCCCCATACCTTCTATTCCTCCTTACAGCCTTGATGTTTCTCTATATCTATAGATTCCTTAGCAAAAAAGTTATCACTCTCTCTTCACCAAGGCCACAACACCCTGGGATCCTACTTTACCTGGATCCAGCCTATCACTCTCAGCCCCTTCTCACTACTTCTCTCCCTCACACCCTCCATGCCAGCCACAGCCCTATTAGACTTCTACTTTTCAGTCCCTCAAATGTGCTATGCTCTGTATCACTTTTGAGCCTCCCTTGATACATGCTCTGCCTGAAATGTTCTTTCCCTCCTCTTACCTGGTTAAACCTTTTCAGATCCCAATCTAAAGTTTACTTCCTTGGATAGTACAGTTTTATTTTTCCCTACATTTTGTTTGTTCTGATTATATTTATTAAAATAATATTCTTTGCTGAAGCTAATAATAAAAAATTGAGACTTGTAAAAACTAAAATCAAATTTACTTCCTTGAGGAAGCCTTTCCTGGTGCTTTAGCTGTGGTTAGGTACCTCTATTATGAGCACCCTATACTTGCCTCACAAAACAATCATGTTTTCTAAAATTTATTTGTCTGTCTTCCTTATTAGACCATAATTCTCCTGAGGGCAAGAACTTTGTCTCCTTGGCTGCATTCCCAGTGCTCAGAATAGTACCTGGATTCTAGGATGTGCTCACTCAACATGTGTATAGGAAGGTGGGTTGACTTACAGGAAAGGGAAGGTCTCCATTCAGTGCTCCAACCTTGAGCCTCAGGCAAAGCAAGGCACAGTTCCAAACATAAAGGACTTGACAGTCTTGTTTGGGCCACCCAACCCAGACACAGAGAGCAATCAACAGGCACCCCAGTGACCCATAGAGACAAAGAGTGTTATGGAAAAGCTGAAGAGGGAGACGTCTCAGTGGTCTGGTGACTGGAGTTTTTCCCTGGCCCAGAAGACAAGAGAAGGTTTCTGAACAATTAGAGGAGAGGACAAGCAGGTTTGTACAAATGGGCAGCTGGAAGTTAAGGAAGGGGAAGATATATCTGAATCAGCAAATAATGTTGGCTGATTTCAACTACTACATAGAGAAACTAGGCTGGAGCCAGATAATGAAAAGCCATTAAGTGAGGCAATGGAGACTGTAAGGGAACAAAAATAGTGAGGGTGTCAAAACAGTGAGGGCATAAGGAAAGCAATGTACTGGAACAGGGCATCTGAGAGCACCTTGGGGATAGATTAGAGGGGAGGGACTGAAGCATGAAGAGCAGAAAGGAAGCTATTGTGCTAGAGCAGGTGGTGGGGGTGGGAGGCACATGGGTCACTGCCTAGGAATGAGGACAAAGGGACAGACTCAAGAAACATTTTAAGTGGAGTTGCCACAGGCTGCTGCTTCTAACGGAGCACATGAGATGAAGAAGGGAGGGGTAGACAAAGAGGATGCAGGACTCTTCATCCATCTTCGTGACTGGAAGATGGTATGATAGAAGTCACAAGGGCAGACTAGGTAACTCCATACACGCCAAATGAAAATAAAGGATAAGAGGAGCTTCAGCGACTTTTTAGGACAAAGGGGACAGTCCAAAACTTTAAGATAGGACTTAGGAAATCTCTCTGTAAAAGTAATAGTTGATGCCATAATAATGGGTCATTTGACCTAGGGAGCTCTCTCCCAAGAGAACTGTGAGAAAGTGACCAACTGTCTAGCCTTGGGCAAATGGTACAATGGATGTCAAAGATACCTTGGATCAAGTCCCAGCTGTGTCACTTACTAACTGAATGGCCTTTGGCAAGTTAACCTCACAGAGCCTCAATTCTATATCTGTAAAATGGGGATAATAATACCTAAGTCAAAGAATTTTTGTAAGCAATAAATTACCTCTGGAAAGATTGACTCCTAATCTGTAGCAGCTATTCGGCAAGGGTAGCTCATGGCAAGAAGTCAGTGCAAGAAAAAGAGAGGATGGCAGATGAAGGAAGACTCAGGACCCTGGAGCATTCATCCCAGAATCCTAAGGAGGCAAAGCCCTCTAGAAGGGTAGATGGTCAGTGTCAAATAGATGAAAGTTCAAAAGCAACTGGAGTGGCAGAAATTACATTACTGAATCTTTACAGAGATTTGGAGGAGTACAAAGAAAGCTAGTAAACACGATAAAAGAAAAAAATCAAGAAAGAAAAATCCATACAGTTTGGGCTGCAAAAAGATTATGCTATTAACACAGTTTGATCAAAAGACATTAAATTAACATAACAAAAAGTCTACAGGTGGGAGCTCCAGGATTAGCCCAATGGCTCAGCAATGTCCACAAGAACCCAGGCTTTTTCTACACTTTCTCTACAATATCCTAAACACATTGGTTTCTCAGCCTCAGATATTGCCTCATAGTTGCAAGATGACTGCTACAGCTCCAAACGTGTTCTCATATATAAATATAGCTATGGCAGAAAGGAAGGGAAGAGCCTATTTCCTTTTCTCTGGGAGTTAAGTCTTCAAGAAGATTTCCCAGAAGCCTCCTAGCAGACTCTCTCTTACATCTCATTGGCCAGAACTGAGCCACATGGCCACTTCTAACTGAAAGGGAAGCCAAGAAAGTATCTAGCATTTTCAGACTCTATAGAAGGCAGAAGCCAAGAAAGAAAGGTTTGAAAATAGCCAGAGATTGGTTATGCAACCAACACTTTCTGCCACATAATTCTCTTATGAAATCTGGAAATCATAAACAGAGGGACACTGAAGATGAAAGAAGGCAGGAAAGGAGTGGGATCATAAAGGAGAGAGAAAAGGACCAGTTTTCAGAGAAGAGAAAGGTTGTATCCTTCTCTGCCATAGGCAAGAAGGGCAGAGATGGGCATGGAAAGATTCTGAAAAGGAGAGAGTAACCTCAACATTGGCAAAGTCAAAAATGTCTGCTTTGGGGAATACACTAAAAAATCAAGAGAGAACACAATGAGATACCACCTTGCAGGTCAGGAAGGTGTCCTATTACAAGGATACAAAAAGCAGTCATTGGACAGGCTGTGGAGAAAAGCGAACACTTCTATTCTAAGGATGGGAGTACCAGTAAGCACCACTGCTTTAGAAAATACTTTCGCATGATCCCATATAATTCCAGCAGTTCCACACCTAGATTTAGACTATTTCATATATGTGTTCAATTATAAACAGGAATGTTCATAGCAGCATTGTCTGTAAAAGAAAAAACTGCAAGCAACTCCACTATTCTTAGACTGGAGAATGAATAATTAAAACATGATCTATTTCTGCAATGTATATAGCAGTAAAAACATGGACAAATTTCAGAAAAATAATATTGAGTTAAAAAGGCAAGTGGCAGGAAGGAAAAAAAATGGTGTTGATGATAGAGGCTCTGTTCATCCCTCTGGCGACCAAATCAAAATTGTGATGGAAACAAGAAGCAGCAGCAAGGAAACATGGTCTGAGATCTAGATGAACAAGCTATACAACTAGGGAGATACCAAGATATCACCCTGCAACGGCAGAAGATAGGATGGGGCAAGGACATGGGGATGCCCAGTCTCGAGCAGCTGAGTGAGACCGAGGTTGCAGCAATGGCAACAGCAGTGGCAGACGCCTCTTAAAGGGGCCGCATCCGCAAGCAGATTTTCACGGTGACAGACCTGCTGGTTCTGACCACCAGTGCCCATTCAGCTGCGCGTAGGAGGCACCAAAAACTTACATGGAAACATTGTCAGAGTGAGGGCCAAAGCGAGACTCACTCTGTACAGAAGTGCTGGAGGTATCAATTGTCCCTTGTTGAGTCCTCCCCACTACCAGTGCTCTGGACACAACACCGCTATAGCTATGACATCATCAAACTGGATAACAGAGATTGATCCACCCGGAAGATATCCTGAAACCCCACCACCCAAACTCGCTGCCTCACCCAAGCCACATCCAAGGTGTTTCCTCAGCGAGTCAGGTGCTCTTTATTGAACAGCGCCTAGATTCATAGTGGAGGCAGCTGGCCTCAGTTTCTGGTGTGGCCTTTTGAGGCAACTGTAAGCACAGCATCTGTGGATTGCTCACTGAATCTTAACAGGTGACCCTAGAGAAGAAGAGGTTTGGGCTAAATTTGGCCTGCAGCTGAACCCCTCTCAGGACTGTGCCATTGGACACCTACTTCACAAATCCAAACTAATAAGACCCAGAGACTTAGGAGCTTTGCTTAGTACATAGAAACAGACATGGAAAAACAGACAAAATGGGAAGACAAAGAAGCAGAAACCATATGAGAGAACAGAACAGAGATTCAGATATAATGGAGTCAAGTAATCTAACAGGTGCTGAGTTCAAAACACTGGTTATAAAAATGCTCAATGAACTTTTAAAAAGTGTAGATAAATTCAGTGAGAACTTCAACAAAGAAATAAAAAAAATTAAATAAAAATGGAAGTGGAAATTATAAAAGGGAACCAGTCTGAAATGAAGAACATATTACCTCAGATGAGAAGTATGTTAAATGGAATAAACAAAGGAATAAAGTGAATAAAGAAAGGGATCAAATGCCCTATCTAGAAGACAAGAAAACCAAGGACACGCAATCAGAATGGCAAGAGATAGATACCAAGACTATACAAATAATATAAGGAGCATATGGGACACCATTAAGAGTCCAAATGTCCATCTGATCGGCATAACTGAAGAAAATCAAGATGTTGAACAGCTGTTTGAAGAAATAATGATGGAAAATTTCCCTAATCTGGTAAAGGAAATGGACACAAAACCCCAGGAAGCTCAGAGAATTCCAAAAATCAGGGATCCAAAGAGGCCCACACCAAGAAACATCATAATTAATATGCCAAAGTTTAAATATAAAGAAAGAATATTAAAAGCAGCAAGAGAAAAACAAATACTTACTTACAAGGCAACACTCATAAGACTGGCAGCTGATTTCTCAAAAGAAACTATGCAGGATAGAAAGGCATGGCAAAAAATATTCGACAGGATGAAGACCCAGGATATACAACCAAGAATAATTTATCCAGAAAAGCTGTCATTTAGAGTTGAAGGACAAATAAAGAACTTCTCAGACAAAAATAAGCTATAAGAATTTAACATCACCAAGCCAGTATTACAGGAAATGTTGGAGGGACTTCTTTAAGAAGAAAAAACATGCATCAAAAACAGGAATAAAGAATGGTAAGAACTACATTCCTATCAATAAATACCTTAAATGGAAAAGAATTAAGTGTTCTAACCAAAAGATAGAGTGGCTGAAAGGATAAGAAAACAAGACCAGAAAAGGAAGGGGATGGAAAGAGATATTGCTTTGATGGACCTAAAAGGTATTTAAGTCAGATAGAGAAAGATAAACGCTATATGATTTCACTTATATGCAGAATCTAAGGAATAAAAGAACAAACGAATCAAAAACAGACTCACAAATATAGTGGACAATTTTGTGACAGACAGAGGAGAGGGAGGTTTGGGAGGCTGGGAGAATGGGGTGAAGGATTAAAGAAGTGAAAATTAGTAGCTGATGGACAGTCATGGGGATGGGGAGCACAGCATAGGGAATGCAGTTAGCTTCAATACGTTGGCTAAGTGGAGGGCCAGGGGAGGGAGGGAGCAATTGGGGGGATCGTTTTATGAACTGTATAGATGTCTAACCAATGTACTGTATACTGGAAACTAATTAAAATAAATAAATGTTTTTAAAAGGCAAATGGCAGAATATATACAGTGTGATTCCATTTATATTAATTTCTAAAACATATAAAAACTAAAACAATATTACTTAGATATTTAGATATATAAACATAAGTGGCAAACTATTAAGAAAAGCAAGTTTTACATAAATATATATATATATATATATATATATATATATATATATATACACACACACATAACACAAAATTCAAGAAAGTGGTTAGCTTTAATGGGAGGGGGGCGGTACCAGCATAGAGGAAACTCCAAACGAAAGGCAATGTTTTTATTCTTAAATTGAATGGTGAATATAAAGGTGTTTGCTGTGTTTTTATTCTTTATACTTTATACATATTCCAGAAATATTATTTTTGTGCCTGCTCAATAATTAATTAAAACAATTTAAACATAGGAAAAAAGAGATTCAAAGTGCAATGAAGGCCACACATGCTAGCCCACCATAAAGACAGAAGCCCCATTGAGTCATTATTTGTGTCCTGCAGAGCTCAGACTACTGGGCTTGTTATGGCTGAAATTTGACTAGTTCTATGTGCATGTCAGTTGGAACTGGGAGAGCCCCCATTTGGGAGAGGAAGGGATTGAGAACAGAGGTAGGATAGAGAGAAAAACAAGGCATTGAGATGTTTTTCTTTGAGGAACTAGGGGTGAAAATAAGAATAATAATTGTTCCTTATATGTAGGGCTTGCCTTATGTTTTCCCTAGATCTCAATGAAGTCTTCTGACAAGCTTATGATGGGGGAATTCCTACCTCTATTCTGCCATAGATAAAACAGATGCTTAACTAAGTTGTTACTTGCTCAGGTCATTCAGTGAGTCTGTGGGAAAGCCAGACACTCACAATTATGCATAAACCCCTCTGGGTCTGAACTGCCTTCCCCTCCAACCTCAGCTCATGCCATACTAATCACTCACCCATCCCTCCTCTGGGTCTTTCCTGCCCAGAACTTTGTACATCCCATCCTCTCTTCCAGAAACCTACTTCTCCACATCTTTCCCTGAGAGGGTTCTCACACTGTCATGTCTCAGCTTCAGTGCCACTGCTCAAAGGCCCTTCTGGACCACTCACTCTAGGTGGCCTCTCTTACTCTCATTCCCTGGATTCTGTCCTTGACCTCCTTGTGCTTCACCTCTTCACATCCATCTATTGCCTTGCCTGTTTCTCTCCCATGCACTAGAACATAAGCTCCATAGGCCTCCTGTTCACCACTATATCCCAGTACTTAGCTCTAGGTCTGACATGGAACGGGTGCTTAATGAATGTTTGTTGACTGAATAAAAATATGGACAAGGGTCAGTGAGGGGAGGCTGTGAGGGGAGACATGGAGACAGATTTAAACACAAATCCTTGCTCAGAGAGAGTTCTGTATACCCTCTGTACCCAGGAGAGCATTTGGTAAGCCCCCTCTGCCTTCAGACTGGTCTCTGAGAAGCCCTGGGTGTTTGGGAAGGGAGAAGGAAAGCCATTCCAGATGGCCCTGTTATTGGCAGCCTGGGCATAACTCTGCCCAGTGGGGAACCTCCCTTTCTCTACTCCTAATGAGCTCTTTCCTGACTGTCACTGGGTTCCTAGCAACCACTGTTCCAGAAAGATATCCTGAAATTGGAGGATGTTCAGAGATGAAATATCTGAAACAATGCAGAAGCAAGGGAAATGGAATAAAGACTGCAGATGAAAAGACCCATACTCTGGGCTTTGCCAAGTTAAACGAAATATGATAATTGCATGCAAGACTCTAAGAGTGTGAAGCCCTCCGAGGGAGGAGCAGCACTGGAGATGACATGAGAGGGTATAATTATGTGAAATGGAATCAGATGAATCTCTGGGAATTTTAGGCTTAGTGGCAGGAAATCCTTCCAGTGAAAGCTGTAAGGCTGGGTAGCAGTTTTTAAATGGAAGGATTGGGGTGCCAGCCCTTATGAGATTTAAGCCCATCTCAAATCAAGTCTAGAGACTCTATAAGTATGGTGGCCTCATCCTGGAAGGCTGGGGTCAGGTATTAGAGAGGAAGAGGCGATTGATGGTGGTGTGGTATAATGGTTACTTGCACAAGCTCTGTGGTCAAAGAGAGCTGGATTCTAGTCCCAGTGTCCTGGCTGATGTGGTGTAGTGGAGAGAGTACTGAATGAGGTGTCAGAAACCCAGGTTTGAATACCAGTTCAGTGTCTTACTAACTGTGTGACATTAGATAGGTCATAGTCCCTCACTTCAGGTTCTCCATCATATAAAAGGGGATGGGCCTCCTGACCCTAAGAGCTCTCCCAGGAAGATATCATGACTTTTGCACATTCTCCTGTCTTATAGCTGCTCATGTATGTCTGGATTTTTTGTCCTCATTTTACCTACAAGACAGAGGGAAATTTGGAAACTTCAAGAGGTCTCTGTGAAACTGAAGTCACTGAGTGTCAGAGGAATTTCTCTGCCTCATCAGATGCCCTGTCAGGTTGGGCAGAAATAGCAAGCTGGAAGAACCAGGTGGAGGTGGTCCCTTCCATCCACAGGACCCCACTTCCACATAAAGAGCCACAGCCAGGCAGAAGCTGGGCCCCAGGAAGAGGAACCCTCTCCTTGTGCTCAGCACAGGTTCTAGGGGACCAGCTGGCTCCTGTATTGCAGACAGTCCTGGGATGGCTGGGCACTGCCTGTGGCTCAGCACTCTCCAGGAAGAGTACAGACTCTTCCTGTAGCAGCAGTAGTGCTCCCATTTGTTGAGCCCTCATTTGATGCCAGGCCTCAAGTCTTATATACATCATCTCACTTAATCCTCACAGCTGCCCTAAGAGGAAGGTGGTACCTTTGCTACACCCATCTTTCAGATAGGCAAGCAGCTTGCTCAGCGTGACACAGCTTAATAATAAAGTCAAGATTCCAACCCCAGTCTGTCTGAAAGCAGACCTGATCCCTTTTCCAGTGTCTCTACTGCCCTAGTGGGAATTCAGAGGCTAAAGGCCAGCCTCTTCCAAACTCCCAGCCTGCAATTCTATGAGACCAACTGAAATTAAAGGTGTCTCCTAAAGGCCCCAGAGGGAACACAGTAAATGGGAAATGTATTAGCTGGTCAGCCACTCCAACAGGCCATAAGCAAATAGGATGAGGCTATTGGGTGAGGAGGGGATCTTAGAGACACTTGAAGAATATAAAGGAGAGTTGGGAAATAGGGCACGCAGGGGTTGGGAAGGGATAGCTTGGTCAAAGACCTCACTAAGGCAGAGACATTTAAATAAAGACCTGAAGGAAGCTAGGTAGTGAGCCATGTGGATATCTAGGAGGAACATTCCAGTAAAAAAAAAAAAATCAAGTGTAAAGGCCCTGAGACAGGAGTAACCTGGCATGTTCAAGGCATAGCAAAGAAGCCAGTGTGACTGGAGCAGAGTGACAGAAGGGGCATGGCATTGAACATATGGGGAGGGAGGTTACGGGAGGGTCAGGTTATGTAGGAGCTGGAAGACTATTACAGGGACTGTGGTTTGGGGAACTCTTAAGGCTTATGAGAAGAAGAGGAACATGATCTGCTACATATTTTAACAGCATTACTCTTGCCTCTGTGTTAAAAATAGACCAAAAGGGAAGCCCCGTTATTATTGTTATTACCATGATTGTCACACCAACAACAATAGCAACACCAGTTACTGAAGCTGTGCCAGGCCCAATGCCATCCATTCTATTTTTACTGTCTAGTTTAAATCTCACAACAACCCATGTAGGCCTTGTTCTTATTTTACATCTGAGGAAACAGGCTCAGCCAAAGTCAGAAAGCCATGTAAATATGCCTCTCCCCTATCTGGCTCAGCTCACCCTTCCAGCCCTGTCTCTCACGCTGCGACTTCTTACCTGCTCCTTTCTCCAGCCCCATAGAGCTACTCCCAATTTCCCCAATTTAAACACCCTTCCAGGCCTCCAAGCTTTTTCATATGTTGTTCCAGATGCCTGGAACTCTCTTCTCTCCTCCTAACTGCCATGAAAATTCCAACTCCTTTTTGAGAGACTACTCGATCTCTGCCTCTTTTGGGGGACTTGGGAATCTGTATTATTGACAAACTCCTCCAGGGATCCTGAAGTCCTGCCATATTGGGAACTATTAAACTACAGCCTCTTACTCAGTGGGGAATGCCTTCCTCCTCATCCTTACAGAAGAGCACTCATTCAGGGACAGCACTACCTCAAAAGTTACAAATGTTCTAGCAATAATGGCACAGGACATGGCAAGATGGAATCAGCTTCCCAGGTCCTACCTAGTCAGTCTTCTGTAGTGACACAGTCAAATGTCTCTGCTTCCTCGGTGACAATTATCAGGCCATATCCAAGCACACCCTTCAGACCCCAGGCCTCCCAGTTGCTGCCATTGGCCTGGAGGCTCCCCATGCCCACCTGGCCCTGACTAGTGATTCTTCTTGTCCAGCACATGGGGCTTCAGATGTGGGTCACTGCTTCTCCTCTTACTCCCAACCCCCAACTCCCAACCCACACCCATATGATTGTGAGGGTAGCTAGGTACTTATCCACACTCCGATGTGCCACAACCAAAAACAGAACTGCTGGACAATATCTTAGCACTCACCTAATTCAACCTTCTCATTTTACCAATGAGAGTTCCGAGACTCAGAGATGGGAAGGGACTCATTCCTGGGTCACCTGGCAAGTTTAGCCCATACTGGCTTAGTTTGCCCAGCCAGAAATCCCCAAAGTACCCACAGAAGGAAGAGGTGATGACAACATCATAGCTGAAAGGAGGACTCCTGGGTGTCCCAGAATCACTGCCAAACCAACCACCAATTGATGAGCTTCCCAGCATCCCTGACCCCTACTCTTGACCAGTGTGGGGTGGCACTGCCCTGACATCTAGGAAGCCCCGGGGCCCTTGGTGCCTGCCACCTGCTCACAGATTGTGGGGAACTCGAGGGCAGCCAGCCAATATTCCTCCTCCGGTTGTTTATATAATGTTTTGGATGAGTGGGTTTCAGCACTGCCCAGCATCAGCAGATACCGTTCCCTTGGAGATGCTATAAAAGATCCTGGGATCTGGAATCCCACTCCAACCTTTAATAGCTAGAACCTGGTGGAAAAGTTGAGGCATGAAGCCGGGGCTCACTGGGGTCTGTGGGGCTGTCCCGATGTACCCACTGGTAGTCTGAGCCCTGAGAAGGATCATGAGCCCAGGTAGGCTAGTCTTGTAGGGACAGGTGGAGAACCCCAGGCAGGGTAAAAAGGGCCTAGCCAATCAGCTTCTGGGCACAGGCCTCATGCTCCTTGCCAGCAGTGCAACTCCCCTGTACATTCTTAAACCAGACTGACAAACAGACAAGCCCAAGAAGACAGACCCATCCCACCCCCTACCATGCCCAAGTGCTGGCTGCTCCCACCTCTATTCCTGTGTGTACTGCTCTCCACCTCCGCCAACAGACCAGCTATTTATATCTCTCTCAAAAGAGAGCTGGAGCTTCCAAGCCCCTCCCTGCTTCCTGCTCCTGGCAGCATTCTAATTACTTCCTCAGCTGGGTGCCGCCTGCCACGGGCACCCTGGCTGGGACTACATAAATAACTGCCTCTGCACTCACACCCAGCTTCCCATGGAGGTGGGCCCAGACAGCCCCACGAGCAGCGAACCAGCCAGCCAGGGCCTGCCCGCCCCTAGATGCACGTCCTTTTGTGATCTTGACCTGAGGGCACATGGGGGTCTTTGGAACCCACCCTCTCCTCTGCAGCCTCAGCCACACGTGGAGGAGCCACCTGTGTGCCTGGCACATGCACTGCAGGAGAAGGGGAGCATGGAGGGCAACAGAAGAATAAGCCCTGTCTGTCCTCAAGGGAGAAAACATGTAAACAACTCATTATGCAACATGGAGAATGAAGTAAGTGCTAAATTAGGATACAAGCTGTGCACTGGGCCTTCAGGACTTCAATCCTTCTTCCCGACTTTATTTTTCTCATTATAAAAGCAATTCATATTCTCTTTATTTTAAAAAATGATAAATGCAAATTACAGGGGAAAAAATACAAAACATTCATTATTCAGCTACCCAACAGCAGCTTTGTCCATACATGAGGCCCAAACATTTTTTAACTAGTACAAGGCCAAGCCTCAGATCTCAGGGTCCCAAGGATCTTCAGTCTGGCTCACTCTAAGACAGTCACTGAAAAAATCAAACTTCACAAGAAATGGATAAAAAGATTTCAAAGCGAGATAATATGGATTGTATGACATGTTTATGTGAAAAAGAAAATTCAAAAATTATATAAATGCCTAGAAAATGTTTGGAAGTATATAGACCAAAGGGTTAACACTGGCAGGCTGCAGGAAAAGAGGTAGGGTCGGGGGGTGGGGAAGTGGATCAAAGAGACTTTTTTCTTCTAGAGTTTTTTATTTGAATTGTTATAATAAACCTATAATTTTATAATTTTTAAAATTATGCTGAAACTTTAAAAATTGCCCAATAAATAATTTCCAAATTTTCCATGGTATTATTTTTGCACTTAGAATAACATAATCTTAAAACTGGAAACCAGTTTGGCAGTTTTACAAAAATTAAACATAAAATTAGCATATGACCCAGGTATATGCTCAAAATAATTGAAAACAGGTACTCAAACAGATACTTATTCACAAATAGTCATAACAGCACTATCCACAAAAGATAGAAACAACCCAGGTGTCCATGGATGGATGAATGAATAAAAAAATTGTGGTAAATACATTACTCAGCATAAAAAAGGAATTAAGTGCTGATTCATGCTACAACTTGAATAAATCTAGAAAACATTATGTTAAGAAGTCAGTCACAAAAGAAGTCACAAAAGGCTACATACTGTATGATTCCTTTTAAACGAAATGACTAGAATAGGCAAATCTATAGAGAGGGAAGGCAGATTAGTGGTTGCCAAGGGTTGGGGAGGGAGTGGGAAGTGATTACTTAATAGATACTGGTGTTCTTCTGGAGTGATGAAAAAGTTTTGAAATTAGAGGAAGATGACAGTTGCACAACAATGTGAATGCATTAAATGCCAACAAATTGTATGCTTTAAAACTATCCATTGTGTTATGTGAATTTTACTTCATTTAAAACACACACACAGAGCATGGATGGGGAAAGGGGCATGGTGCAGGGGTGCAGGGAACACCCTGCTAGGAATGGAAAGTAGAGGGGCTTGTGCTACCTCTGCATCCCCCTTCCCTCTCTTGGAGTCTAGTGTAACGCCCTCCTGGCTAGGCTTTCCCCATGCCTCTCTTCACAGCAAGCCCGAGCTCTGCTCTGGTCAGCATGGGTCCAAACTCTGACTCGATGAGTTAATAGCTCTGTAATGTGAGGCTTCCATTTCTTTCAACGTTAAATGGAGATGATGATAACAGTCCCGACCAGGTTAGACTGGTAAATGAGAAGAGGCTTAAAAAGGATTTAGCACCATAACTGTCATACTTTTCTTTTTAACCAAACGTCTGCTGGGATTACCAAAACTCCTAGGGCTCATGGGGCTAATGCTCAGTCCAGACCTGTTTCTCCTCCTGCAGCTATGGAAAGCCCCCTTGGTCGAGGCACAGTGCATTGATGTTCCTGGGCCCCAGCTGCTCTGGCCAGCCCCACCCTGCCCTTGTCGGAGCTGCTGTCTAGTATTTCCTTCTTCCCTTGAGAACCAAATAGTTCAATTCAGATAGTTCAGTTTCTGATAATTAAGGTCCAGTGATAGATACTTGAATCAGATTGTACTGTTTATAAAGCACTTTCCCAGATATTACCTCACTTGGTTCTTACCAAAATCCAATAAGGCAAGGATTACTGTTTCTATCTTATAGATACAAGTTAGACATAGATATATAGACACAAATTGCCCAGGTAATATGCTTTGTTCTGAAATCACTTTGCCTGATGTTAATATAGCCATTTTAGCTTTATTGAGTCATGTTAGCACAGTATATCTTTTTCCATCCTTTTATTTTTAACATATTTGTGTCTTTATATTTAAAGTGCTTTTCTTGGAAACAATCAACAAAATGAAAAGAACTATCGAAGGAGAGAAATATTTTTGTAGACGATGTGTCTGATAAGGAGTTAATATCCAAAATACATGATAATCTCTAAATGATGTTTAGACCATTTACGTTTAATGTGATTATTGATATGGTGAGGCTTGAGTCCATCATCTTGCCATTTGTTTTCTGTTTGTTTCATCTGTTTTTTTGTTCCCTTTTCCAACTTTCTTTTGAATTAAATATTTTTGGTGATTCAATTTTACCTCCATTGACTTATTAGTTCTAACCCTTTGCTATTCAACTGGTTGCTTTAACTTTTATAATATACATCTTAAACTTATCACCATTTTCCTTCAAGTGATATTGTACCACTTCACACCGAGTATAAAAACCTTACAATACTATCCTTCCATCTCTCTCCTCCTGGCCTCAGTCCCTTTACCCTGTGCCGTGACCTAGAAACTCTCATGAGGCACTAAGCAGAGATAATGAGCTAGGGCCACTGAACTTTTGTGGCCTACTGTCCCCATCTTGAAAACCATTGTTTTGTGCATTTGTGTTGTTTGTTTGTTTTTTAATCGCTTCAGGTGGAAGGGTAAATCCAGTCCCTTATCCATCTTGGGTGGAACCATAAGTCCCCAACATCTATGTAAGGACACCAGGACTTAGGTGTCCCTGCCCAAAGCAACATAGCCAGTAAGTAGCCAGGCAGAACTCCAACTAGATCTCCCCACAAGAGGCCTGGTATTCCCATCCCTGCCCTACTGCTCCTGCATGAACCACCCTGAAAAAAGCAGAAAGAGCTTGCAGCAGGACAGTGTGAATTTTTGCCATCACTGCAAAAAGCTGCTCACAGCATTTTCACAGGTTTGAGAAGCCAGAGTGATGATTCCTTTGCATAAAATTAACCATTAAATAGCTGCTTTCGGTATCTTCCAAGCCTCACTTCAAACGCTCTCCACATCTTCAGAAGCCTCTGTGGCATGTTCTCTGAGTGCTCGCTGTCTGTCTGCTAGGGAACGAGGGTCTGCCAAGAATGCCGGGACTGACTCCCCACAGGTACTTAGTAATCCACAATAGGATACAACTGATGGAACTGTCTCTCTATTTACCCTTTCCTGGGTATTTTCAGTTTAATTCAATGACCTATTTTGGTAGAAGTTCAGCAACTCTGGTGTGCACATATGTGGTGTGTGTGTGTGTGTGTGTGCATATTGATTTGAGGCAAGGAAAGGGATCACCTCCCTTCTTTTTATCACACTATTCAACTCATTTTACGTCTAGGGACCTTTTAGCTTAAAAATTAAAGGAAAGAGAGACTGGTACTTTCCTGAAAGTCTCTTGGGGCAGATGAATCTGATGTGAGAGGAGAAACCAAAACAGCCTTCATTCTTCCTGTGGGCAGGAAGGAGCTAGGGGCTCAATTCTTTCCCAAGCTCTCTTCTCCACCAGCTGACCACAGAAATGCTTTGTTTGAGAAATTAATCTGAAAGTAACAATTCTGACTTTCATTCCCACCCACTGCTTGTCACATGTCAATTTCATTTACCGCTCTGCCATCCCATAACTGTGGCACACAGACAGCATTGCCAACATGGCCAAGACTGAAGCGTCTCATCTGTAAACAGCCTGAGATGTTAAATAATGAACATGATGCAACTGACACAGACTGGGAACTTGACTCTTAGACTTTCTCTCCATTCTCCTCCTATCCCACCTACTTTGAGATATGTTTCCTTATATCGGCCATGTTTTCTTGTTTTAGCTGTGGAAATCTGCATCATCCTTGATAGTCTAAAAACCAATTAAAAGAAAACTGATCAACAGCACCTGTCCTGCACCATCTAGATCAGAGTTCCTCACACTTTGTTGCATACTAGAATCCCCTGGGGACTTTTTAAAACCCCAGGGCAGGCTGCCCCCTAGATCAATTAAATCAGAAACTCTGCAGCTGGGGCCCAGCCAGGACACCAGGATTTTGTAAAGCACCCAGGGGCTTCCATTTGTGCAGCCAAAATTGAGAACCAGTGGTCTAGTCTGAGAAAGAAGAATGTTCTTAATGTCCCACCCACTCCTCCCTTGCCTGCGACCCTGGCACATTTCACAGGCTCCCTGAGGTATAGTGACCTGGGGTGTAGGACAGAGGACTAGGGGAAGGCAAATGAGATGACAGTTAAGGAGGCAGTTAACTCAGGTTCTTGCAAGGGCAGGGTGGCCTCCACCCATTTTGCTTCCCAGGCACCTCGCTCTTAAGCAGGCACGTACTTGGAGTCACATGCTTCACTTGTAAAACCGTGAAAATGAATGCCTCCTTATTCCCCACAGACTAGGCCGTGCCCTGGCCACCACAGCATATACCTCCCCACCCCCATAGTTGAAGGATCCAAAGGGAAAAACAGTCCAGGGCCCCTGCCCTGCCCCAACTCAGGAAAGCATCTTCCCCTTGAACAAATCATCAGATCCTCCTCCTTTTCTGCACAGGACCATCATTCTAGCCCCTTGGCCAGAGCCCAGCAACTGTCAGGCCACTTGGCTGAAAAGGTGAAGGGGAGACAAGGTGACCCTTACCTGCCTGCCAGCCACTGTCCCACTCCCTGGAGTTGGCCCCCTGCCCAGTGACACTACAAAGATTCAGGAAAATGACAAGGCTTGGCAAAGGCAAGCATGACCTTTCCTCCAGGTGCAGGGGTGAGGCATAGAGGCTGGAGAAGATGATTTTCCTGCCTCTAGCGTGGTGGAGGGGCCTCAGCTGTGCCCAGAATATGGGTGTTCAGAACAAGGCTCCATAGGCAGGCTGAAAGGTGGAGTGGTGTTCCCAGCCTTGCCCTAGAAACCATGCTCTGTGTCTGATCTCACTCACTGCCCACTAAGCCCCAGCCCCCTCTTCCTTGTGGCCCTCAAATGTAAGTGGCCTCAGCAATTACCTGGGGAACTTGCCTCCAGATTCTGCTGCAATAGGTCTGCATTTTAAACCAGCACCCTCAGGTGATTCGGCTCCACCTTTAAGAACCACTTCCAAGGGTCTTGGAACCATCACTTCAGAATTGGCTCTCTCACTCATCCCCCACCCCAGCACACACTGTAAATCCTCTTTCAGGAAAGGATCTGATGAAGTCAACCACCCTGAGCAGTAGGAGACTGAGAAGACTTGTGGGGACATGGGGGATACTCTAACAGGAGATCGATCAAGAGCCTTCCTCTGTGAAGCCTACTTTGATTCCTCCCTTCCCAATTAGCTTAAATGTCTGCAAGGGCCAGGCAGGGAAGCAGTGAAGAGAACCAGGCATGATGTCAAAGGGAGTGGTGGGGACTGCAGCAAACTGGAGCAGACATGCCCCCCTGGGAGGGCAGGGAGGGTTGCAGCCACTTCTCAACCCCACCAGCTTCTGCCATGCAGAAGTGCAGACCAGGGTCACCAGATATTCTGATTTGTCAAGAGAAGCCATAAATTAGATTTTTATGGGCATTTTTTAATTTTTAAACTAGAGAGGGGCCAAAGTAAGTATATCTAAGAGCTGAATCTGAGTGCAAGCAGGCCATCTGTTTGCAGCCTGGTCTAGACAGCAAACCCCATGGGTGGAGAGACCTTGTGCTCATTCTAACACTCTTGGTGCCAGCACAGTGCCCAGCACATCCAGGGGATTCTCAGTAAATGTTGCTACATAAGCAAAAAAGTGAAGACATGGTATGGTAGGCAGGTGACAGAAGACTTCCTGCCCTACCACACCTCAGGTCAGCCTTGTCAGCAGAAGTAGAGTCCCATCTGAGAAACCCATCCCTTGCCTCATTCTCTCTCTGAGACCCAGGTTAATGCTAACTCACCCACACCTGGTAATGACCACTTCCGGCATCCCTGGATATCTGTGAGCACCCCTAGTGGTATACTTCTCTTGGGTCTCTAGCTTTATCTACTCCCCCGCTAAATCCTCCCAGCCTCTCCTATCTCCTGCCAAGACCTGGACCCGACCCCCTACACCCTATTTCATAAAGCCCCTCAGCTTGTCCTCACTTCAGGCCGCTTTTCAGAAACCTTTGCTCACGGCTCCCAGCCCCCAGCCCAGGCCCAGCTCCTTGGAGCCCGGCATTGGCAAGGCCAGCAAAGCCTCTCAGCTGCCCGGAAGCCGGAGGAGGGAGGAAAAGCCCGTCTGGGTGCCACTGGAGGTATCCACATGTCTCGGGACACCCCCTGCTAGAGGAGGCATCTCTGAGGGTTCTGCCCATCTCAGGGGACAAAAGCAGACTGTCGTGGTGATGTGCTAGAAGGGACGAGCTCCACCTATCAAAAAGAGTAGCCGATAGGCTGCCTAAAATTGATCAGAAAAAGAAAAATAGGTGTGAAGGTACTGAGGGGACAATGTGAGGTTTGGGGCTTATAACACGACTTCATATGAAGCTCAAGAACAGTCCCGAAGTGATGCGAGGAAAAGCTAGGTCAATGGGGCAGGGATAGGACAGAGTGACTGTGGAGTAGTGATAGAGAAAGGGGGACAAAGAAGCCTTCTGGGATGATGGAAATGTCCCATATCCTGATTTGGATGGTATTTACACAGGTGAGTACATGTGGGAAAATATATACACTGCACAGTACATTTAAAAATGTATGGATTTACTGTATATAAATTTTACCTCAACAATAAAAGAAAAAAATAGCAATGGGAGAAAAGAGAAAAAAAGACCTTTCACAGATATCCACAAATCAAGAAGCCAAACACCTAGAATCAGCTCTTTGAGAAAGCTTGAAAGAGGCCAAAAGGCCAATGAGATATAAGAACTTTGTTCCCAAATGAGCCATGGAACTGATTTCTAACTAAGTTAGTCAGCCAGCAGGTGGCCAAGTTCAATTGCAAATACATAATTGAAAATGTGCTCATGGAAGAAGCCTTGAAGGCAAGAAGTTAACTATGGCATGGTAGAGCACTACGGCCTTCTCCTTTTAAAGTCATTTGGCCTCATCATCCCAGTTCATCTTCATAGCAACTCCAGGGGGTGGCTATTATTTCTCCTACTTAGAGCAGTATTAACAGATACCCAGGGAAGTTCAAGGACTTGCCTGAGGTCACAATGGCCATGCCAGGACTTGAATCTCAGCATCCGGCTACTGAGTCTGTGCCCTTGCTCATGCCTGCAGAAGAACTCATGCCCCTCTGAGGGAGAGCAATGCTGACACATGGAATTTTTTGTCTATAACAATACCCAATTGCTAAGGATAATTGTATTTTTCCAAACTTGATTTGGGGAGATAATTTGGTGTGTGAGCTAACGGTCAACATTTTCTTCAGAAAAAAAATAATCTCTTCTCAAGAATCATCAGTCTTTGAGACATGCCAAGGTGAGAACTGTTTCTATCTCACTCATCTGTACCCTATAGATCCTGCAGAAAGTGTAGCTCTACAAGATTTATAGAAAGAGGATATCTCTTTCCTTTAACCAGTTTTATAACAAAGTCCAAAGAGGGGCATCAACGGCTACAAAGGAGAGTGTGACATTGCAGGAATTGTGCCACCCCTTCATCAGAACCTCAGGTCCTCTCAGACGGGCATAGGGCACACCCACCCAGTAACTTGAGCCAAGAGGTTGATGGTGACACCAAAAATTTAAAAGATTGTGGTGGACACTGTTAGTGCCTATCCTAAATCCATCCCCCTCTTCTTCTACAGATCCTGGTTTTGTTCTAGTCCCAGAAGATGAATCATGATAGTGCTAAGGACAACACAGTACTCATTTGCTTTTCCCAGAGTCTCAGTTTCCCAGTTTCCTTTGTAGTCAGGATACAGTTCTAGCCAATGAGACATAAAGACAAATCTGCTGAAAGGTTTCTTGCTTCCTGATAAAATAAGTAGACGCTTGATGGAAAAAAATTACCCCTTCCTCCTCCTTCCTGCCTTGAATGTGGTTGTGCAAGGACATAATAGCTGGAGCTGTGGCAGCCGTTTTTTCATCAAAAGGTAATAAGCTAAGAAAAGCAAGCACAGTGTGAATGACTGAGCAGAGAATTCAAAACAGCCTTGATCCTTGTTGATATTTCTGAGCTATTCGTCAACTCTCAATGAGACTTCTTACTGAGATAAGTCAGTATCCTTATGGTTTAAGCCACTGTCTATTTGGGTGTCTTGTTATATGTATCCTATCTGACACAAAGGGCAGAGGCAGATAGACAGAGGCTGCAGGATTAAAGTCACATGAAAGTCACATGAATGAGACCAGATGAGAAGCAGGGACAGGCCAGTCAAAGACCCAGAGGGCAGCAGGAGGCAAAGCTCAGTGGTATCACCTGGTCAAGGGATGATTTCTCAGCATTTCCTGGGCTATCTGCCCTACCAGCAGATGACTGAACCTGCTGCACCCACTGCTTTGATATTATTCCAGATGTCTCTCACCAGCGATTACCCAACACTGGCACAAAAAGAACCGTTGCCCTTCACAGCAACAGAGTTATAGGAATCTGGGATTCTGACATATTACAACCTTGGACAGAGAAGAGAAGCTAACCTGCTGGGTAATGATATCTCTTTTCATTCAGCCCAATACTAAAAACTACCTAGAGTTATTGCAACTGTAGCCCATGCATTAATCAATAGGGCAGTTGTAGAAGTTCTTTGTATTCTTTCCTGATGGTAAGTTAGTGTAAACTTTTATATTATAAGGACCTGCTAAAGTCAGGAAGTCAGTTGCAAAGTCCACATGAATTAAAGATCAGACATGAGGCTTCAGGCACATTTCTCACTGTGACAGGCTAGCACAGCTCACACTCCTCTGTTGTCAAGGGTTCTCTGGGGGGAGGAGTTGAAGGCTCGCAGCAGCCCATGAGCCAGTTTATCACAAGGGACATTTTATCCTCAGAACACCCAACTGGGACAGGTCAGAAGGTGTACCTCAAGTCCAAATTCATTGGCCAGAAAAAAAACATGAGTCTGGGATCCAGTTCAGGATCTATATGAAGGAGAAAATCTGGGTTTAGGGGTAGAGCTGAGCCTTAAAATCCAGAACCACATATAACAAGGCCATAGCACAGGCAAAAAGAAATAGAAGCATCTCTGAAAAAAATATCTATCTCCTTTGCCTGTGAGTTATGCACCTGCAAAAGGTAAGCCAAGACCTGCAGAGGGAGGAAAGTGCTTTCGACTGGTTAAGGACAGGTGACAGTTGTGTAGCTGCGACCAAGGTTCTCACAGTGATTTATGCCTCGGGAATAATCATCACAATGGCTTTTTTTTTTTTTAAGAGCTTGCCATGTACTACACACAACGCTAAATGTCTTTTCAAATCCTCACACATCTCCATGATTTAGACCTTGTTATCAGCCCCACTTAACAGATGAGAAACCAAGGACAAGAAAGTTTAAGTCAATTTCCCCAGTTTCCTGCTGGTAAGTGGTGGAGGCAGGTTTCGAAGCCCAAGCTCTGAATCACTTCTGTACTCTAAATCCTCCCACTCTTCACCTCCCCTCCTCCTCTTCCACGAACTCTTACCACACTAGGTGGCTCCCACTGAGCCCGCCCTTCCCTCCCACAGCGTGGAGCCTGTAAGGATGGGATTGGTGGGGAGGCAGCGGTGACCTAATGATACCTGTTGTGCTTTTTGTCTCCCCAGCAGCACTGAAAGCTCTTCAGAGACCATAACAACTAGGAATGCTGTTAGCTGCAAGTAACAGAAGACCCAACGCAAAGCAGCTCCTGTAATAAGGACACGTTACAGTCTTGCGCTGCATAACGATGTTTGTGTCAACGATGGGCCACATATACAATGATGGTTCTGTAAGATCATAATGGAGCTGAAAAATTGCTATCTCCTAGTGATGTCGTAGCCAACTGAACATCATAGTGCAAAGCATTACTCACGTGCTCGTGATGATGCTGGCCTTGCTTTCTCCCACCTTCATGTAATCTTCCTTATGTTCCCTCCTTAATTCCAAAGATATAAAAGTAACTGCAAAACTGTCTTTCGTGGGAGCATTTGAGATCTTGCTTCTTGGCAGTGTCATCAGTTTAGCTCAAATAAGCTTATAAAAATTCTCTACAGGTTTGGACATTTCGTACATTGACACTTTTTATCATTATTTTAGAGTGTACTGTTTCTACTTATTTTTTTTAAAAAAAAAAAAAGGTTTGCTGTAAAACAGTAAGTATCCGTGAAAAGCTGGCAGCAGCCTCGTACATCTCATGTTTACCGCCTCTCTTGATTGCCTCATTTTCTCTTGCGCTTGATTTAATCTCATGTTGTTTTGCTCATCATGGCCCCTAAACATTTGCACAACTTCGAAATCACCTTATCAGAAGATAACCCCCATTAAACAACCAAGTCATACAACAGGAAGCCTAGAGATAGGATTCTTCCAAATGATGTTAATTTAGTGGCTCAAAACATCAGGGCTTCGGGTCAGCTCGCTGGTATTCTCTGGCTTTATTTACCCAGAGTCGTCATCACAGGCCTGCTACAGTGACAGAGCAGCTCATGCCTGCACATAACACCCAACAAGAGGAATGAACCCTTGAATCCCATGTCTTGAGAGAGATTAAAATTTTCCCAGGTGTCCCCTGGGCTATTGTGATGTACCATAAGAAATATACATTTGGTCTTTGTCCCTATTCCAGACACAGAGCTCATAAAACCCTTGGAATTTCCCATGGTAAGAGCTATAAAGGCCCTTTCAACCACACCTGAATTTGTGTTAATAGGGTGATTTTTGGAAAGCCCCTCCATAACCAACCAGAGAATGAGGGCTGGTTGCCAAGGGAAGCAACCATGTGACTAATGAGGTGGGATTTCTAGTCCCACTTCTCAATCTCCCGGGTAGGGAGAGGGGCTGGAGATGAGTTCAGTCACCAGCGCCCTGTGATGTACTCAATCATGCCTATGTGATGAAACCTCCATTTAAAAGAAAAAAAAAAGAAAAGAAAGCCTTAAGGAGTTCAAAGAGCTTCTGGTTTGGGAGGGTGACATGCCCAGAAAGGTCCCCTTCCCCCATACTTCGCCCCATGCATCACCCCCACCTGGCTGTTCCTGAGTCGTATTCTTTTATAATAAACTGGTAATCTAGTCAGTAAACTTTCCCAGAGTTCTGTGCGCCATTCTAGAAAATTAAGCAAACCCAAGGAAAGGGTCATAGAGACCTCCAATTTACAGCCAGTGGGTTACAAACAATGTAGAGAGGAGGCAAGAGAATTAAAATGTTCATCAAGCCACATTAAGAGACTGCAGTGTGCTGATCCGCCTGCAGCCAGGCCAGGAGGACACCTGCAGAACAAAGGAAGATCTCTGCTGGGATTGCTAACAACCCATTTCCCACACCTGTGAAGGGAAAACAGGAACCAAGAGTCATTTCCAATGGCTAAAACCATAGGGAACCTATGGACTAAAGGCTGGAAACTGCCAGCAGGCCTTTCACTACATACCTTACCTTTCCACACGACATACTCTTCCTCTCCTCACTATATGTCCATACAGAAATGGGAACTAAAGAGTGACATATAAACTGAATTCCCTGAACACTCAGGGTCCCTCTCAGTGCCTTTACTCCATCTCTCTGTCTCTTGCACTGTCCCACTCACTCTCTGCCTCTGAGAGAAGACCACACTCTGTCTGTGGGGTGTTACCCCTTTTCTAATAAACTTTCCTTTTGACTCTAACTTTGGCATGTGTTGAATTCTTTCTACACTCCACTAAGGGACCCTCTTCTCTTGGTACAGGGCTTGGTCTTCCCATCACTTGGGGAAACTTGCCCTGTACCGCATTACAAACACAGGTAACAAGCTGGACTTGCAATTGGTGTCCAAAGTGTGGGGAGGGGCAGTTTCACGGGACTGAGCCCTTTACCTATGGAATCTGATGCCAACACCCGGTAGATAGTGTCAAATGGAATTGAATTATGAGACACCCAGAAGGTGACACAGAATTGCTTGGTGTAGAAAACACCACCACACATTTGATGACCAGAAGTGTTAGAAGTTAAGTATTGAGAGTGGAGTATTGAGAGGAGATTCAAATTCAGTAGATCTGAGGTGGGGTCTACATCTTTAACAAGATGATGCAGGTTTACATGATCCAAGGACCAAACTTGAGAACACCTGACCTAAACCCCCATCAGCTGCCATTTCAGAGCCCCCCATCTTGGGGCTGAGCCCACATTTAGAAACATTGTGTACACATACACACACACAAAAAAAACAAAATCTGAGCTGAGAGAAATGGACCCAGGGAATTGTCCCCTCCATTGAAGGTGCCCAGAGAAAGAACAAATCAGGTGTTAATGAGTTCTGGTCCAAAATCAGGAGGTTTGGCACACAGGCACCAAGGAAGGAGAGAAGTTATTCAATGTGATCGCTAGATGAGACAAAGCACCGGGGCACTCTCCAACAAGCCCCCACACAGCCAGCTCTGGGACAGAGACTTGGGGTGGACCATGAACCAGTAGAAGGGAAGAGTGGAAGGATCAAAGTGTAGGGGGCACCACTTACCTTGAAGGCTTTGTGAATGGCTCTCTCATAGGTTGCTCATGGCTGGGGATTCTTAAAAATTAGGCTATAAATGCACAGTCCAAATTTCTTTGCACAGCATTCAAAGTCCTTTAGTGGCCACAGCCCATTCTACAGGTGTCTTTTTCTCTGAATGGCTCCTCCTGAATCTGATTTATTTGCAAAATACTGGGAAGTTTATTCTCCAACCTTTGTGTGTGCCTTGGCCAATCCCATTTAGCATTCAAGACGCAGGTAAACGTCTCTTCTCTTGGGAAGCCTTTCCCAGCACCCTGGACGCAGTACGCACACAGCCATCTGTCCTCCTGCCTCTGGGGCCTCCAGAACTACCCTGTAGTCCAGAACAGAACTTGACACATTCCCATGCAGTCTCATGAGGGCAGGAGTCTTTGTCTATTTTGCTCACTATTGTGTCTCAAATGTGTAGGACAGTGCCCAGCACATAGGAGATGCTGTGTAAGCACTTGCCAAATGAATGAATGAATGAATGAATGAATGAACTTTGCAAAACAGAAGCTGCCATCCACTTCCACCAGGTGAACCAGCAAATCACCTTGGGACCAATGTTCTCAGCAGAGTAGGGAAAGAAAGACTCCTGGGAACCCCTCTTGGCTATGCAAAGGTGAGGCAAGTAGACATTCACTGCCCAGGACTTCCTATAGCCTGACAAAGACCACTGCTCCCAATTTCCCCTGATACGCAGAATTAATTACCGAGGATCAGTGGGGTAAATTTGCAAAGGGTCCAAAAAGTCTCTTGCCTAGGCCCTGCACCCTCCAAGAGGGATGTGGTGAGAAGTTCTCCAGTGCAGGAATTTGATTGTAGCCAGGATCAACTTGGTAGAAATCACTCCAGGCACCGAAGGGAGGGGGCAGTGTGTGCCCTGAGTCTCATACTAATCCTGGGCCCTGAAGTCTCAAAGAAGAGGCACAGTGTGGAGCTGAAGCTGACTCCTCCATAGGACCTCACCTCCAGGGCACTGAGTGAGCATGAACTGAAAGAATTAGAACATCAGGAGCCCTACAATCTGTACAAGAACCAGACCATAGCATCTCTTCAGCAGCAGGTGAAGAAGAGCAGGACCAACCAGGACTGGAGCCAACAGTTAAAATCCTGAAAGCTGGGGACCCTGAGTGGACAGGTCACCTCCTTCTCACTCAGTACTCCCAAGCACAACTGAGTTCATTAGACTAAGTGAGTGCATGGATTCTTGGGTAATTGAGGAGCAGAGAGGAGGCCCCAATAGGGAGATACCAGCAAATGGATTATCTTTGAATGATTAATTGGAAAAATAAGAGCCATGATTGCATTTTGGCAAGCTGATAATTTAGAACCCATTCAAGCTATTGTTTTAAATTATTTACACAACAGGTATTTATCGAGGATGAGGGGGAACTGATTTTCTCTTATAAAACTTGAATACCTTTCTTTAGGTTCAAAATAATAGATTTATTGCATGCATTTATTATGGGCAATTTTCTAAACCAGACAGCTTCTTGGGAAGCACAGACACCATTTAAAATTTAGACGCTAAAATAAATCACTTGTCCCTGGTAAACAGCACTACACTGTCATTAATCAGAGTCATGGTCCCAGCTCACTGGGGCTGGCAACCACACTAATCTGCAGAAGGCTCGGCTGGGTGGTGTGTGCTGGTATGTAACCAGCACATACTCATCGGGGGTGGAGGGACTGGGGGAAAGCAGTGGTGAGGAAGGTTTTTGTTTTGTATTTTTATTTCCTCTTGAGCATACTTCTTCAGTCTGAGCCAAACCAATTAATTTAGGCCAGGGGTCTGTAAACTTTCTCTGTAGAGGACCAGAGTGTAAATATTTTAGGCTTTGCGAGCCAAGAGGAAAAATCGAACAACTGTTCTAGCTAAAGGGCTACATGGTCTTTTTTCACATTTACATTTAAAACTGTGAAAACTGTTCTCAGCTCTCAGGCTGTACAAGACCAGGTGGTGGGCTGGATTTGGTGTTGGGCCATCGTCTGCGGTGTTGAGCCATCATCTGCCAACTTCTGATTTAAACCAGACAGTTACTGAAGAAATATGGAAACCTGTGTTCCCAGGCCCCAGATGTATGAGTTATTAAAATGATATTCTGTTCCCTTTATTGGGGCAATTCCATAGCTGATAATTACTTCAAACAATTCTGAATAAAACGATGATACCACCCGATGTTTGCAGAGCACTTTACAACTTCTTTCCCATCCTATTAAATGCCACCATCACCACCAAGTCAGAAATCCCAGAGTCATTCTTAGTTCCATTCCTGCTTTTCTTTCCTACTATCCGCAGGTTCTTATGGTCCTACTCCAAAACATATCTCAAAAACAACCACTGGACTCAAATACTTGCATACTCATGTTCGTAGCAGTCGTCTTCATAACAACCCAAATGTCCACTGACAGATGAATGAAGGAACAAAATATGGTATAACCACACAATGAACTATTATTCGGACTTTGAAAGGAAAGAAATTCTGACACAAGAACAAGGACAGTGCTACAACATAGATAAGCCTCGAGGCCATTATGCTAACTGAAATAAGCCAGACACAAAAGGACAAATATTGAACGATTCCACTTACATGAACTGTCTAGAGGAGGCAAATTCATAGGAACAGAAAGCAGATTAGCAGTTACCAGAGACTGCAGGGAGGGGTGGGGAGTTGTATAATGGGTAGAGTTTGTCTGGGATGATGAAAAAGCTCTGGAAATGGGCGGTAGTGATGGTCGCACTACATTAGAAATGTATGTAATGGCACTGAATTATACAGTTAAAATGCTTAAAATAAAATTTGTGTATTTTATCACTAATTTTCAAATTCAATTTTAAAAAACACCCACCAGTGTCATCTCCTCTGCCACCACTCTAACCCCAAGTGACTGTGATTTTTGGCCTAACTAGTTTCCCAGTGTGCCCTCTTATCCCCTACACTGCATTCTCTACGGTAATTAGGTAACCACTTTCTACTTAAAACTCTCCAGTGATGTCTACCCAGGCTCCTCAGAAATGTAGGCAACAAACCAGTCGCATCAGCATCTCTGAGAGCTTGTTCGAGACACAGAATCTCAGGCCCCACCTGGACCATCCTATGCCTGTGAATGACTGAGAAGCACTAGTGCAGCAGACACTGCCTGCCTTACCCATACCCAGCCTTCAGCCCCAGCTCTCCTTCCTACCTTCACCCTTGGGGCAAGAGAAGCTTATTTCTAAACTTGACTCCCTTTTCCAGCTTCCCTTGCAGCTCAGAGCAGTTCTGATTACTGAGAAGTAAGCAGAATCTGCCTTGTATGTAGATGTGATGCTTACAGCTGCCACAACTACTTAAAACCAGCAGGGATAGGCCGAAGAGTGGTACAAAGTCAATCTTAATATTGTCGAGCCATTGAACTGGAATCAATGGTCATTGGGCTGCAGGCTTCTTTATAAGTAAGAAAGATAAGCTTCTATTTATTCAAGCCATTGTTGGTCTATTTTTCTGCAACAGGTGTGTTTCTAACCAATATGGCCAGGTTCCAGTTGCCCTGAGAATAAAATCCAGACTCCCTGCCAATGCCACACACTCCCACGGCCAACCCCTGCCTGACCCTCTGTCTCCATCTCATATTGCTCTCCCCTCACTTACCAAGCTCCAGCCATATGCAGACCTTCTTTGCTCTCCCCTTACGGATGATATTCTTTGCATGGCTGACTCGTTGTGTCAGCAGGCTCCAACTCCAAATGCCACCTGCTCAGATAGCCCCTCTCTACCAATCCTATCTAATCTTATTCAGAGTACTGAGTACCATGAGAAGTCATCATACTTGTTCATTCTTTGACTGGTTTATTGTGTATCTCCCTACCCCCACCCAAGCTAGAATTTAGATCCCATGAGAGCAACCAAAGCAGGACCTTCTTGTTCCATTCATTGATGCATCTCTGGTCCCTTTAGAGTGACCAGCACAAGACAGGACCTCGATAAATCATCATTGACTGAATAACAAATGAACTTACAAATATTTGTCTCATCTGTTATTCAATTAGTTCTAACCACTACCCTTTGAGGTAATCAGGATAAAAGTATTTAAAATCATGCTGATGGGCAAAAGGAAGTCCGGGGAGGTAAAGTGGTTTACATCTAATAAGTGGAATGTATGTTGGCATGTAACCCGGGGAGTGGATACAGCAGACTCCAGTCCCAGCTTCTGCCCTCTACCTGCTCTGTGACCTTGAACAAGTCACTTGAGCCCTCACAGCACAGTTTCCTCTTTGGAAACAGGACTGATGGTACTTTCCTCATAAGATTAGGAGGATTAAGAGAGATAGTTCATAGATAGCACTTGGCATAATCCCAGTACATAGTAACCACTAAAAACTAATAGTTATTCTCATTGTTAGTTCCTATTTATTATTCATTGACATCTATAATAACAGTGCCATAATTATCATGTTAGCTTAAATGTTATACTCAGTGATAATGAATGCAAGAACCAAACTAGAGCTTGGGTCTCTGACCTCAGATAAAGCACCCTGGCCTCAAGCCCCCACTGCCCCTCCAGCCACTGTCCCCACGCTCCTTTTGCACATGCCAGCAATAGTGAGCCAAAGGCAGGGAGGAGCAGGTGCAGTGAAGGGGTGTGGGAGGTGCCCCAAATGGTGACCCCGTTGGCCTCACTGTGTACTTTCAGGACCCAGCCCTGCCTGCTGGTCATCAGGACCCTCTTCACTCACACCGTGAGCAACCTTCCCCAGCAACAAGTGAGTCAAGCCCTGAGCACTGACTAACTCAGGTGTCCCGACCCGCGGAACCTAGTTATTTGTGGGGGCGAGGAGGATCCAACCTGAGAAAAACGGGTGAGAAAAAGGAGCGGAGGAAAGACAAAGTTCTGATCAAGCCTCAAACTTTATTTTTTGAACAGATGTATTTATACAGCGGAGACAAAGGGGGGCAGGTCTACTTAGGTGGGCGGGTGTTTGGCACAATCTTATTGGTTCTTAGCAGGTGGGGTGAGGAGCGGTGAGGGTCGCAGGAAGCGGGGGGGGGGGGGGGGGGGGGGGGGGGGGGGGGGGGGGGGGGGGGGGCAGGGAGGACGTAGGTACGCACAGCGATAGCCTATCACCAGAGCACCAGCAGCCTTGCGCGGGCTTTGTCTTGGCGCGCGCGGGCTTTCAGCTAATCTCCAGGAAGTGAAGTAGGAACTTATGAGCCGTGGCCATTTTGTTTCTCCATTATGTGGCTCCCGACACTCAGGGGTTCCCCTTCATGGGCACCTCTAAACCCCCCTTCCTATGGCTTAGGCAGCTCCAAGCACATTTGACTTTCGGCTGGGTCACTCCTCCCTCAGGGCTTCTGATCCCCAACACAGGTTCCAAGATGCAGCTGAAGACAACACTGTAATGCTGCATGTAAGCCTGTGTCTGTGTCACAGAAGCAGGTGGCAAGAAGGTGGGTCTCTAAACTCCAGACCTATAATGGGCACAGCCAAGGGCCACTGGTGGCTCAGACACCCACCCTGAGTGGAGTCCAGCTTAGCTCTTCATGCTATGTGGCCTCTGCTGGTCCACTCCCCACTCCTTCCAGAACTCGTCTCTCCAGCAAGGGCTGGTAGAGAGCACAAGCTTTGGCCAACTGTGGAAACTTAGGCAAAGTGCTCAAACTCTAGAAGCCATGTAGTGTGTATCAAAATTGACTGGCAAGAAACAGAGTGAGAACTACCACTTACTGAATGCCCACTATATGCCTGGCACTATTCTTTGTGCTATACTCACATTGGACAATTCTGTGAGATACATACCATTATTACCTCCATTGCATAGATGAAGGAACACTCCAGAAAGGTCTTGCCCAATGTCACACAATTACAGAAGTGTAGGAATCAGATTTGGATCCAGGCAGCATGACTCTCAGGCCTCACACTTCTCCCCTCTGCTACCCTCAGAACCCACAGGACTGAGCACATTATGATACACCTAACTGCCACCCATGACAGGGACCAGGGGCAGAAAGGGGCAGAGCCCCAGGCTCTTTGATCAGCCCTGCCAGATGTAGCATCTACTGCCCTAAAGGTCAGACAGGCCCCACTTATAAGGTCCTGCCAATGGACATGGGAGCCACTAATGAGGGCATCATGACAGATAGAGGCCAGTGTGCCAGCTTCTCAGGAGATGATATTCCCTCTAACCTGGGGACAGGGAAAAGGACCTTGGGGAGGGGCAGTGGGCTCCCACTGGGACTAGGTGTTCTGGGTTCCTGCCTCCCCTACCTCTCATTCCCTGGAAAGTTCTGTCCTGACTTCTACCTTCTTCCTTCGTTCTGTCCTTTCTCTTTCTCTGACCACCCAGAGGCCAATGACTTTGATTTTAGCTGCATAATGCTTTCTTTCTCCCCACAAAGCTGAGGAGGACTAAAGAAGTAGATATTTGTATTCTCATCCTCTCCCTTCTGCTTGCCCATTCAAGAGATGAAGTTACTGGAACAAAGCATCACAAAATCACAGGCTCTTGCAGAATGGCACTCTTAGAAGGACTTAGACACATCTTGTCCAGGGGTTCTCGAGAGGGAGTGAGTAGTATTGTCCCTTGAGTGGGATTGTTTTGGTGGTCCCCATGCCTAGGGTACTACTGGCAGTGAACAGACATGGCCCAGGGATGTTCAGTGCCCTGCATTGCATTAGAACATTTTTGCACAGGAAAGAATCGTGCCATCCAAAATGCCAACAGTGCCCCTCCTACCGCCACCATCAATTTCTATGGAAGAGGAAACTGAAGCTCAATGAGGAAAAGTGCTTCATTCGAGGTCACTGTGGCAGAAACTGCCAGTTGCCTACTACTTTCTCTTTTCTTTGTCTTCCTTAGGAAAAGAAGTCTACAAATAGCTGAGCACCACCAGGCTCAGAGCTTCTGTTTCTCCACTTCCCCAGCAGTTCCACGGGAGCCATATGCAAGATCTGGCCCATGAGATTAAGCAGGTGTATTGTGCAGGACTGCTAGGGGGTCTCCTTAAGTGAGAGGGGTGCCTTTTCCTGCCCTTCCTCCTCCTGCTTCCTGAAACACAGATGGAGCCTCTTGGGCCATGAGGCAAAACACTAAGGATGCAGAAGATGAGAGTCATCCAAGAAGATGAGAGTCGTCCAAGGCTCTGATGCGGAGTTGCAACCCCAGTCCTGGACCGCCTGCCTTCAGATGTCTGTACATGAAAGAGAAATAAACTCTCTATTGTTATTTGAGATATTTTTATAATATTTGCAACTAAATTGATATGGTAACTGGTTCAGATTAATAGTCATCAAACAGTTTTGGGCATCTGAATGTGCCAAGCATCATGTTGGGCATTTTGACAGGTGTTATCTTGGGAGATACTCATAGGAGATCTGATTTCTAATCCCATGTTGAAGATGAACTATTTAACAAGCAAAGCAGAAGTTACTTCTTTATCCATTGCTAGACATTAGCAATTGGCAAAGCCAGGACTGAAATCAAACCTCTTAGCTCCTTAACTATTGCGACTTCTGCTTGTGGCAAGAGAAAAATTTGGGCCAAGAGAATAACTATGTGAGGTTGGCACAACTTACCCTCATGACTTAGCCAATATAGGGCTATTTGTGATGAAATAAGTCCAGAAAGAAAGCAAAGCTTCCTTTAGTGAATAAGGCCAGGGTTGCTATTTTTCACGTGGTAAGGTCACAGTCACTCATTCTTCATGTGAACTCCTGGTCATGGTAAGCAAGGTAATTCAGGCCAGTTCTCCACTAAGGACAATAAAAGGAAGTTGGGCCAAACATTAGAAAAAAAAATCCTCTTGAAAACACCTCAGATTACAAACTATTAAAGAATTGCTGGGAAAAAACAAGATCCAAAGAGAGATAAGTCCAGCCTATAAAGCTGCTTTTGTCCAGAGGACATTTGTTTACACAGGAGAAACAGGTACTGGAACAGGAGCTGTGCTTTGCATAGACTCAGAGCTTCAGGGAAAGAAGTGAAAACTAAAGCTTGTCATAGATAGGAACTCTAAAACCCTGTGCTCTGCAAAGAAGTGGGATCATACACCCTGGATGGGGTACAGAGGAGGCAGGGGATTAACATAAACCCGCCCTCACTTGCACCCTAATTTCTACAAAGGAAATGTCAAGACTTGAAACTGAATCGTGATGGTTCCAGAACAGTCCCAGGCATTTGACTGAAGCAAATAAAAATATTCTCTCGAAATTCCCCCAAATCTCCAGTTCTTAAGCCTCTTTTGCACACAGCATTGATAAACCATCTTACCAGTACTCAACCACAGTATCTGCCCTACATCTTTTCCCACACAGGTCTTCACGCTTCAGCCAAAACTAGAAGAGAAAGGGTTCCACCTTAATGTCTCATTATGTGTGTCAATACAGCTAAACACAAAATTCTGGAAGGAGATACTGTACAGTGCTAACAATAGCAATCACCAGAAACTAGGACTGTGTTTGAGTTTTGTCTTATTTTATTTTTATGCAGATTTTCTAAAATGAATTGTTTCACAGAAAGAAAGAAAAATGTAATTTATTTAAAAAAAAAAAAGATGTGTTCCCTGGAAACACATTGTTGATTACCCACACGACAGCCATTTCATCATTCCATATTCACTAAATGGCCCTTCAAGAATTTTTTCATGTATTGGGTGACCTGAGTTTCAGAGGGTGGAGTCTCCCCTGTTCTAGGACTGACACCTATCAGTTACTCCGTCACTTGTGATAATTTCTTTCCTCTTGCTAGTGACTCTCTTGAGAAGGAGCATGTAACGTGAGAAGATAAATAAACTGTGGAATATTATTCAATGAGAAACAGAAATGAGCTACCAAGCCATGAAAAGACATGGAGGAAATTTAAATACATATTACTAGGTGAAAAAGCCAATCTGAAAAGCTTACTTACTATATGATTTCAACCACAGGACATTCTGAAAAAGGGAAAACTATGGAGACAATAAAAAAAAAATGGTTTCCAGGGGTTATAGCGGAGGGAGGGATGAATAAGTGGAGCACACAGGATTTTAGGGCAGTGAAACTACTCTGTATGATACTACAGTTGAGGATACATGTCATTATACATTTGTTCAAACCCATAGAACTACAACGCCAAGAGTGAACCTTAACATAAATTATGGACTTTGAGCAACAATGATGTGTTGAGGCAGGTTCATCAATTGTAACAAACGCACCACCGTGGTGTGGAGATGGTGAGATGGCCCCAGTGCGGGAGGTTGTCGGACAGTGGGTATCTGCGAACACTCTCTCCTTTCTGCTCAATTTTGCTGTGAACCTAAAACTGATCTAAAAAATAAAATCTACTGAAAATAAAAAGTTTTAAAAAGATATGAGAAAAAAATAGTTCCTTTCTTGCCTGTTAACAGGCCTTGTGAGATGAGATGTATCATCTAGGCTTAGGCTGTTGGACGATGGAGAATACCTGGCTTGTTGGCAGTGGTGGACCAAGAGCAGGGGGGTAGGAGTGGTCCACCCCAGTGCAGGCAATATGGGAGTGTAATTTCAGAGAGTTAGAAATGTTAGTATACAACCAAGACTACTCTACCCAGCAAAGCTATAATTTAGAATCAAAGGACAGATAAAGAGTTTCCCAGACTAGAAATAGGTAAAAGAATTCAACACCAAACCAGTATTACAAGAAATATTAGAGGTACTTCTTTAAGAAAAAGAAAAATAAATAAAAAATATGAATAACAAAATAGCAATAACTACATATCTATCAACACTTACTTTAAATGTAAATGGATTAGATGCTCTGATCAAAAGATAGGGTGGCTAAATAGATAAGAAAAATGGATAAGGAAAAAAGAACCTTTTTATATGCTGCCTACAAGAGACTCACTTCAGTTCTAAAGACACAGCCTGAAAGTAAAGAGACGAAAAAAGATATTTCATTTAAAAAAAAATGAAAAAAAAATCTGGGACAGTAATACTTTTGCCAGACAAAATACACTTTAAAACAAAGGCTCTAACAAGAGACAAAGAACCTAGTAATCTCATTTCTGGGTATCTATTCGAACAAACTGAAAACACTACTTTGAAGGGACATGTGAATCCATTATTCACAATAGCCAAGATGGAGACAACGTGGTTGTCTATCAATGGACGAACAGATAAAGAAGAGGTGGTCATATATACAATAGAATATTACTCAGCCGTGGAAAAGAATGAAGTCTTGCCATCTGCAACAACGTGGATAGACCTAGAGGGTATTGTGTTGAGTAGAGTAAGTCAGACAGAGACAAATGCCATATGATTTTACTTATATGTGGAATCTAAAGAAAAAAATTTTTTTTAAAAAGAGAGAGAAACAACATAGATACATATAAAGAAAACATTTTGATGGTTGCCAGATGGGAGGGGTTTTGGAGGGACAGGTGAAAAGGGGAAGAGATTAATAAGTACAAACTGGCAATTGCAAAATAGTCTTGGGATGCAAAATATAGCACAAAGAATCTAATCAATAACATTGTAATAACTATGTATGGTGTCAGATGGGTACTAGATTTATCCGAGTGATCACTTCTTAAGTTATACAAATGATGTATAAATCACCATATTGTACACCTGAAACATAATATTGAATGCAAACTATAAATAAAAAAAAATTTTTTACTTATTTTAAAAAATTAATTACTTAAATTAAATTTAAAACAACAAAAGTTGGTCTCCATTTTATTATCATCAAGTAGCAATTTTAAACTCAATCAGTTTAAACCAAATCAGATAAGGTACACCTTCCCTAAAAAATATCTTTTGTAGACCTAAGTTCTGAACAAGCGCCATGGTTACTGTTGGGCTTTAATACATGTTAACCTCCAATTAGCATATTTTCATTGCTTATCCTTCAGTAAGTATCATATTCTGCATGACAGTAATTTGGAAAGCTCCCAGTTATTTCAGCAGCCTGTGACACACACAGACATAGCTGCACATATGTTTTTTTCTTTTTAATTAATAGACTTTATTTTAAGAGCAGTTTTAGGTGACAGGAAATTGAGTGCACGGTTTCCCCTTATTATTAACATCTTTCATTACTGTGATACATTTGCTAAAATTGATGAAGCAATATTAATACATTATCATTAACTAAAGTCCATAGTTAATATTAGAGTTCACTCTTCACATTGCATGTTCTATGAATTTTTACAAATGTACAATGTACCCGCTATTCCAATATCATTTATAATAACTTCACTGCCCTAAAAATCCCCTATGCTCCACCCATTCATCCCCCGACCTTGCCGAACCTCTAACAACCAATGATCTTTTTGCTACCTCCATCCTTTCAACTTTTCCAGAATGTCCTCTAGTTGGAATCCTATGTTATATAGACTTTTCAGACTGGTTTTTCTTTAACAATACGCATTGAAGGTGCCTCCATGTCTTTTCATGGCTTGATAGCTCATTTCTTTTTCTTGTTAAATAATATTCCATTGCCTGAATGTACCACTATCTATCCATTCACCTGCTTGCTTCTCACCTGTGTAATTCTTGAATAATTTCCTAATTGTTCAGAATCATTCATTCTCACTTCAGGTGCAGCTTGTGTCCACAGACCCTATGGTACTGCACATTCCTGCATTTAAACAGTAAATTCAAATTTAAAAGTATTAGCCCACCAAGTGTGAAACAAAAAACAGAACTCAAGTTCCTTCAATTCTATGGGATGACGTGGAGGTTTGTTTCATGTTTAAAATAGAAAACATATGCAGAGCGTGAACTGAAAAGTGGAATGCTTGTGTTTGATAAGCATGATTTTTGTTTATATGTGTAATTTTTTACTGAATTTAAACAATATCTTTAAAACTGAATTTTCTTCTGTGTTTGTTTCAAAACTAAAGAACAAATTAAAATAATTATTACTGAATATTACATAATTATTAGTCAAAATATTTTTGTCATGTTGATAATTCTAAGATGGCCTCCAATTTGCCCACTCCTTGGTGTACATGGCCTGAATAAATGCCTTTGCTTTGAGTGTAGATGGGATCTGTTAATATAATGGAATACTTAATCAGTTGACTTTGAGTTAATAAAAGAGATTATCTTGGGTGGGCCTGGACTAATCAGGTGAGCTCTTTTAAAGAAGGTGAATGTCAGAGAGATCTCCCCTGCTGGCTTTGAAGATGCAGCTTCCAAGAGTTCCACAGCTTCAAATAAATTAATTCTGCCAAAAATCACATGAGTTTAGAAGAGGACCTCAAGCCTTAGATGACCCTAACTCCCAGCTGACACCTTAATTACAGCTTTGTGAGATCCTGAGCAGAGGATTCAGCTAACCTGCGCCTGGACTCCTGACCCAGAGAACTGTAGATAATAAATATGTGTTTGTGGAAATATGTTACAGCAGCAATAGAAAACTAGCACACATGCCTAAAGCTTCATTGCTGGCTAAAGGCAGAGCTAGGATAAGCACATCCCAGTCTTCACTATGAAAGAATCCTTATTACTGCTTTGCAGATGCCAAAACAGAGAATCTAAGTGTCTTAGCCAAGGTCACACAGTGGGTAAGTGGCTGAGCCAGAAGAGAAGGCAGGCCTATCTGACTCCAGGCCTGCAGCAGGTTTGCTCCATGGATGATCCTGCAGGAGGCTCGTGAACTAAACACCCTCCCTGCTGTCATTGCTGGGTCCCTATGGTGACTCATGGTGATTTCTGGGGATGATAGGGGCCCATGGCTCAGAAGGGCATTGTGGAGGAGGAAGTTCCCACTCACACACTGGCTCCACCTCAGTCTCTCCTAGACATATATATGAGCGAGTGGAAACAGAGGCCCACATCATTACCCATCCCAGCCCTCTCTTTACTTTCTTTATATCACATTCACAGTTACTCCATTTGTACATCTTGTCTTGTCCTAGTCTCCCCACTCAAATGTTAGCCCTATAAGAGTCCACATCTGACATGGGCTCCCAGTGTCTCTCAGGGTGTCATGCACACAGTAGGTACTCAACGACATTTGCTGAATGCATTATGGAGTGAAAAACCATGATTTCAGTTCTTCCTCTGGATCCCAAGGGAGGCAGGCACTGAGATCTAAACTCTCAGGCCCAGGAAATGTCAACCTTTCTCTTTTTCCCACAGTCCCATCTCCTGGGCTCTAGGGCTCCAAAGAATACACCCTTCAGGTGGGTGGACAAAGCCTCCAATCTTGCCAGCTCTGCTCCAAATCACCCCACTCCACCCCACCCATGAGCACCCTCTGCCAGATCTCCTGGAACATCCGAGGTTCTCAGACACAGCGCTTGCTCCCTCTGCTGTCAGAAGTGGGCAAATGCATGGAGATCCCTCCCGGCTAAAGATCCTGGAAACGCTGGCAAAGCAGGAGGGAGAGGCTCAGGGGAGCTCCCAGCCAGGACCCCTGGCCTGAGTCCTGCCACAGTGAGAGGCTCCCTGCCCTGAGGCTTGCACACCCTGGCCTCAGCCCCTACCCACAGGGCTGGCAAAGCAGCGACATGCCTCAGAGGCTCTGTATTTGCTGAGCGAGGCCCAGATAGAGGACCCCGGACCAGGAAGGCGGATGTTGCTTCCACCAGGAAAGCACATTACTCATGACAATAACAGCTAGCACTGCATACCTACTGCATACATACCTCTTCTATTTTTGCAGCTGTCATGTGGACAGATATTTTCATTTCTACTGTACAGATGAGGGAACTGAGGCACAAAGTAAATAGTGGAGTCAGAATACAAACCCAAGTTCTTAAAGTCCCTGTTCTTCACATGCCCTGAACATACGTGCCTCCCACATTATTTCTAACCCTACATCCAAGGAGACCTTGTTATGGTCATGTGCGATTTCAAAGCCAAGGCTGGCTCTGCTGTGGCTCATACTGGGGGTGTGTGGGGTGGCGAATGGCCTGGTCCCAGGAGCAGACAACACAATGGGCACGTCCTGGCTAGGTGACCTTAGGCAAATCACTTAACCTCCCTGAACCACTATATTCTCACCCATAAAAGAAACATAATTCCTGATTTAGAAAGTGGTTGTGGGGATTAGCGATCATGTGTGTCAAATTCCCAGCAAACAGTAACTAAACACAGAATAGCTGTTACTGTTTGTGATCGTTGTCATGTTACTGCACGTGTCTGTCTCTGGTATTCCTCCCTTCCCTGGAGTGTGGGCTGGCCTTTGCGACTTGCTTCCAGTGAATGGAATAAAGTAGAAGTGCTAGTGTGTGACTTCAGAGAGCTGGCAATGAAAGGTGCTGCACTTCTCCATGGCTGCTTCTAGATCACTCGCTCCAGGGAAGCCAGCTGCCATGTCATGAGGACACTTACACCACCTGCATGACCCCTGGCCAGGAGCCACCTGAGTGAACTGGGAGCAAATCCTCCAGCCCCAGCCAAGCCTTCTGATAACAGCTACCCTGGCCATTAGCTCCACTGCAGCCTCGTGAGAGACCCTGAGTCAGAACTTATCTAAGCTACTCCATTCTGAATTCCTGACCCACAGAAACTGTGGAGACGATAAATGTTTGCTGTCTTAAGTTTGTTGTTTATTAATTATAAAAACATAACTAATACTCTTTATAATCAGCATCCTTGGACCAGCAATTCCTTTGGGTTCCAGCTGCCCAATCACCTTCATAGCTGTGGTCACAGAGAATCTGCTTTGAAGAGGGTCCAAGCCCTGGGAGCTGGCTGTGAAAGGAGGACCAATGACTAACATTTATGGAGCACTTACATCTGCCAGACTCTGAGCTGAGCACTTTATATTTATCCTCCAAACAAAAAAAATCCCAAAAGGGAAATACTATTATCATCCTCGTAGTACAGATGGAGAACCTGAGGCGCCAAGTTTCAGTAACCCACCCAAGAGTACACAGGGCGGCAGCAGACCTGGGATTTTAATCAAACTCTGAGACTCTAGCACCGAGCTGCTTACCCAGTGCCCTGAAGGGCAGAGTGGCTCAAAGACCCACTTCTCCCACCTGTCCCACCACAGCCCCCACCACAGCCACCACCCACTTGCTCTCTTACGAGGGTGACTAACACAGACAGGTTCTGGGACAAATCCCACGCAGACTGCTGTGCCTTAGCCAAGGCAGTGCCTCTGCCCTCTCCCTGTTGTCAGGTGAGCCCACCGCTCACCTGCCCCAGTGAATCGTGACCCAGCATGTTCGTGGTGAAAGGGCCCTCCAGGTCATCTAGTCCGGTCCCCACTCCCATTCGTCCAGACATAGAGACAGGCTCAGAGGGGTGCAGTGGCTTATCTAAGGACACAGAGGCAGTGGAGGGAGAACCAAGGCTGGGACCCAGGTCCCCCAGCGCCTCTCAATCTGGCCTGCACAAAGGAGCGCCTTTCCCAGCCCGGCCTGCCCCAGTGCCCACTTAGGCTCCACCCACCTTTCCAGAACCTGGGATTGGAACCTGAGGCCAAACTTCCCAGCATCCTCCACTGCCTGGCCTCAGAGGGAGCCAGGAGGAGGAGACTTATCTCCACCTGGGAGGTAGTGTTGTCTCACCCCACCCCCACCTTCCCCTCCAGGCAGCCTTGATTAATGGGCTGGTGCTATCTTATCTCCCAGCTGCAGCAGTTAGGGATTAATGGGTGGTGGCAGGGCCCTGGGAGAACACATTCTGCCCCCCAGATCAACCTGAGAACTCCGCAAGAGAGTGGGGAACAGGAGGAGAAGAGACCAAAGGGGTCTGTTCTCTAGCTGCCATCTTGCTCTCCTACCTGAACTGAATGAACTGGCTGAGTAAAACACTGGGACAGTTACATTCTGCCATTCTCAGCTCTTAGAGGCGGTGGACCCATACCTGCTCTGTGCTTGAGCTGCCCACAAGCTACCTAGGAAGTCACCTCCCCTCTCCAGACTCAGCTGCCCCATCTATAAAATGTGCACAGGTCTGGGGTTTGGAAACAGGTTGCAGTTCTGACATTTTATTGAGTAATTTGAAAATGAGTTTAGGGATTTATTTATCCAGCTGTGAGGCTTCAGCAAACTCCTTCACAATCAGCTTCAATTTCCACATCTGTAAAAGGGGTATGATCATCTTTGTATTGCCCTGCACACCGCTTTGTTAGAATGAAACAACTTCTGGAAAGCCCTACTGAGACTGTCCCATGTTGTGCTGGGGTGTGGGCTTTGGGATCCCAGAGGAGGTCAGATACCAAACCCTGGCTGAGGGGTTCATGTCATGTGCGTTACCAATCACAGAACCAACCCCAAATACAGACATGCTCAGCTCTGGAAAAGAAAGACTGCCTGAATTACAAGGTCCCTGGAAAGGGCTGAGGAAGTGGTACCAGATGTTCTGTCCTCCCTCAGGGACAGAGAGACTCAATCTACCCTTGAGCAAGTGGCCAGCATGTCTGAAGTCAGGCAGTTACCACCCAGGGCCATGCAGGGGTCCAGACTCGGAACCCATGGCTCAGAGGATGCCCACCAACCTCTTCCTTAGCTTTCTCAAAAAAAAAAAAAAAACCCAACTTGGTCACTATTGAGGCGAAAGGAAAGATATGAAGATGAGTGAAGGATGAGGTGGGAGGAAGGGAGGAGGGAGAGGTGGACTTTTAGATGAGTAGATAGAACAAGGAAAGAATTGATGAATGAAATGAGAGAAGGAGAAAGCTAAACAGATGGATAAAAATGGAGAGTGGATAAATGAAAGAAAGAAAAAATATTGAAAGGGAGGAATGAAGACGAGGGGAGGGGTGAAAAAAGGTGAATGTCAGCGTCTCGCTAGCCCCATCCCCCATCCCTTTGGCAGGACGCAACAAGCAGGGAGCCCAGCAGAGGACTATTTCCAGAAGGACATACAGATGGACTCTTTGAGGCCCCAGGGAGCCAGTCTGCCCTCCCCCACCCCAAAGACATTCCTAGGACCACTCCTTCCCCTTCCCTCTCTGCCTCTTCCCACTGCCCCTTCCCAGAGTGCAAAGGGCAGCACAGCCAAGGAAAGCTATCTGCTATCAGCCCCATTTATCCCAGTCTGTTTGCTCTGGGTCTGCAATTAACAGAGTCTCCTTCTCAGATCAATTAATAGTGGGGGCCCAAAGAGGGCCCCAGGAGCCCCTACAGGCCAGGTTACTCATTGATAAACGATGGAGAATTGATGGAGGCTGCTCCCTAATCCTGTTCCAAGGTGTCCCATCAACCACCTTTTCCTGACTCTCAAAGAGTCACCCAGGTACAAGGCAGTTCTTAGCTCAGAAAAGCTGACAAGGGATGGCACCCTGCCTCATGGTGTGAGGGTCTGTGCAGGTGCAGCTGGGGTTCTGGATCTGACTTCTTCTGGGCAGCTCCTGGGATCAGGCTGAAAGAACTGCATAGCCTAGTGGCGAAGGTCATGGGCCCTAGGAAGGGACAAGACCCAGGGTCACAGACCCATCCCTTCCCACTTACCAGCTGTGTGATCTTAAGCAAGTGGCTTAATCACTCTGAGCCTTAGTTTTCCCCTCTGTAAAATAGTAATGATGGTAGGACACACCTACATCAAGGGCTGCTGTGAGTTAACATACTTAACATACAAGTAGTGTGGCAGTCACTGACCACAGCTTCAGGCTCCTCTGGGGAACCTGAAACACCCTTCTCAGCCTTCTCAGCCTCCAGGCTCCTTCTGCTGGCCTACTGGATACGCTCAGCTACCAGCCGGCACTTGGAGGTCCTGTTTCCTCACTCCAGAGGTTCCAATATAGTAGCCACCAGCCACATGTGGCCATTTAAATTTAAATTAACTAAAATTAATGTTACTTGGCCATTAGAAAGGAATGCAGTACTGACACGCTGCAATGTGGGTAGACCTCGAAAACGTTCTGTTAAGTGAATAAAGCCAGCCACAAAATGTCACCTACTACATGATTGCATTTTTATGAAATGTCCGGAAAAGGCGAATCCATAGAGACAGAAAGTAGTTCGGTGGTTTCCAGGGATTGAGGGAAGGGGAGATGGGGAGAAACTGCTTCATGTGTATGGTTTCCCTTTGGGGGAATAAAAATATTTTGGAACAAGATAGATAGAAGTGGTGCTTGCATAACACAGTGATTGAACTAAATGCCACTGAATTGTTCACTTTAAAAGGGTTAATTTTATGTTATGTAAATTTCACCTCACTAAAAAAATTAAATTAAATTAAAACTTCAGCTTCTCAGTAGCACTAGCTACATTTCAAGTGCTCAGTAACCACATATGGCTAGCAACTACTTAATTGAAGAGCATAGATACAGACTATTTCCACCACTGCAATTTTATTAAACAAACTCGACCTTCAGGTCATCAAATAACAACAGTGATAAAACTTCTTCACATTTGTGAACTTATCTAACCCTCTCAACGGGCTGGCATTATTATTTTCCTATAAGAGATGGGGAAATCGGGACCCAGAGAGGGTAAGTGCAACCCTAAGTTTGCACAGGAAGTGGCAGGCCAGGGACTTGCGTTGGTCTTCAGGTGTCAAATCTGGGGTCCTTTCTGCCTCTCTCAGAGACGAGCTTGGGCCCAAGAAGTAACAACCAAACTGTCTGGCTGTGCTGCCCATGTATTTGACTCTCGGTTTCCTCTCAGATCTGCTTTCTCCGAAAAGGTCTCTGGTAACAATTTAAAGCAGGAAAGGGTGTGAAAGTGTGCGGTCTGAAAGTTGAAGGGTGCTGGGTTCCTGTTTGTTTGCAAGAACTGTGGGGAAGAGGACTTATTGCCAAATGATTTGGAATTTTAACAAAAATTTCAGGAAGCCAGAGGCTGGGTAATGTGCATGGAAGGGAAAGAATGCACCTTTTCCTGACCCTGAGTTGCCTGGACACATAACTAGGTCAAGAGGGCACAGACCTCTTTGTGTCTAGCCGACCCCGAGCTGTCTGCAGAGCCCTCCAGGGTGGGCTGGGGAGGAGCACATCTCTGGCTAAAAAGACATGAAACTTTTCCTGACCTTGGCACAATCCAGACTCATAGGGCAGTAGACATGCATGGAACCTGAGGAGAGTCAGAGCCTTGTTCAATTCCAGCTCCATCACTTACTGCCTGGTGACCTTGAGTAAGCTACTTAACCTCACCGAGCCTCAGTTTCCTCATCTGTAAAATGGGGACTGTGCACGCCTTTCCTGGTTGCTATAAAGATGAAAGAAGATGTGACTACGAAACACCCTAGAACGGTGAATTATTCCCATCAGGACCCCAGCAGTTCTCAGCTGCATGAGGTCGCTCCTTAAACACGAGGTCCTGGGATATCTTAAGACTCAAGTCCTCATTAATAATAATACTAATAATAGCATCATGCCAGACTGACTGAAGGGTGATTATAAAATCCCAGATGGAGAGACGGGCGGGCTGCCTCGCCTATACTCTGAGTGTGTGCAGTGCAGTCAGATCCATCTGGAAGATCCTCAGCTACGTGACCTTGGGCAAGTTCCTCAGTCAACTTTGATTTTTCATCTGTAAGTAAGGATGTAATAACATCTACCTCTCGGCATTGCCGAGAGGTTTAAATGAGACAATAAAACACTTAGCACAGTGCCTGGATACGTAAATGTCTGCTAACATCGCTATCAATCAGAGCCCAAGCTGAGGGCTTGGCAAGGCAAGATAGACATGAACCCAACTAACCACATCCCCGGGCAGAGAGGAGCTTCCAGGAGGGAGAGAGTTCTCATTTCAGCCTCAAGGAGACCCATGAGCCTTGGAGAGTGACTGTGACCAGCAAGGGAGGGGCAGAAAAGGAGAGCAAGCACAGTGCCCTCTGAAAGGCCAGCATTTCTCATCCTGGTCCCCTGACCACAGCATCAGAGCCAGCTGGGAGTGACATGTGTTGAACTGGAGTCTGCAGGTGGCCCAGAAATCCGAATGCATCTTTTAACTGGCTTCCAATTGCACTGCAAATTTGGGAACCTCTTTCCTCTCCTGGGCTGCCCTATGATGGCCTAAGTCAACCAGCCTGGTCCAGGTAGGAATAATTCACAGCCACAGGAAGTTAATCCCCAATCTCATCTGCCCATCATACCTATAACAATTAAAAACAAAAAACCATGGGGGTATATGCAGGGGTGAGGAGTAACAATTGGCACAGCACAGCCACTGACCAATTTCAGCAGATGTCCAATGAGTAGGGATAGACAACCAATCAGAACGGAGGTCTGACCAGTCAGAACATCCAGAATAGCCGAATAGGGCCCAATCAGCTGCACAAAGCACCAGAGAGCGTTCACACTGGTCAGGGCCGCTGTAAGGTACAAGAATGCTCTCGGGTAGGGCTCTGGGCCACACCCCAGCCTAACCACACTTACCCTGCTCTGATCTGTTTTATCTGCTGAGTTCCCACAAGCCACGCCATTTGAAAACAGGATCATCTTACTTTAAAAACACCAGTGGTGAAAAGCATTCATCTATGAGTGCTTCTCAACAGGGACTCTATCAGCCATTAGGGCAGGACAACTCTTGGCCATGTGAGGCTGGGCTGGACATGGCAGGAAGTTAGCATCCCTGGCTCACGGCTCCTCCTTTTATGGGTAGAGCGGCAGAGACTCGAGAAGCCAAGCCACTGGCCCAAGGCCACAGCACAGGGATATGAGTGGGGAACCAGTCAGAGGAAAAAAGTGACCTTAGTTCAGGTCTCAGACCAACATCACCAGGGCCTCAGTTTCCCAAAAGTATGCCAGAGTCAAGTTGGGGTCCCTTTTAATAGGGCCTCTTGTGGTAACCCACACCCTGAATCACCAGCTGAAAGAACTAGGACCAGGTAGCCCCTTCTGTGGCCTGAACCCTCAGCATGAGTCACAGAAGAGCCATCCTGGGACCAAGCAAAGAGGCAGTGACCACTGTGGTGGCCCGCAGGGCAAGAGCCCAGCAGTTCCCAGGCTGATGCCCTACGTCCCTCCCTACAGAGGACAATTGGTCCATTGGCTTGGGTGGTGGGGACTGGGTTCACTGGCTGCAGCCCTGCCCAGCCCCTCCCCACCCATACCCTCTCCTTAATGAGGCCACTGTTTGCCCAGGTCCCTCCAGCAGCTGGCCCCCACTCCTATCACTCCTGCCCTGGGTTTCCCCTCCAGAGTCTTGCCCTCTAAGACCTCCTGGGGGCTTCTTGACTTCTTCCCCTGGGGCCTCTCTGACCTACTCTTGCCCTTGTTGGGCCACTCACTTCTCTTTTCCAGCCTCTGTTTTTTAAATTAATCAAAGATGCATGGACTTCTGTTCAGCATGAGAGAAGGAGAATGTGTAATTCCAGCCATAAGCAAAGAAATCTGCTGTTTTATTTACAGGCAAATGAACCATTCTCTGTTGATCTGGGGAAACATGGGGAATAATTTATGAACCTTTAGTAGCGCCTGCACAGACCCTGGGTGGTCAAGAACCACAAGAATCGAGGATAGCTTTCAGCTGAAACATTTGATAAATCTGGGGTCCCAAGGGGCCCATACAGCCACAGCCGGGGAGGAGCGAGGGGGCGGTGCACTGGCTGCCTCCCACAATCACACGAAACTCTGAACAGTTACACTGTAGCAGTTTTAAGCACCTTCATGTACTTCTTATTTAATCTTACCAACAAATCTGCAAAAGCAAGTTTCTGCTTTGCAGATGGGGAAACTGAGACACAGGAGCTATGTCTCATCTGAGTTACCACAGCCCATAGCGGTAGAGGCAAAAGCTAATAATAGGTGCCTTTGACTCTGTGTCCAGTGCTCATTTTTCCTACAAGAGGAGGCTTTAGGGTACCTCTCTTCCCCCCACCCAGGAAGTCATTATAAACTACTTGTGTATTTGTTCAGCAGCTGGCTGGCCCTCTCTAGACCTTGAGCTCCAGAGGGCAGTGGCTGGGACAACCAGGGTCAACCCTGCTGCAGCCTCGGTTACTTGAGTCCCACAGAAATGTCTGCTCTGGCCTGGGACACTCCTCCTCTGCAAAGCAGTTTGGGTCAATACTTAACAGAATGGAACTCCCCAGCAGCCACTTCTCACATGCAGGCAGGAATCTCAAGCCACAGAGCAAAGCTCTGTGTTCAAGTCCTGGCTTCTGCTTCTTGGCTGTGTGACTCTGGGCAAATTACTGAACTTCTCTGGGTCCATGAGAAAACTTCTCAGTTTTCTCATATTAAATGGGGAATATTAATGCCTCCCTCACAGTGCAATTAGGATAATTAAATGAAATGATGTGTGAAAAAGCACAAGAGCATAATACTAGGTACCCAGGATGGCCCAAACAAGTGTTCGAAAGATGAAAGGGAAGAAGGGAGAGAAGGAAATCAACATGAGCTTAGGAGGCTTGTCCATCACCCCCAGTCTCTCAGCAAACATGATGTACCACTCAACTTACTCCACCCGGTCCCCACCAGCTATCCCCACAGTCACCCTATAACCCTTCTGATTTTCCCTGGGCCTCCCAAGAATTCCAACAGGGCCTGAAGAAGGACAAAGGAAGCTGGCTCCAGCCTGAGCCCATCTCAGGGCTCCTTTCTTCTGCCACTTCTTTCCACCAAATATTCATCTGTCCTTTTAGTCATTCATTCATTCAACATTTATCAAAGACCTACTATGTGACCAACACTATGCTAGGAGCAAGATGAACAAGATAAGGTCTTCTTGCCCTTGTAGAACTCAGTCTACAGGGAAGCCAGAAATTGAGAAAATAAATTTAGTGATATGCTGACCAGTCTGATGAGGCCTGCAAAGGGAGGTTTGGGGTTCTACAAGCATGCCTAGTGAGATAGTCTGGCCCACTTGGAGCCTCAGCAAGAACTTTACGCTAAAAGCAATCAGAGCAACTGAGGGTCTGGAGTGGAAGGGCGAGGCTATAGGATTAGCAGTTTGAAATGATCACTTTGCCCCAGCAGAGTAGAAAACAATTAGAGTAGAGGTTGCCCAGAGCAGTCAGGAAGGACATGAGTGAGGAAGGACAACAGTGAGGAGGAAGAGTACAGGTGGATTTAAGAGAAATTTAGGAGTGAAGAGCCACAGAATTTGGTGACAGTCTCTAAAGACCATTGTTCAAGAGTATTAACTAACAATTATATAAATTGTTCTTCTTGTGTACACCATTCTAAGCAATTTTCAAATGAACTCTGATGTTCTCAATAATTTTGTAAGAAATTATTGTTATTATCCCCATTTTGCAGATGAGAAAACTGAAGCACAGAGAGGTAAAGAACTTGTCACTGCTGATATTAGAATCCAGTCTCATTCTAGGGTTCATGATCTTAACCAAAACATTGAACTGCCTCACCGTTGTGCTTCTAGCTGGGGTTGCCCACTAGCCACAGCCTCAGGCTTCCAGGCATGGAGACGCAAGGAGAGCTGGAGAGTATCACTCAGGCTTCTCTCCATCCCTAGCCCCGCTCAGAGAATACCAGCAGTGGCCATCTCTCATCCCACATCCTTCTGCACTTCAAATAGGCCTTCTTAGAACTAGACCAAGCCCCAGGCCCAACGCAAACCTGCCTCTGCTTTTGTTCCAGAGACACATGAGATGCAGTGTCCAGGCTCATAGGAGAGAGGACTGAGGTAACAGTGAGTCCAGCTCCAGCCCCTCTACCACCAGGCCCCGTTGCTACCAGGGCACCCAGAGATCCTAAGCAGGCCTTTCTGAACTGCTGCCCAGATCGTAGCACACAGGTGGCCTCTGGGATAGGTGTTGACTTTACAAAAAGCTAAAATACTGGAAAGTAAAACAGTGTGTAGGTGTGGTAGGAAGAGCACTAAACTGGGAGTCAGGAAGGCCAAGTTCTAGTTTCTTCTTATAGAAAATGGTGGGGGGTAAGGGGATCCTGGGGAACAATAGTAATGGATCCCTGCCTGCATTAATAGTTCTCTTAATTACCCAGACCACTCACTCTGGGTTTTTACTGAGCACTCAGAAGCAGCTGTTATGAAGATAGATGCCACAGTGAGGAAACACTGAGATTATAAAAGGCAGATAATCCCAGGAGAGTGAAATGAGGGCAAGATTCTATCTCACCACTTTGGGCATCCCAGCCCTCCTGGGAGGCAGGCAAGCCTGTGCTGCAGAACCTCCTCGCAGCAGGGGACAGAAGAGGTCCCACTTTGGGGCAAGGACAAAGTCAACCTCACCTCCATCATCATACCAACCCCCTTCCTTTTCTTCTTTCATTTGATCCTCAAGAGAGCCTCATGGAGTATGGTAGGCAGAGGTGGTCCTCCCCACTTCACAGATGGGGAAACTGAAACTCAGAATGTGGGAGGGACTTGCTATTAAGTTGCAGACACAACTCAGTTCTTCTGGATCCAAGCTTGGTCCACTCCTCACTGCCACACACTGCCTCTCCCAGGGGCCTCGTAAGGAGGCATGAATGGAGCAGATCTCCTGGCTCATGGCTCTGTAATAGCACTGATCACAGGTGCTTCTCTCATCCCTTATCTCAGTAAATTTTCACTACCACCCAGTAAATAAATGTTATCAACCCTGTTTTATAGATGAAGAAAGTAAGGTTTAAAGTTCAACAGACATATATCCAAGGACACACAGCTAGGAGGTGGTCAGAATTTACCCCCAGTCACTCTGACTCAAAGCCCAGGCTCTTCCTGCTACACTACATTGCCTTCATTGTGCTGTTCTCCATGTGGACAGGACCGAGATTGTCACATGATGCCTGGCCCCCAGCAGGCTCTAGTTGAATGTCGGTTCATGGAATTATTATTCCCAAGACTAAAGCCTTAAAAGGAACAAAGAAGGCTAGTTCATAGATAGAAATTACAATCCAACCAGAACATATAACAATCATGAAATTTCATGCTACTAACAATGTAACTTCAAAGTATATAAAGCAAAACTGATTCAAGGGGGGATAATGGAAAAATTAACGAACCCACAATCCAAGTGGGTTCTATCAGAAATGAACAGAATAAGTAAAGCAGGGATTCTTAAACTTTTTGATATTGGGACCCCTTTGTACTTTGAACAGTTATTGAGGTTTTTAGAGTAAAGAGCTTTTGTTTACATGGGTGTATACCTATCAATATTTACCATGTTTGAAAGAAAAACTGAGGAAATGTATTCATTTAAAACAACAATAATAAATTAATTAATTATATGTTAACATAACAAATTTTGTGAACAATAATTAGATTTTACAAAACAAAAAAAGTTAGTGAGAAGAGTGGCATTGTCTAACATTTTTGCAAATCTCCTTAACAGAAGGCAGATTTTCCTACCTCCTACATTGAATGTGTTGTTACATGTTGTTTTGGTTGAAGTATATGAAAAAAAAATTTGGCCTCACATAGAAATGTTGTTGGAAAAGACAGTATTTTAATAGCCTTTTCAGATATTGTGGATATTCTTCTTTGATACTATCAAAAAACTGACATGTGGCAGTTCCTTAAATGCTGGTTGTAATACAGAATCTGAATCCACATCAATAAACTTTTCTTACTCAATTACCTTAAAATCCATTGGTCTATCTTGTACTTTAAGTGGATTTTTGAATTATGTACCGTTTTGACTTTATAGACTACCTAAAAGAGATTTGGGGACTCTCGGAGGAATCCTGACCACACTTAGAAAACCATTGAGGTAGGCAATAAAAAAGTAGGAAAATGTAGGATTTGATAACATATTTAACAAGTTTGATCTAATAGGTATCTACATAGAACTTTGCTCACAACAAACCCCAAATAAACATTCTTCTAAAAAATGGTCCCTTCCATCAGCTGGGAGAACTGTGTGCTTGGACAAACTGCAGATGCTCCCAGATGGACAGGTGCCCAGCACGCCAGGTGTTCCACCCAGCTGCCTAGGCCCTGGAACAGCTTCATCAGGAAGGGGCAGTACATTAAAGTGCAGCCTTTTTCCTTTCTTAGGACCACCACGGTGGCCTTTGGGGCAAGAACCCAGCAGTTCCCAGGTGGGTAGGTAACCAAATGGCCTGGTCTCACAGAGAGACCTTCCCTGAATGACTGCCCCAGGTACAGCCCGCCACCTGGGCACCATTCCTGTGAAGGGCTTCCTTTCTCAATCTCATCATGGGTTCCATGTCTGGGAGCCTCAAGGGTCCTCAAGGCAGAGCTGCCAGGAAAAGACTGCCTACCTTCCTCTTCCAGGAAGCTTCCAGCCAGGCCCCTCTGCCCCTCAGAGACCCTGGAACTGCCAGGTACAGACTCACCCAGCTGTCAGACCATGTGCAGTTCTTACATAACGAGCAGCAAGAACAATGCCTCACTCTGTCCAGGCCAGCACTGGAACTCCAAGAACAGCACAGGTGACCAGCTACCCAGAGAGCCAGCACCTTGTACAGCCACCTGGAGCTCCAACACTCCCCTCTCACTAGTACCCAAGGCCACCCTTCCCCTGGAGTACAGAAGCCCTGCCAAGCCTGGAGAGGGGCAGAGGGTTGACCTGGAGTGCAGAGAGCAGAATTGCTGCTTAGAGTCCCAAACAGGAGCCAGGGCTAAGGTGTCTGAGGGAGTTTTCAGAACATACACCACATTTTTACCCTAAAGTCACACAACCGTTGGAGAGCTAACATTCCTGGGTGTCTATTGTGTGCTGGCACAGTGCAGGGGGCTCTTTTTCCATGCATCATTTTGTTTGCCCCTCATAATAATTGCTGAAGTTTCAGTTTATAAACAAGGAAATGGAGGGTCAGAATGGCTAAGTACTTGCCCAAGGTCACTCAGTGAGTATGCACTTGGCTATAAACCTGGCTCTTTCTATCTGCAGTATCCAGGCTCTTGCACCAGATTACACTACACAGTCTGACACTGTATAGACTGGTCCTTTGCCTCCTGAGTGGTCATCTGCAGTATCTTTCAAGCTGGGGGTTGGGGGAGAGAGAAGGGAGAGCAAAGGCCCTCAGCTTGTGCTACCTGGACCCAACTCAGTCATCCTAGACACCAAAAGAATCCCACCCTCAAGTTATGCCTGAATTTTCTTCTGCCTCCTGTGCCTTGTGTCTTCCTCTCACAACTAGATCAGATAAAGCAGAGCCGATGTGTTTTGCATTCCTGTATCCCCATCTATATGTGAGGGCATTCCATACGTGGTGAATATTAAGAAGAGTGGTCCTTCACCTCTCTCCACTACCACTGCAAGGACAGATCCACGGAAAGCCAGGAGCCTTGGAAACATTCGGGGGGTTGGGGGATGGTGATAAGGGCAGGATTGAGGGGAGGAAGTGCCCCAGCACTCCTGCTTCCCAGCAGAGACAGTCCCCAGAACACCCTAAGCCCTCCCATAAGACACCGCACCCCCCGCCAAGATACCCTCCCAAGCAAAAGCTGGGAGGGAGGTCAAGTCTTAAGCTAGACTGTCAAGAAAAAGCCATCCTGCCCCCAAGCCTCCCATCCAAAGCTCCTCCTGCGGGAAAGCCAATGGAAGGCAGGACACAGACAGAAGGAAAAGACCTCAAACAAGGGGCTCCTGAAGTCGCCTCCTCTCTGATGCCTCCTGGATATCCTTCCTTCTTCCTCCCAGCTACCAGAGCGGGTACTCTCTCCTGTGCATTTCCCACTCTGGGCTGGGATTTATCTTAGGGTGGAGTGGTTAAGCCCTGGCCTTTGTAGTCCAACACCTATCTGGCTCTTTCACCTATCAGCTATGTGACCAAGGGCCAGTTATTTCACGTCTCTGAGCCTGGTATAGCCATTAAGTGTGCAGACTCAGAACCCACACCTCAAAGTTGGATCTGGGCTCCAGCTCTGGAACCAGACTAACCTGGGTTCAAGTTCTGGCACTGATGCTTACTTAATCTCTCTTAACCCCTTTTGGCACTTGTATCTGTAAAGTGGGGGATATACCCACCTTTTAGCATTACTGTGTGAATTAAATGAGGTAATTTATGCAATGTGATCAGACTCGGCACACATTAAAGACCCCATAAGTATTATCTCTCATTAGAAACAGTCATCGATAAGGTTGTAAAGTGCTGTGCAGTGTCTCTGGCACGTAGGAAGAACTCACTCAATCGTAGTGATGGTTATCTTCCACCCCAGTAGGTAATGATGTTCCTGGTGGTGGGTTCTGGGCTGCATCCATCTCTGACTGCCCAGCAGCGAGCACGGTGCCCAGAACAAAGCAGGGGCTCAAAAACGGAGGACTGAGGGGTGAAGAATACGCCAGAACCAGGAGAGTGTGGACAGCCAGGAGCCTCCCGCCAGGAAAAGGGAGAACCGAGGTGTCAGGGAAAAGAAAACAGAAGTGAGGGAAAGGCCGAGACGGACAGATAAGTAAGCGAAGTGAGTAAGAAAAGGAACAGGAGAGGCTGTGGCGAAGAGAGATAAGGTGGCAGGATGGAAAAGACGAGGGCGAGGAAAACGCCGAGAGAGGTGAGGGACTCGCGGGGAGAGGCGCAAGGCAAGACTGGGGCCGTGGCGGGGACCCGGTGATCGAGAGATGAGCACACCAGTCGGCGCTGAGCAGTGGGTGCTGGAGCCGGGTGGGAGGGACCAAGGGGGTTCCACCCTGCCTCCCTGCTACCTTAGGGCGGGAGGCCGGGAGGCCGGAGATTGGCTGGGGCGCGCGGCGAGGCGGAGGCTGAAGCCCCGAGGTGGGAGGTGCCAGGATTACTCGGTGGGCCCGGGAGCCGAGCGAAGGCTGCCCACCTACTAGGGCGACCTCGGCGGTGGCGGGAACATGCAGGGTAGCTGGGGGCGCCGCGTATCCAGCGGCGAGGACTGCGCAGCCATGCGGGCGGCCGCGGGGGCCGCGCGGGCTGCGGTGCTGGCGCTGCTGCTGTGGGCGCTGCCCGGGGCGCCGGTGCGCGGCCAGGAGTACGACTACTATGGGTGGCAGACGCAGCCGCTGCACGGGCGCTCGTACTCCAAGCCGCCGCAGTGCCTCGACATCCCCGCTGACCTGCCGCTCTGCCACACGGTGGGCTACAAGCGCATGCGACTGCCCAACCTGCTGGAGCACGAGAGCCTGGCTGAGGTGAAGCAGCAGGCGAGCAGCTGGCTGCCGCTGCTGGCCAAGCGCTGCCACTCGGACACGCAGGTCTTCCTCTGCTCGCTCTTCGCGCCCGTCTGCCTCGACCAGCCCATCTACCCGTGCCGCTCGCTGTGCGAGGCCGTGCGCGCCGGCTGCGCGCCGCTCATGGAGGCCTACGGCTTCCCCTGGCCCGAGATGCTGCACTGCCACAAGTTCCCCCTGGACAACGACCTCTGCATCGCTGTGCAGTTCGGGCACCTGCCCGCCACTGCGCCTCCAGGTAGCGCCGCCACCGCCGCCCACCCCATCCCCTGCCCCGTGCCCTCGGATGGCCCTGGGTGCCCGTGAGCTGGGTCCAGCCAGATGTCGCTCCCCCAGCCCCTTAGCAGAGCTCTGCCAGTCCCCCAGAGGTATCACCCACTGTACACACAAACAGCCCTTCCTCGCTCAGCCCTGAGCGCCCGGGGATTGTCTCCCACATTCTTCCAGGGTTCCCACCTCCCCATGGACTGCCAGAGGAGTGCCTCCCTGTGGCTCTACATATTCCCACTGGTTCTCCCCGTTCCCACTCCGTTCCTGAAAAACCTCCTGGCATCCTTTGCAGCGTCTGCCTTCCCAAGCCGCTGGAGTCGCTGGGGTGGCCCCCATATTGTCCCCTCATCCGGGGGCAGCATCCAGATAAATGCCCTACTGCCTCTCTCAGCCCAAGAATGTCCCGGAGTCCCTAAACAATGCCTTTTGCCTCCCCCACAACCCAAGGCACCCAAGCAAGCATCCCCACCTGTGCTGGGACCTCGGGAGGGAAGGAGAGCTGAAGGGATATAATGAAAGACTGGGGCTAAGTGCACTCCTGGGCTACGATTTCCATCCCCCTTGTTTTCTGTACCTGGGAACCCTAAATTCTCCCAGTCTCTTCCCCTGTCCCACAGACTAAGAGACCTTTGGGCAATGCCCAGTAAAGAGTAGATTGGCAGGCAGGCTGTGCCCTTAGGGGAGTTGCTTAACTTTGAACCCCAGTTTCTCTATCTGTAAAATAAGAAGCAACCCAAGTCCTCATGTACGTGAAACCTATCACATCCTAAGTGCTGCCTCCCACCCCCCAAGTCCCATTTCCCCCCATTTCTTCCCTGGTCTCAGCCTCCCCTTCACTGTGTGTCCCTCTCTCCCTTCCCCCGATATCTGCTGAACTCCTTCCAGGCAGAGTAACCCCGGCCAGCACCAGACAGGAGGATAAACCGTGGCACTGAACAGAAAAGCTTTGCCTCGGCAGTTAATAGGAGAGTCTAAGGAGCCCCCATGCTGGGACTTCACCTCTCTCCCTTTTTCTTATCTGACTTGGTCCCCAAAATGCAACTGGACCCCAGCACGGCCCCCAGGGCTAACCTTACCCATTCAGTCCCTAGTCCTACACACCATACCCTCCCCTGAGAGTCTCAGTCAGGTTGGGGTCCTATGACTGGGAAATGCTGAGAAAAGGGAAACCACCCCCACTCTCAGGGTGGAAATGGGATGGGAAAGCAGGGGAGAGAGCCATCTCAAGCAGAGATAGCTCAGCCCCCAGAAAGGATCCCAGCTGGTTCTTTTTCTGGTTTCTTAGAGCCCAACATTAACAACCTGCAAGACAGGGAAATTCCAGGCTCAGAATCCCGCCTGGCCCCTGCCCTCGCACTCCTACCTTCTTTGAGCCCCCCTTTCTGCCTTGTTGGGGTGCCCGCCTGGAGACAGAGACATAGGAGAGCAGAGGTCAGGTGCTGTGTGGTGACCTCAGGACCTAAAGCAGAAGCAGTCTGAGTGTTTGTCTGGCTAACAGACAAACTCGGAATATTTCATATAAAAAGTAAAAGTTTTTTGTCTTGCTTTGAAATATCTTAAGTTATGGCTATGCTAAGCTGCCCACTTTAGGGGAGGGGTGATGCTCCTCTACCACCATTTCTGCCCTGCCAGCATCACTTGTCTATCCACCTGACTGGACCCTGTGTTCCTAGAAAGACCCCGCAGACACCCCCACCCCAGCACTAGCCTGGGAGTCACAAACCTTGAGTTCTAAGCTCAGATCTCACTAGCCTTGCATATTTGGGTAGCCACTCTGGGCCTCAGTTTCCTTTTCTTTAAACTAAGAATAATACCTACTTCCTAGGCTGAGGATTAAATGTAACAAAATTAGAAGAAAATGCATGTCATGGTTGCACCTGCCAGGGTCGTGGGCAGTCGTGCCCACCCAGGCAGTTTCGTCCCTGCACTACCTCATCTCTTTTCATCCTCACAACTACTCAGTGAGCAGGTGGTGTTATCACTACCATCATCCCATTTTCCAATGAGGAAGTGTAGGCTTAGCAGGGGGTGGCAGCTTGTCAGTCAGAGGGCCTGCACCCTGAGTGGCTCTTTGGACTCAGCCTCCCTTGACCCCACTCTTGCTTCTTTCGTCAGTGACCAAGATCTGCGCCCAGTGTGAGATGGAGCACAGCGCTGACGGCCTCATGGAGCAGATGTGCTCCAGTGACTTTGGTGAGTGTAGAGCCCATACGGCCACTGCCCTGAGGTCACCCCCAACCTCTCCTTCTTGACACATACACATATGAATACACGTGCCCACACCCATCACTGTTTTTGCCTCGTGGACCCCTTTTAGACTCTGATAATAACCACGAACCCTCTCCCCAGAGAAATGCACCTCTTTTTACTGTCATCTCAGGGACTTCAGAAGCCCCTCAAGGCTATGGTCCATAAGCCTCAAAACCATCCTTGTCCAGGGCTCCTGCAGCCCTCCATTGGCACTATCAATAGAGGGCCCTCGAGGGCTGGGTTCTCTTTGGGGGAAGCAGGCTTAACCCCAAGATAGACGGGGACAGCCGGGGATGTGGGGAGAGATGGGATTCAGGATGGAAATGCAGCCCCTTGTCCCTGGACACTTCTGCCAAGTACCCAATGCTCTGTGGCCAGGGGAGGTGAGGCCACATGCCCCACAGCTTCATCCTGGAGCCTCCCCATTCCTGGGGCAGCTGAGCCAAGTCTTGTCAGGTCCTGGCTCCTGCATGGACCACACAGTCCAGTTTGTGATCTTTGCCAAGTCGGCTTCTGTTTTGTGCCTTAACTTCCCTGTCTATAAAAGGGAGGGAGCAATGAAATCCTTACTCAGCAGGTCTTTATGTCAGTAGTCTGTTTGAAAAGAGAATACCACTGTTGCAAGGTGTGTGTGTGTCCAAGAGAGAAAAAGAGAGGAGGGGAAGAAAGAGAGAAGGAAAGAGATTTTATAACTATCTCCTTTCCTGGAGGACAAAGTTATTCTCTGGCTTCTCCCTGGCTGCTTATAGAAATGGGGGCCCAGAGACCTAAAGAAGGGGAGACTAGTTCAAGTGACTCCCCCCCAGTTCAGTACTCTCTGTCCCCAACTATATATGCTCTCTGCAGTCACCTTGGAGTGCCCTGGACAGTCAGTCTCTGACCACTCTTTATCTTCCACTATGTCCCCTCACTGCCCCCACACACTCACACTCCCACCAGCACCCACACTACACAGTTTCACACAGATTACAGTGGTGTGTTCGCATGAGCAAGAGCTGGTTGTGTGTACAGTACTTCCCAACCCTGGGCTCAGTGATGAGCCAGGTCATAGTGTGGGTATTTACCCCATGGAAACCACATGCTACAGAGCAGGCCCGTTCCCTAGAGCTGTCTGTCAAACATCAGCCCACCACAGCTCCAACCACTCTCACGCCATGTGTATGCACATGCGCGCACGCACACACACTCACACCCACCCCATATACGTTCCATACCACACACATATGCACATGCACATACAGCCAGAAATCTCATTCAGAAGCATCCCCAGAGATCATGAAGTCCAGCCTCCCTCTATCACAAGGACCTCTCTCCACTAGACCCTGCCTCCAGTTGGTCACCCCGCCCCCAATATTTCCCTCACTGGAGAGCCCAACACCCAGCTCCCCATCCCTGCACTTGGTGTCATGGAAAGATATGGGCTCTAGAGTCAGCCAGACCTCCTTTCAATCCGGGCTCTAGAATTCAGGCAGCTCACAACCTCTTCAAACCTCATTTCCCCCTACCTTTATCCTATTTCCAGGATGAAATGTGGTGATGTCTGTGAAAGTCCAGCACATAATAGGAGCTTCATAAATATTAAAATGTACATGTATAAATTTTAACTCCCCAAGCCCCAGGCTTGGGGCCTTGGGCACAAGCACCAACTGTGGGGCCACCAGTGTCTTGAGTAAACCTGACTATTCTCATGCTGTCCTCTGTCCACCTCCCTGACATACAGTGGTCAAAATGCGCATAAAGGAGATCAAGATAGAGAATGGAGACCGGAAACTGATTGGAGCCCAGAAAAAGAAGAAGCTGCTCAAGCCAGGCCCCCTGAAGCGCAAAGACACCAAGAGGCTGGTGCTGCACATGAAGAACGGTGCAGGCTGCCCCTGCCCACAGCTGGACAGCCTGGCTGGCAGCTTTCTGGTCATGGGCCGCAAAGTGGACGGACAACTGCTGCTCATGGCCGTCTACCGCTGGGACAAGAAGAATAAGGAGATGAAGTTTGCCGTCAAATTCATGTTCTCCTACCCCTGCTCCCTCTACTACCCCTTCTTCTACGGGGCCGCTGAGCCCCACTGAAGGGTACCTCTCTCTGTCCCACCAGCCAGCTGTGCCTTGACCTCTGTTCCTGTCCCTGGGGCACACTGTTACCTCCTGCCCCGCTGGCCTTGCCCCCAGTCCCAGGCTGATCTGGCCCCTGTGGGAAAGTGGTTACCAGCACAAGCCCTAAGGGATGGGCATGAAGCCTGGGCTGTCTTCGACCAAGGGGTTCTGGGGTGGCTGGGGGCTTCCTTAGGAGCAAGGCTTTCTCATTTGGGGGGAAGGGGCTCTGAGCAGCTCAGGGAGCTTCTGGAGTGAGCTGTGGTGCCAGCTTCCCTCTGCTGGTGACAGTGCCTCACCTTGGAGATAGAAGTCTTGATATGATATTAGACTTAGCTACTTAGGGGACAGTTCTCTGTCCCCACTGCCCCTTCATGTACCCTCTCATAGCCCCTAATGGGTCACAGTACCCTCCAGCCACACCTCCTGGCTATTCATACTCTGCCTAGTTCCCCTCTCCCTAGACTGGAGAGAAGCCCAGGCCAGACCCCCTCTCACAGGCTCAGTTCTCGGGGTTCATTCCTCAGATCCTGCATGTCCTTTTACCCTGATGACGAGTAAATTATTGCTACTACTGCGAGGCCATAGGTACTAGATGGATGCAGGTAGGGGTTGTTTTTTTAAATTGTTTTTAAGTTTTTAATTAAATCAAAGTAAATAAGTTGGCTTTGACCAGGTGATTTCTTTGTCAGCCAGTTTCCCAGAGGTAGGGAGAGGGAGATTTAGAAGTGACTGTTAGAGAGAAGCCTGTCCACATAGACACACTCAGAATGTCTAAGAGTGATGCCCATGTTAGTGTAAGACCCCCAGGAGCATACAGCAAGGGTCACCCTTCTCACCCCTTCCACTAATGAAGGATGGAGACGGCCGTCCTTTTGTCCTTGAGGAGGGACAGAGATGCCAGGTTCCCCAGCTTTTCCCACAGTCCTGCAGCATCCCCCTGACGTGGGCAATGCCTGCTCCGAGGAGCCCAGGAAGGCTGGGCTGTGGAACTACTCCAAAGAGCCAGAGGCGTAAAAGTGTCACTCCTGCCCTTCAGTGCTCAGACGCCCCTGGGCACTGGCCCTGACCTGTAGAAAGATGACAGTGTAGACCAGTGGAACTCTCAGCATGGTCCGTGGACCAGAGCACCAGCATGACCCAGAAGCTCCGGCCCCACCCAGACTGGCAGTGTCAGAATCTACATTTTAACACATAAACTGTCCAGTCATCTGTCCAGTCAGCTTCTACAAAACACTGGATCCCACATGAAAGCAATAAATCCAAATTTCTAGGGGTATTTAGAAATCAGCATTGCCAAACGCCCTCTTGGGTGGCATGCAGCCCTAGTTGAGAACCTCCATCTAGATCATCTAAATAAGCCCACAGCTGAGGCAGGAGGAGGTTACCTCAGGCTGGAAAGGTGGTGGTCCTGTATTCAGGGAAGGGACCAGCTGTAATGCCTGAGGAGGCTTCTTCAGTGAGCTCAGAGCAGATGGAGGCTGATCCCTTGAGCTGGATGGGGCGGGGAGGGGATGAGCCTTGAAATGGAGCCAACAGGCTGCTGCCACTCAAATGTCCAGCATTTGGAAGGGGTGGTGCCCAGAAAGAGTCCCTGGGGAGTCTGTCAACAAATATTGAAGGATGGGGCACGTGTGCCTAGAATAGGAAGCTATGGACACCCCCAGAGGGACTTTCCTCACCAGCATACCAAATCCAGTCAAGTCCTGCTCCTCCTCCAAGACAATGGAGCTTCATTCTCTTGAGGTGAGAAAAACTTTGGTTCCCATGACTTTCAGAGGCGCATGTTGCCTCAGAGAATCAAAAAGGCCAGAGGGCCTGAATTCTGCTGTGGGGCCAGTGTGAGCTAACAGGTGGTCTGACAGCCTGCCCATAAATCACCTCCCTGGGCCGTCAGGTGGCCTCACCACAGGTCAGAAGCAGCAGAGGCCTGCTTGTTTCTCCTCACCTCTGAGGAAGCCACTGCCACCCACCCTCACCCAAAGCCTGCCCAGCCCACCTGGCTCCCTGAATCCACCCCTTGTCTCCCAGCCTCCTACCCCAACCAAATATTTACGGACACTTCTATGGTCAACCAGGACCAGGGATTATTTTTCCACTGAACACACAGGACTGGGCCTCTTCTGGCTGGAGCACAATACTGACCTCTGTCAGGTGCTGGCAGCCAGCGAGAGGGAGTGGGCAGGGAGAGGCTCCCTTTACACAGCCCAGGAAAACTTCTCACCCACCCCCAACAAAGGGGTCAGGTCCTGCTCTGTCTTCAATATCTGCTGTCACACCCTCAGCAGCCTCTCTTCCCTAGGACCAAGAAGAATCCTCCTAAAGACCAGGGAGGCCCTGCAAGGCCTGACCCCACCCTTCACTGCCTTGTCACAAAACACTCCCTCCTGTCTGGTCTGTAGACAGGCAGCTGGTGCTGCCCAGCCAGCATCTGGGCTGTGTATCAGTGAAAGACTGCATCTGACTGCGTGGAACAGAAACCCCAAAAAACAGTGGGGCCTCTCCACACAAGAATTCTGGGGGTGGGCAGGTAGGAGGTCCATGTCCCAGACTCATTCTCTCTTCCTGCTCTGCCAGGGGGTGGCTTTTGTGCTTGTAGTTACAAAATGGTGCCTCCTTCCCCCAACTGCTCAGCCACACTCCAGGCAGGCAGCAAGGCGGGGAAAGGCTAACAGCAAAAACAGCGTGTCAGCAGCGTATGGCCCTTTTGATCAGGAAACAGTAATTTCCCAACAAGTCTCACCTGGTAGATTTCCACTTGGAGCTCACCAGCCAGAACTCAGTCACATGGCCACCTCTAGTTGCAAAGGAGCAGAGAAAGTCAAGTGTTCCAGCTGGGTACAAAATCAGAGTTCTGATAGAGAACAGAAAGGATTTGGGGTAGGATGCTGAATATTCAGGATCAGCTAAGCAGAGGCAGTAAAGCCCAGTTCTGGGTTCCAATCCTGTGACTTAAGCGACCATAGGACATTGGGAACATGGTCTAGCTGTATAATGGAGTGATAATGTCTACTTCACAAGGGAAATGCGTGTTAAGTGGGAAAATATATAAAAAGTACCTGGAAACAATGGCCAGCATTTAGACATTCGTTAAATGGTAATTAGTATTTTTATTAACAGAAGGCCATGTTCTAGCACAGTGCCTACACATTATAGGTGCTCAGTAAATCCCTAATTGACTTGTTAATCCACTAAGAAACCAATACTGACAGGAAGGCAGGGAAAAGATAGGAACATCTTATCTAAAAGCCAGAATTGTTACTTTTAAAGGGGGTATGGAAACTACATTTGGGGTTTTACTTCAAAAAATACATCCCTAGGTGGTGTGTAAGCCAGTATAAGGGACAAGACACATAATACCCATGTTCAATAATATCAGGACCGTGCTGGATGGCAGACACTATTCAGAGCACTTTAACATTCTGATTTAAGCCTCCCATCAGCCCTTTGAAGGAAGGACTATTATTATCCCCATTTTAAGGATGAGGTGGCTGAGGCTCAGAGAGGTTAAGAAACTCATTGAAGGTCACACAGCTGGTACATGGTAGTGGTGTTAAGCTTTGACCCCATGCTCTTAATCACTATACTATTGTCTACAGGGGACAAAGCCAAGGACAGGCTGCGGGTCACAGGCAGCGGGGCTTCTGCCACCATGCTTCACAGGAAGATTTTTGGGAGCCCTGCTCTGATCCCAGTGCAAGGACCCGGACAGCAGCAGAGGAGCCAGCCTCAGAGTGTGGCTTTTCTCCCAACTCCCAGAGCGGCCCACCTTGACACCCTACCCCACCCCCACTGCCACAGCCCCATCAGCATTCAGCCTCTTGGGTCCCACAAAGGAAGCTCACATCCCACAACTGTTTAGCTGGCTATTTTCCTGGCTAAAGTTCATTCCTTGGGAAATCCAACGTGGGGGGTGGTTGCTGCTGGAATGTGTGTGGCTGGGACCCAGTGTCCCAGCCCAGACAGCAGGCTCTGCTGGGGCCGTGAAGAGAACAGGCAGCCAGGGGAATCCGGAGTCCCCAGCCCCCAGCTGTGCCAGGGAATGGAATGTGCTGCTCTGGGTGTTGAAACAGACCCAGCCAAGGAGGGGGAATGGGGTTGCTGGGAGCTGGCGAAGTTGGGGGCAGCTCCACAAGGCTGCCTCTGTTCCCCTGCAGGCTGAGCCCACTTCATCAGGGGTGGGAGTGGGCAGGCTCCTTCTGTTAGCTCAGTGGCTCAGACACTCCTGGAACTAGTGGGAGCAAGGCAGAAGAGCAGGGAGGGTAATAGTATTGCTATGTTCTCCCAAAGTTTCTTTATGAGGCATCTATAAGTCCCTGGAGCACAAGTCAACTCACTAGCTATGTGACCTGGGGCAGGTTATTTAACCTCCTCAGGCCTCCACTTATCCAATGGTTAAGTGGGAATAACAACAGAACCTAGCTTTGGGGACTGTCATAAGATTTAAATGAAATAACAGGCTCAACGTGTTGCTTGGCATAAGTGCTCAATAAACGTAGATATTATCATTATCTTAGGGCCACCAGATGTAGAATAGATGCTGGAGTCAGGGCCCCTCTAAAGGGATGCCTCAAAGGTTCTGTGGAGACAAGAAAAAAAAATGGAGCTTCATTTGGCTTCAGTTCTGAAGGCAAGGTGATCAAGGACCACAAAGATCCTAGAAAGCACAGACAGTTCAAGGTCTTCCATGGCCACTGGAGGCTGCTCCCCTCCATTACCAAACCACAAAAAGACAGGCAGACTCCTCAACCCAAGCTAGGCTGTGGGAGGTGCAGGCTACTCCAGGTCTGCCACAGCAGGTACCAGAGCTGTCGCTGAACCTGGCTACTGTCCCCTCCTCCAGGGTGCTTGAGAACTAGAAGGAATCTTTTAAACAGGCATCCAGCTCTGCAATGGACAATCTGTCTTCCAGGCCATCCCCACATTCAATTCTCTCCACACTGTTCACCCACACAGCCAACTGTAAGGCACAATCCAGTTGTGCCTCCATGAATCCCTCCATGGTTTCATTTTTCCAAAGGTACCTGCCCTTTTAAGTTGTCCACCCCAGCCTGCTGTCACTGAGGCCCTCACATGTACCTCCAGGGGACAAGGAGGTCGCCCCCCAGCTTCCCTTCTATGGGGTTCCCAACCCCACATGATGGGATTAATGCCCATTTCCCATGCCCCACAAGCTACTTCACAGTCTGCATTTCACCAACATTAGGCATTGTTTTCATTTCTGAAAATAAAATATTGACTCTGCTTATTCCAACTACACTCTGGCCTCACTGAGATTCTTTCCTGAGTAACAATCTAAGATTGTTCTCTGTAATAATAATAATAAAAAAAAATTTAATTGTAAAAAAATGCTGTTCTAAGCCATCCAGGGCAGAGTTGTTTGTTTCCCTCAAGACTGCCAGGATGATGGTAATAAGCTAGCATTTACTGAGCGCTTACTTTGTGCCAGGCACTATACTCCAACCTAACAAGGACTATCTCATTTCATCCTCACAGCAGCTCTATGAGGCCAATGTCACTATCAAGCCCATTTCACAGATAAGGAAAGAAGCACAGAAAGGCTCAGGGACAATGCCCCTGTGGCAACTCACATGGCTACAGCTGATGGCAGAGCAGGGCCAAGCATAGAGCCAGCCTACAGAAAGAGCTACCAGGACACTCCCTGGCTAATGCAGTCTCTAAGTCCCATATCCATCTAACACAGTAGGGACGTGATGTCACTTAGGCAGTGAGAGACTACGCTGGATGATCTCTGAGCAGCCTTCCCGCTGATCTACTATGACACAGGCTCTCCAGGAAAAGTGTGGGTGCAGCCCCAGCTGCCTCTTCCCTAGGCCTGTACTATCACTGCTGTCCTCTTTTACTCAAGGCAGTATCTTCCCTTCCTCCATCTTTATTATTCCTCTTGCCCACCAGGCTGCTGAGGCTGCTTTAATAGTTTTTAAAGTGAACATACCCATCTGTAAAAACTGCCAATACAGGGTCCCAGCTGCTTGCCTGCCTCTCAGAGCCCCCTCAGGAGCTGCAGGGCCTCCCTGGCCCTAGGAGAAGTTCCTGTGCTTTACAGAATCCCACCTAGACCAGACTGAGGTTGCAGCAAGCTAAGGGCACCCCAGCGACTGTCTGAGTTACACATGCAGGGCCTTGCCCTCCACTCTTCACTGCCCCAGGCCTACCATTTGGAAAATAACGGCTCACATCTAACCCTGCTCTGCAAAGTGCCATGCCCAGCCTTTCACAGCCACTACTTAACCTCCCTGGACCTCCATTTCCTTACCTGTAAAATGGGAAGAACAGCACCTGCTTCATAGAGCCATTTTGAGGATTAAATAAAATGTGTGTAAAGCACTTACCACAGTGTCTGACACCCAGTAAACACCTCACAAACCCCAGTTCTCAGAAAACTGCTTATACCCCCATCTCACAGCCAATCTTTCCGGCTGGTTCTCAGCTTCCCTGAAGGCTGATCCTTTTTTGCTTGCTCAGAGGGATTAGCTAAAACCTTTCCATTCTAAAGCCTGCACTGCTTAGCACTTACCAAGTTCTGGTCCAAACCAACCCCCAGCCCCCACAATTTGGTCACAAGACAGGGCCTCAAGACAATCTGACAAACATGTGCTGAGCCCAACTTGTACAAGGCACGGCTTTCCTCCCCCTGCCCCCATCTCACACCCAGACTCCAGCCTCTACACCCACTCCAGCCCTGTACTGTAGGCATGGCCCAGGTGTGCAAACTCAGCCAGCACTGGGGGGAAATCCAGCTCTCCAGCCTCAGAGAGATAGGGTGAGAGTAAGGACCAGGACAAAAACAGAAGAAGCTTGAGGCCTTTTTATTGACAATTCTCCATATACACAGAAGTCCTATTAGTTCCACTCCAGTGTAAATGAAGCACAGGGTACTTAATGCTCATCTCTGAACATGATAAAGATGCCCATGGAAGGCCGTACACCAAAGCCTGCCTGGTTCCCCAGGGACTTGTACCTCGCTGGCCAGCAGCAGGTCCCTGGTTGCCGAGCCCTAGCTAGACTGGTGTGCCTTACAAGAAAACTGGCCTAGGATGGTCCTTGTCTCCCCAATCTGCCTCCTCAGTCTCTGCTCAGGGTAGAGAAACATCTCCACTTCCTATGGACTCTGGGTCCCAGGCAGACTCCAGGGAAGCATCCTATGGTCAAAGAAGCCCCATCTTCCTCAGCCCATCCCCTGTGCCATATGTTCCCAGGAACCATGCAATAAATAAATAAATACTTCAAAAGGCAGGGCAGTTCCAGGGGAAGGAAGGGGTGCCTGGGCCCACTCATGGCTTAGAGAGACACAGAACCCAAGTCCAAAAGTGAATATGAAATTGTTGGAGAAAGGATGGGAACCTCAAGTGGCCTTATCCCATAACTAAGACTGTCCTGCTAGGCAACAGCCCTAGAATCTAGGACCCAGCCCAGCGAGATCCTACACTTCCTAGGCCAAGGGTCAAGGGCTTCAGGACCTCTGCTCTGTTCACCTGGTCTCACACTCTGTGGGATGAGGGGCAGGGGAAGGGAAACATAGCTCTGAACCAGAGGAGAGAAGCCCAAGGCTCTGAACAGGGGAACAGAAGTGATCTGAGGTCCTGGCATCTATCCAGCGGGGCTGCAGATACCAGGGTAACATGTGGGCTGACATTTGCAAGTCAAGGTCTCCGTAAGGCAGGGCTGAAACCCTTTGGGATGCTCCAGTTAATACCAAGGACTCTGCCAAGCCCCACTAGACATATCCTCCTCTGGGGGAACTTAGGAATTTCAACCCTGTTTCCGGAAGCACTTTTGGTCTTGTTAGCCCTGGCCACACACTCTGGTGGGGAAATGATGAGATCCTGATGCCTGAAAGGACATTCAAACAGCAAAGTTGGGCATAGCACTCCGAAGCCCTTCTGTGGACTCTCAGAGGCCAAGGGGCTGGCCCAGGACCCACTGGGAGGAAGTATCTCTTTTCCCAACTTCTGAATCTCTGGTCTCAGAATTCCCAGCTGTGGACACCCTTATTCTCAGAGATCCCATTCCAGACCAGGCATGGCTCTCTGCTGCCCTCTAGCTTACATTCCCTGCCCAGCCCTGAGTCCACTAACAGCCCAGGGAAGAGCAGGGCAAAAGTGCCAGGGCCTCCAAAGGGCTCCTCTTCCCTCTGGGGTTTGAGAGCTGCCATTACTGGCCATCCTCAGGAGTGGGGAACAGTTCCAGAATCCGGCTGGAGATGGTAAGGGCAGGAAGGGGAAGCCTACCTAGTGTTTGGGCCACATTTGCCCAGCACACGCCACATGGGGCTAAGGGTGGAAACAATGGGGTCTACTGCTGGCTCACGGACCGGCGCCTGCTTGGACCCTCTCCCCTCTTCTCACTTGCTCAAGGTCTGGTTACACGAGGCACACACAAACACAGTCTCTCTCTGGGCTTCAGGGGCTGAAAAGGAGGAAGAACTTGGTGAGAGGCTTTCTTGTGCCCTTTGTTTCACGGCCCAAACTACTATAACCACCTCCCCTATCCCCGAGGCCCCACAGAGCACCTATTGCCTGGCCCACACCCTCACAGACCTGGCTCACTAGCCCGCCCTCAGAGACCTCTCTTTTCATGGGAACCAGAGACTTTGGGGGTGACCATGTAAGCAGCAGGCCTCTCCCAGGTCCATGCAATAGAAATCATTTTGCCACCAACAGAACACCTTTAGAAATGTTTTTTAAATAAGGTATAGAAGAAAAATTTCCAAAATGTTTTAACAGTCATTATCTCTAGATGGTAAGATTACAGGATTTGTTTTTCTCTTCCTCCTTCTATAATTTCCAAATCTAGTATAAGCATATACTGCTTGCATGACCAGAAGGAAAAACAAAAAACCTTGATTTCTCATTGTAACATGTTACAAGGCACTACATAAAACACGCTCCCTTTTTAGAATGTGCATATGCATTTACCCTATGTGCACACTGGCATTCTTCCTTTTGCAATATCTGTATTTTTTGTTTTGTTTACAATGAGTATGTACAGCTTTTATAGAAGAAAAAGACGTTCTTTTTATTTTGGTAAAAGTATCACCAAAGTAATGAGAAAAAGCATGAAATTCAGGATGATGGTCTCCTCTGGGGAAGGCAGGCGTTGCGCTGGGGAGCCTCGGTGGTGTGGCTATTGCTGCTCTATTTTTTAAATTCAGTGAAGCAGTCACAGGCATTCATTATTATGCTTCATAATTCAGCTACATTATATATATTCTTCTGCATGCATCAAATACTTCAGTTTTTTTGTTTGTAAAAGGGTGAAGGAAGAAATGTTACTATGGGCCAGACTAGGACCCCAAGTTCTTTTGACCACTCACTGACCCCTCACTCCTATCCTCAGGCAGCACCTCATGAGAGGAAGTGGGAACCAGCCAAGCCCTCCCACTGCCCTATCTCCAGGCTGCTTGCACCACTCACCTGTGGCCCCCATGGAGGACTTGGGTACCTTGAAGGAGCAGCACCGAGAGCAGAAGCTGTTTCCACAGTTACTGCAGCTCCGCTGCAGACAAGAGACAAGATGCATCAGCATCAGATGCATCCTCCAGCCCTGAGCACATAGAGATCCCAGCACCCCTCTTCTTTCCACCAGCTGATCCCACCCAAGGAACCTGGGACTACTATGGGACTGGAGAGGTGCCCAGGTGGGGCAGGACTGAGACCCAACAGGACACCCTCAAGGAGACTTACCCTCTTCTTCAGCACCGAGAAGGTGGCTGAACAGCCTGTACAGCTCCCTGAGAAACAAAGGCAGCAGCTCAGCCTTGACCCAGCCTAGGCCTCTCAACTCTCACCTACTCCTAGGTCTCCTAAATGGGGACACTAAAGAGTAAAATCCAGATCCAGAGACCAAAGGAGGGAACTGATGGCTCCAGACTATACCCTCCTGGGGTTTAGAGGACCTACCCTTAGAGGTCCAGCCAAAATAGATGAGCATGCAGCAGAATCTACCCCCTTGAAACCACACCAATGTGGCAGGGACATGACAACAGGCAACCACATCAAATGAAACCTGCCTGATGTGACCCCTTTCCAAAGTGTCACCTTACAAATACTCCGCCCACAGGTAAAGAGAGAAATCTCTCCTAAAACCCCAGACCCTGCTTTCTGTCATCTGAAGATTGCAGAAGAGCAGCTCAAAACCAGACACCATCTAAGATGATGTGCAGGGCAAGAGGTGCAGGCGCTGTGAGTGGCGGGCAGAATGGGGTGAGCTAGCACTGGAAGACAGACTCTGCCCTAAACAACCAGGCACAAGATGACAAAGCTTCAGACAATCACAGAGGAGTCAATGGCAGCTTAGAAAATGACTGGCAGAAGGTAAGCAGGGGGACAGTGTAAGAAGAGATAAAGGGTGGGAAAGGAGGGGAAAAAAATCATTCTTTTAGAGGCTATTTCAAGGAAAGTAGGCCTAATAGAAGCTGTGCTCACCTCCCACCCACAAGCCAGGAAAATTAAAGATGAAAAAGGTGGGCTGCAGCAAGGAAGAACACAGTCTGATGAAGGAGGTGCATGCAAGTGAATGAAGAAAGCAAAAAGATGGAGGCATACTGAGATCTGAGGAGGAAAAGACAGGCCACACTGAGTCTTATGACTTCAACAAGCTCCAGAAGCAAAAGCAAACCCCGAGAAGAACCAAGAAGGTTCTAAGGGCTACCCCCAGGAGTACTGTGGTTCAGTGCAAACAATTCCATGCAGGCAGGGGGAATTGAGCCGGGGAGAAAAGGCAGGGTCCACAGTAGGCATGAAGGTGCTCCCAAAAGGGGACCAGAGAGCCCTGTGGAGCCAAAAAGAAGCTGATTTGGGTTCTAGAAAAACTTAAGAGATAAGGTTACTGGAGGAGGTTTTCAGAACCTGGGGCCCAAATGCCTCCTATGATCTGGCCAGAGCAATTATCAGCTTCAGAACACATGCTTTTTCTCCCCCTGCTCAGTTCTCCCAGGGGCTTCTCCTAGGGCACAGATCCTAGAAGTCTTTCCCACCAGAGTACAGAGTACAGCTACCCCATCCTCTTCCCTACCAGCTGACACTAGACAGAAGGCAGGCTCTTCTTTAGGACCAGGGTGACTCCCATGTCACCCACTCTCTAGACTTCAGCCATAAATCTGCCTGGCTCAACTCTTGCTCTCCTGATCGGAGCCAGGATTCTGAGCTGTGCTAACGACAGTCAAGTCCACCCTTCTCCAAAGCTGCCTTGCCTCTTGACCCACCCCCACCCACTAGTAAAATAAGGAGTGGGGAGAAGGGACTTCAGGGCTCTGTCACACGCCCAGAGGAAGATACTGTTTGTTTCAACTTGCTTCTACCTAGATAGGGAAGATGCAGACAGGCTCCAAGGCACCTGCAGGATGGACCAGGACCTCTCATATTCACAGTGCCTCTTATTAAGGGCCTACTAGGAACCATTTAGCACAATGCTAGCACTTACTATTATTTCATTTGAGACCTGTAACAACCCTGTAAGATAATAACTTACTATCTTCCTTTTACAGAGGAGAAACGGAGGTACAGAGAAGTTAAATAATTTGCCCAAGGATACCCAGTGGATACGGGAGTTGCACCAGGCAGACTCCACACTCTGTTCTTAGGCACTATGCCACACTGCCTTCTGAGGTTCTGCATGCCTCAGGATGACACCTCTCTGCAGTCCTGGGGTGACGTTTCCAGAACTGAGTTCCTTATCTTCCCACAAGCTAATAATGCTCAATAAAGACACAGAGACAAGAAGGAACCCACACTCACTCTCTCAACAACCCTGCTGTGTGTGTGCTAATTTCCCAGGGTCCCATGGACACAGCTTTACTCCTCGCTGTTGTCACAATCCACTACTCACAATTTTAAGAGTTTGCCCATAAGGCCATGGCTCCCGCCCCGTGCCTGTCCTCTGGACGTACCAAAGTTGTTGGTGGGGTACCGCTTGCGGAGCCGCTCTGTGAGTCGTGACACCTTGCTGCGTAACACCTCATTCTTGCTCAGGAACCCATTGTCCTGTAGGGCCAGCTCATCCTCTGCTGGGCATGGGGCACCCTCATCATCCTCCTGTGGGAACAGCTCCTTCCATTCCTGCCCACCTGGTGGCAGGGCTCCAGGACCTGCGTGCAGAGGCACCCCAGCACGGCAGACCCCACAAGGCATGGTGACCGCTGGCTCAGCCACTCTCCCCTAGCCCAGCCCCGGCCCCCCTCACCCAAGTTCCTACTTACCAGCACCACCAAGTGGGTCTCCTGCCTCCCAAGGTGCAGGAAAGAAAACACAGAGAAAGAGATAGCAGAAAGGAAGCTGCTAGGAGGGGACCCGTAAGCAAAGGAAACACTTAAGTATGATTCAGTTGTCTGAGCATGTCCCAAAGGGCGACATCAACAGAGGCCCTCATAAAAGGACACCAACATCAAATAAGTTTGGGAAAGCTATGTACTATTGTTTTTCAAACTAAGTAAAATTAATTAAGTAAGTCATTATTTTAACAGAATAGAAACGAAAATATCCCTTTCAATGTATTTTTCAAGAAACTTCAGTTTCGATTAAGTTTTACATATACGACAGACCTGAGTGTGAAATGGGCCAAGATGTACTTGTGTTCTTTAATGTGGGTTATGAACAAAAATGCTTAAAAGGCCATTATATATATTCCCTACCACCACCACCATCAAGATTCACAGTCTATAATAGTACAGTAGTCTCAGAGAAATCTATAGTAGCTGAAAATGCAAATGCCTACGTGAACAGAGCTAATGTACAAGTGAATGGGCGAGGTGTAAATCACAGGCCTGGTGGCAGAAAACTCACAAGACTCCACTTCTTACCTCTCAGTTTCCCACTTTACAAAGAGACATAAAGAGAAATGATTTCCTACTATAAGAAAACAATAGCTCAAATGTGACAATAAGTGACAACTGCCACTAGGACTCAGTGACCAGGAAAGACAGAGAGTGATGCGGACTATGTAACTTCTCTAAAAAAGATAGTTGTTCCTCAGCTACACTGACTGCTGCAGACTTGGGGCTTCTAGAGCCTCTGTTTTTTCAGAAAAATTGAAAATCCAGACTTTTCACTGAAATCTCCATTTTTAAATATTGGCTCAAAAAAGTTTTTTAAAGGTTTGTATGCCAAATAAAAAAACACTTCTGCAAACTATCAGTTTGGACCACTGTCTTAAAATCAGGAAGACTGTTTAACTTTCTCTGACCTAGCACTTGGCCATGCAACCACTCTCTCCAATCTCCCCTCCCTGCCCCCTGAAATGACATCTTTCAGAGCTCAGCCAGCCTAAGAGTAGTCAGAGACTCAGGGCAGTGCCCTCCCTCAGATCTGCCTTCCCCATATCAAAGGGGCCAAGCTCCAGCCAAGGTACTAAATGATCCACTTTCCCCGGCAGGGCACATTTCCAGAGGCTTCCAGAGCCAGCCCTGCCTGGGCACCAGGACAGATGACTAGATCAGCGACGGGATAAGCAGTTCAGAGGCATCCTTTCATCCAGTGAGTTCTAGTTCAAAGCAAATTTCAGCCTCTCAACTGAATATAAGGGAATTTTTAAAATCCAGACTTAGGATATGAGAAGCCACATGGCTTCAGGACCACCCAACTTCTTGCCTAGTCAATAGAGGGTGATGGGTAAGGGCCACCCACCTCAATTGCATCTTTAAACTCCTCATCAGGCTCAGCCTCCTCAGCCTCCTCCACACTGCCTGGTGTGAGGTCCTGGAAAGAGAGACTCTATTAGAGAAGGAGAGGATGGCAGCCCTGCCCCCTAAGGCAGAGGCCACCTGCCCTGAGCCAGCATCCAAGTTTCACAAAACAGCTATTCCTGCCTCAGAGGAAATGGCACAACTGCAAGAAAAAAGGAAGTTACAGGAAAGAGGGTATTCTCTGACCTAGCAGGGATAGGGAAATGGGACCAAGAACATGAACGGACCTCCAGTGGCTGTACAGCACAGGCTCTGGAACCATAGGGCCTGGTCTGACTCCTGGCCCTACCGCCCTCACCTAACTACTCTGTGCCTCAGCCTTCTCTTCTGCAAATGAAAATAACCTCATCTTCAGAAATAACCTACATCTTGTAGGGTTAACATCTATAAAGTACTTGGAATAGCAGAGTAAGCACTCAATAAACCAGAGTGGCTATTATTACTACAATTATTATTATTATGCACTTCAGAGGGGATGAGGCCTAGGAAGAAACAGGAACTACATAAGAGGCCAGTCCGGGAGCTATGGGGTATGAACAAGCTGGTAAAAGAACACCCTGGAAGGTGCTTATAGCAGGCTCTGCCCTGAAGGTGGGGGATGCTCACCTCTGTGGGTGTGGGTGCAGGTGTACACTCTGGCAGAACGCCCTTCCCCCCAACATCTGGAGGTGGTGGGCTCTGGAAGGCACCCTCTTCCTGGCTGGGATGCAACCGTCGCTGCAGAGATGCTCTGTACTCTGACACCACTACCCAGGGTGAGGACAGTGGGGTGGGAGGCAGAAAAAGGATACAATAAGTGGCATTTTGGGTTACCCACTTTTGCATCTGGCTGCCTCTTCCTCTAACATCCATTCTTTACTGCAAGAAAGAGTTGCCCTCCTAACTCTGAACAAGTCACCTAACCTAAGCCTCATAAACAAAACAGCGATTCCACCACCTGCCCCCTGAGATTACTATACAGAGATTAAACATAGTAAGTGCTCACTAAATAAGGGCTTCTATAATTAACTACCTGACCACAGGGAGGAAAACAAACATAGCAATCACCCAAACAAATGTACAGGCCCAGGCGTCTGTGACTCAAGACCTCCCCATACTGCCTCACTGCTTTAAAAGCCAGATGGCTGATGGGGACTTTGGGATTACACAAAGATGTGGCAGCAACTCCAGCTGGCTGCATCCCAAGAGGCATATGGCAGTACCTCATCCCTCCCTCATCTCCCAAACGCCACCATATTATGTAAGCAGTGAGTCACCTGCTTCAGAAAGGCAGAGGGACCTATACAGTAGCAACCTCCCTTGTATCCCACCTAATATCTCAGAGAGGCAGAGCTCAATAGAGCCCTCTGAGAACCGACCCTAGTGTGGTGCTGCCCCCTTGTGGTAGGTACAGCAGATGATCAGCTACAGAGACAGATAAACAAGGAGGAGCCTAAACAGACCTCTGAGCTGGCCTGACCCCATCTGTCAGGCTCTCCAAGACTTACCTCGGAAGAACTCCACATTTCCCAGAAAGAGTGTGCTGTTTAAAAGAGCAAGGACCCAGCAAAGAGGCAGCAGATACAGCATGCAAACCGTGCCCAGAAGAGCCCCATAGAACCTGGATCAACGGACAAGAACTACATAAATTCATAAATTCATAAATTCATACAATCAGAAGGAAACCAACCTGGAGCACACCAATATGGGTCTGGGCAAAAAACAGCTCTGAGCACAGTTAAAAAACCAACAAGGTCTAGCTAATCAAACAAGTGGACAACAAAGCGAGTAGGAAAGATTTACAACCATAAGGAAGTTACTGCTTGCTAACAACTGACACTGGTGAGGCTGCAGTGGTGGCACTATGAGGATGGGGCCACATAAATTGGTTCAATGTTCATCATTCCTCAGGCTCTAGACTCTGAAGTCTAGAATAAGACAGCCTTGGCTTTGAATCCAGCTTTGCCACTTCTCATTGTATGTCCTTAGGCAAGTCCCTTGGTCCTCCAAGCAACACTTCCTTCTCACGTAAACAGGGAATTAAAATAATGCCCATCTCCTAGGGTTACTAGGAAGAGTGAGGCAATATACAGAAAGAGTTGAGCACAGAGCCTGCAACAAGGAGGGGAAACTAAATAAATATTAGTTGTCACTATCATTTATAAAGAGCCTCAAAAATAGTCCTTCTGTTTGATCCAGTAGTTCAAAAATTCAAAAGATTAAAGCTAAACCAATAACAATGTGTACTACAGGGTGAGTAATAAAAAGTACAAGCTGACTAAATATATAACCAAATAATTCCATAAATTATAATATATTCACCATCTATAGTAATGTGATATTACAAATAATTCCAAAAGTCATGTAGCAACAAATAAAACCATTTATGATATAATGATAAGTAAAAAAGAAAAAGAAGTCTCACATACACTATGGAGCTATAAAGTATATGCATATGATAAACTCTTGAAGTCAATCCAAATGTAAGATCAGTTGCTCTATCAAGGTGGGAGATTACATGGCAAGTTATTTTTCTATTATTAAAATATTTTTACCAGACCTAAAAGAAGGTATCCAAACCACAGCAGTTAATTTGTGCCCACAAGCCCAGGTGCATGTCTGCACACAAGAGCCTCAGGGGCTCTCTTCCCATGAGTTAAGGGCACAGCGGTCCTCTCAAGGTGGCTGGCTTTGCCTGGGGCTGCAAACTCCTCCTGAGCAGCAGTGGTGGAAGGTGAGGGGGCCACTCACTGTGAAGACACGGTGGGGTTCTCCCAGTGCAACACACGGTAGGCGGCTTCGCAGGCACAGCACAGGCGGCTCAGGAAGGCCTCCAGCTGGATCAAGCTGCAGACACAGGGGCATCTGTGAGCAGAACGCCCTGCCCTGCTCACCCAAGGGAACTGACAGAGCTCTGCGGTAGCAGAATCTAGAGCTCCAGAGGCACAGCTGGCTCGGGATGGCCAGTCTCTTCAAACCCAATGGAAGGAATAAAGAGCCTGACAGTTTCAGTCACCTTTTTGGAAGCCCTGCTGAGTGTAAAGAAGACAATGGTCTCTTTCCAGCTATTTATGTGGGGCCTTGACCTAACTGGGTAACAGATTTCCTCTATAAAAGGAGCAGTGTACTTACCTCACAGATATACTAGATCTGTGAGGGCAAATGACAGGAGGTAGGTAGATCAATGTGTCTCCACCTGGGGTATAAGGCAAACTCACTTGGAGAGTTGTTTTGTTTTGTTTTGTTTTAATAAATGCAATCCAAAAGCAGAGTACAAGTTTGTACAATGAGCACCCACCTTGGTTTCTGAAAAGATCCTTGAAGAAATGGCTAATTCTAGAGCTAGAGCAGGGAAAGTATAAGATGAATTTGAACATCCTATTATACTATAAAAATAAAAAAGCACTCAAAAATGATGGGACATAGTGAAAAAACTCAGGAGCTAGTTCAAAAGAGCTCCTACTGCCCAAATTTAGGACAATTTGAAATCAAAATAAATAATAACAGTAATGAATTATAACTCATTAAATAAAAAATCTTGAGTTCATATTAATAACAAGTAAGATTATAGTAGAATGCTAGCTAATAATGACAACCAGAAAACCACCTTTGCAATCAGCATATGAATAAATTGGTAAAGGCAAGACCCTTCAATGGACTTAAACGTAGTGGGTAAAAGTTTCATGAGGAACAAGGTATTTACTTAGTCTCAAAGAATACCCCTCCAAATTACTAACTCCAAAGCGTAAAGTGACCATTTTACAGTGGAAAAACCGTAACCAAGGGATCAAAGTTAGAATCTCCCATGAGACAGACTGACATCTTGTAACTCCTAATACAATACACTAACAACATAATGTCACTTGTCATTTCCTGCCCAAAATGCATAACTCAAATCTAATCATGAGGAACCAAACAAGTCCAAACAGAGGAAAATTATACAAAATAAGAAGTGTGTTCTATTAAAAAATGTCAAGGTCAGGAGAAACAAAGACTGAGGACTACTCTAGATTACAAGAGACTAAAGAGACATAAAAACTAAATGTGTGATTCTGGATTGGATCCTGGATCAGAAAAAAATTTATATAAAAGACCTTATTAATACAACTGTTAAAGTTTGATTATGAACTCTATATTAGATAACAGTACTAATACTAATGTAATCAACATAAAATTTCCTAATTTTGATTCTTGGGCTATGGATATAAGAGAGTGTCCTTGTTCTTAGAAAATACATGCTGAAGTATTTGGGGTAAACAGGCATAATGTTTGCAACTTACTTTCAAATGGTTCAGGAAGAAAAAAATAATGTGTGTAGAGAGATAGATGCAGCCAATGTGGCAAAATGTTAATAATTGTTCTATTTGAGTAAAGGGCATATGAGAGTTCTTTGTATTTTTCTTTCAACTCTTCTGTAAGTTTAAAACCATGTTAAAGTAAAAAGGTTTTTTAAAAAACCACAGATACCCAGGCCCCACTCCAAATAACTGACTCAGATTTTCTGGGGCTGGCCTCCATTTGTTTATAACATTTTTTTGAAGTTCCACAGATGACTCTGCTGTAAGCCAAGAGAGGCCAGGTTAGGGAGGGCTCAGTAAATGGCCACTGGCACTGAAGCTGTTACATCAGTATTATTCAACAGTCTTAAGGTGCTTCTGCAGAAGTACCACCTCTGTCACATTTAGGAAGTTTCTCCATAGTGCAGTGACAATGACTAATATTTACTGGACACTTCTTGGGTACCAGACATTCATTTAATCTCCACAACCACCTATGAGGTAAACCTATTATCTCATTTAACAAATGAAGAACCCAAGGCACAGGGAGGCTGAGCAACTTGTCCTATGTTATACAGCCAGTAAATGTAACAGCTGGGATTTGAACCCAAGCAGTGCTTCATGCATGCACATGCTTAATCAAAACCCTAAACTGTCTCTCTAGTGGAAAGAACACAAGCTGTGAAACCAACAGGATCTGGATTCTCATCCCTGCTCGGTCAGTTTCTAGCAGCATAAGCCCTTTTCCCTGTCCATAAATGTATGAAGATAATAGTAGCTACATCCCAGAAGTGTTAAAAAGATAAAAGGAAATAACATCTGTAGTTTGCCTAATATAATGCCTGGCACATTTGGTGTGGTGGGAGGTGTTGCTGTGACTGTCCCTCACCTCCCTAGCCCCTTCCATACTCACAAGCTCTTCACCTCAGCCACGGCCTCTGGGCGAGACAAGCGAACTCTCTGCAGGCCTTCCTGCCTCACACTGTAATACCTCCTCCGCGTGAGCTCAGACTCGGGTAGCTGGGCCCGGCAAACCTCCTGCAGGTAGCCCAAAAGGGCAGGCACTGAAATCACCAGGGCACCCACTGAGTACCATGCACCTATGGGATCAACAACACTGTTGGTAAGCAGGTAAAGACCAGGAACCTCCACCCACCCAGATGTCCACATGCTCGCTCCCTTACCTCCTCAAGGGCTCTGCTGAGAGGCCTTCCCTGATCACCCCCTAGGAAACAGTGTCTACCCGCTCACTCTTGAGCTCCTTAACCCAGTTGTATTTTACCTCAAAGAATTTATCACCACATGACAGATTACAGATATGGTCATTGTCTCTTCCACAGATGTAGGCTCTTGAAGGATGAGACTTTGACTATTTGGTCACTGCTATAGCCCCAGGCCCATTTTTTATTTTACTACTAAAAACCCTATGGTAGCTTGCAGTGGGTGGCTCGTGCCTGGAACTGGCTGCCAAGAGTCCCCAGTGACTGACATTCTGATCTCTGGGCCACTGGGGCAGACTAGAAGCCTCTCCTTCAGCTTCTAGGGTACCCCAGACCACTGTGGGTTGAGAAATGGTGAAGCTGAAAGAAAATCCAAAGAAGGAACTTTGGTACTCCCAAGGAAGGCTGACAGAGCACTGGGCACAGAGTAAATGCTTGTTAAATATCTGTCATGTGAACTGATTTGCTTTGGAAATATATTCAGAAAAACCTGAATAAAAACAGCCTGGGAATGATATCTGAGTTTTCATCAGGCAAAGAAGAGCCCTACTGAGGAACAACATGAGATATTATATGAAATGGGTTTATATTCAACCTACTGAATCCATATCTCCATAGGAAACAAAAACATCCTTAAGAAACGTGAGTTCAGAAGAATGACTACATGCAGAAAGGACTCGGCTCCTCAGAACATTCTGTCCCAGGTCCTTCACTCATTTTCCCTGAGGGGTTCAACTTTTTCTGTGGCCATCTGCCAGTCCCAACAAGAGAAAGGGCTGGGTCACAGCATACCTTGTTATGAAAGGTCCCCAGGAGATATCACCACCTGAGACCCGTACAGCCACCCACCCACCCACACGTCTTCCTCACTGGCGGTGACTCCCCGGTAATGCCCACCAGGCTCATCTGATGAGCCAGAGAAAATCAACAGATGTGGCAAAAATCTCTACCAGCTCACCTTCCTGGTTCCCTCATCCCATGTCATGCCCCAAATGACCTCCAAATCAGCTCAGACACCAAAATAGAAAAAGGTCAATGCATCAGCATTCACTCAAGAAGAACATAATAACAGATATGCAGAGGATGTGACCCAAGACCCCCAGGGGATGCCTCAAACCACAGAGAGTACTGAACCTGACATATACTGTTTTTTCCCACATGTACATGACTATGATAAAATTCAGTTTATAAATTAGGCAATTTCGTGGATAGAGGATTCATTCTTACTATAGATTTTAGCAACCTCAGCATACAATTTTTTTTAAGTAGAGGACTTTTATCTTTTCACTTAAGGAAGCTCCTTAAGGCTTCTCTTTAGCATATCTGAATTGCCAGCATTGCTACTCTTGCATTTTGGGGCCATTATTAAGTAAAATAAGAGTTACTTGAACCCAAGCACTATGATACCACAACAGTTGATCTGATAATCCCAGGCGGCTACTAGGGCAGGTAGCATATACCACGTCAGTACGCTGGACAAAGGGGTGACTCACATCCCAGGCAGGATATAGCGGAATGGCAAGAGACTCCATTACACTACTAAGAATAGCACCCAATGTAAAACTTATGAATTGTTTATATCTGAAACTTTCCATTTAATATTTTTGAACCATGGGTGGCCATGGGTAACTGAAACCATGCAAAGCAAATCCGTAGATGAGGGGGCCTACCATAATGTATTGGCTGCTTACTCTGTATCAGGCACTGTGTTAAGTGTACAAAGAATATCTCATTCCTCACAACTACCCTCTCAGGAAAGCACTGTTATTATCTTCCCTTTATGGATGAGGAAAATTAGGCCTTAGGTAATGCAAGCAGCCCAACCAAAATTCTAGCCCAGAGTGCATCTCTCCAGAGCCTGTGCTCTGACATCAAGGAGACACATAGGGAGGCCAACTCCAAGGCAAAACTAGCAGCTCCTTTACTCAGGGCTGCTTCTCGAAATTCCCCATGTTCATTCACAAAAAAAACCTGGCCCCTGGAAGCACTTCTTACCCTCATTCAAAGTGAGGAACAAGATGTTGAGTCCCAGGCAGGTCAGCAAGGAACACAAAGGCATCTGCCACCTGCAACACAGAGGGTCCTGGTCACTAAAGATGGCCACTCCTCCAGCTGGGAAGTAGGGTGAGTCAGCCCTGGTGGGTCACCAAGCCAGGAGCAAGAGGAGAGGCCTGGAGCTCAGGCTGTCGAGGAAAAACAAAAAGTGGGCCTCTCACTTGGACAGTGAGATGAGTTAAGGTCACACATTAGGTCACAGGGTAAGAAAAGACATCCTCTCAGAACTAGATGACCTGTAGAACTGTCTCCAAGAAGGAAGAAAAATTCATGATATTATCTACTAAGAAACGTACTTAATACTGTTTAACCTGTGTTTTCTAAGGTTCTATTCACTTTAAAAGGTGGCAATGACAAACATTCTTCTTTAAAATTGCCCTTTATTTTTTTATTGAGATATAATTTATGAATAATATTGTTTTTTACAGCTTCAGAAGAACATATATTCATTGCACAACATTCATCTAATACAATAAACGAGAGAACAAAATGTGAAGAATTTCTTTGACCCCTTTTGTGACTCTTATCTCTGCAGTTTTGAGTTTGTTTTAAATGTACATTAATTCAAAAGAAGAAAAAATATATTACTTTATTATATTAAAAAATGAAGACAAAACCAAGGTGTAGCATTCTCTCAGCAAACATGCCCTAAGTAAACTGGAACAGATGGAAGGCCCCACCATCATCACCTAATGACAAAGCAGAAGTCCCCACCAAAGGAAGAAAGACCAGAGACTCAGGTTGCTGAGGACAAGCACTGATGGCCTAGTTCTTGATAAAAAGACATTTAGTAGGGGAAAAGAAGCACAGATGTCATAAGGAAGTAATGAAGTCTAAAAAGCAGTGCCAGTGTATTTAAAGTCACCATCTAAAGAGACAGACAGACAAATAAACAGGGAAGCTGCTAGCAAGCAATGTATTCAAAATTTAAAATGTATTTTCTTTTGCTCTAATTTGGGTATTTCAGAGTTACTAAATGAAGTTAACTAATTTATGTGCTGCTTTTATTTCTTAATAAGTTATAGCAAGGGAATGCAATGACCTCTCTCCGCCTTTCTCTTAAAATTCAACACACTCCAACTAAACCACCTTAATTAGGCCTCTGATCCATCTAGCGGCAACTACCCGGGTAAAAGCAAATTAAAAGTCAGTTCTAAAGCCAATCTTATTACAGAAATAAAAGTATCACACAGCCACTGAAGTCACTTTAATTTTAAAGCCTCTCCCATCCTGTCTTCACTGACACTTTGGACATGGAGACCCACCTACTAGAGTAGCTGATCCCAGAAGAGAGGAGTCTTTTTAAAAACCTATTGCAGCTCTATGCTTCAGACCTAACAGCCAAAGCTCAAGATTAGGTCTCTCATCAAAGTCAAATCCTCTTTACTAAGAAAAGAACAATCAAATGCACAAACTAATCTGACAGCCACTTTCACAGACCAGTGCTCTGTCTCCCAGAGGTCCAAGACCACAAGCTCCTGGGGGCTTTTTAAGCCCAATGCTTCTATTCCGTCCAGCTTTAATCAATCCCACCACATCCTGAGATTTCTAATTTCATAAAATGTAAAAGCCCTAACACATTAGTGTCAAGAAGCACTAATAAACCAGTGGTGGAAAAGGAGAAGGGCAGGATATATTTAACTTTTGTGCTTTGCCACAAAAGGGCAAAACACACACCCATAAACAGACAGACAGACAGACATAAGTCTGCACTTAAACGTGCACACACATTAGAAAATACCAGAAGCACAGCCCATGCTCTCCAGAGCCCACCCCCCTGCTCTAGGGAAGTCTGAAGTTCATTTCAGATAGTTGGTCACGGTGGGATTACAAAATAAGCCCCTCCTCATTATTTCACCATCCTTTGCACTAAGAGCACAATGATCTAATAGTAGAGAACTGACTAGCTCATCTCTAGAGATAATGCCATAAATTAAAGGGTTTCTGGGAAAAACAAGACAAATTTAGGGCCTTGGTCAGAAAGTTAAAAATAAACCTGTTACTATTCCCACACTGAGGTAAGAATGATAACTCAATTGCACCCTTTGAGGTTAACCCAATTCCAATCACCCTTTCTCCTGCCTGTCTCTCTCAAGCATCTTAGAGGGTTGAAGTTCTCTATGAGAATCTGATAGAAATTAGAAGCATCTCCCTAGAAATACACACGTGTGCCCACACACAATTTTTCATTCTGTTTCAGGAGATTCACTGATCCCTAAGGCCCCATTCACAGCCTCCAAGTTAAGAATGTCTGCTCTTTAGGACAACCGGGTTTTATGTACTCCCAATGAGATGCAATGTTAGGACATATGACCTTTGCTTAAAAAATTTTTTATTTGAATCTAATCCAAACTTTAGATCTAAATTTCAGTTCACATCATGAGGAAGCCACCAGACATATCTAGGTAGGAAATTCCCCAGGACAGTCAGCTGAGTCTCTTCAGCAAGTCAGTGTCATGAAAAAAGAAATCATTTTAGATTGAAAAAGATTTAAGAGACATAATAACCAAATAGAATGCATAGTCCTGGACTGTAACCTGATTTGGCCAAAAAAAATTATGACATTCCTGGGACAACTGAAGAAATGTGAATATGCACTGGGTATAGGATATCAAGAAATTAATTTTGTTAGGTATAACGTTACTTTGATTATGAAAAAAATGTCCTCATTTAGAAACTAAAGTATTTATGAAGTGGAATGGCATGCAGCTATAATTTAAAATACTTTAACATAAGAGCTGAAAAGAGAAAATTGTGGAGGATGAAAATTAAAGCAGAATAGGAACAAAAAATAGAGACCCATAATTCTAAAGTATTAGTAAAAATAGTACCTGCTTTTTCACAGGTATTTGTATTTAACTTATATTCAAAATTACATCCTAATTTTAATATTATTATGCTAATATTAGGAGAGAAGGGGGAAAAAAGCATGATCCAGATATAGAAGACCCAATGTTCAGGTTAGTTAGCAGTTCTGAGATTTGAGCTTATTCAACCACAAAGAAGAAACTCAGGAGAAAGGCCAGATGGTTCCCAGTGCCTACCTCTCTTGGGCTGGGCCTGAGACACAGGGTGGGCCTGGAATAGCAGAAAACACAGCCCAGTCACTGCCTAAATGTCCAGGCACACCTACATAGCGGGAAGGCAGAAGATCCAGCAGGTCAGAGCAACTCTACAAAGTCTGTACCTGAGCAAGTACCGGACACCATCACCTGCATCCTTCAAGGGTTCCAGGTAGATCTCAAGCCTCTTATAGGACAGAACCAAGTTGAAAAGATCAAACGCTGGAGACTTGGTAGGGGCAGGTGGAGACTCGGGGGAAGCTTCAGGCATCACGCTGGGGCTCGCCTCTGGCCCACACCCCTCGCGCTCTGATGTCTGCATCCTGTAACCATAATAATTCCTGTCATTTGCATCATAATTCCAATGCTCAATACACTTCCACTTGCAATATTTCAAGAGTGCCTGAAATAAACCTGTAAGGCAAGCAGGGCTGCAGGGTGGAATGCCCATTTCACAGAGGAGGAAATGCACTCAGCAAGGTAAAGTGAATTTTCCAGATATAAAATCCTGCTCTTCTGACTCTCCATCTAATGTTCTTTTTCCCACAGACCCATCAAGAGTATAAACTGTAAAGACAGTGTAAAGACCAAGCACACATGGTTGTTGAAGGGAGGCAGCCTGGGGTCTCAAGAGAAATGATATCCTGAAATATTTTTCTCCCACTCTTCTCCTGGTCAATTTCTACTCATACTTTAGGTATTTGGCTTAAACATCACTCTCTTGTTCAGCGAAGTCTTTGCCAACACCTCCAGTCTGAACTGGTAGACTCTCTCCAATGCTCCCAAAAGATCATTTACTCACATAATAGGATTTATCACACCAAAGTAAAACTCCCTATTTAGTTACCAGTCTGCTCCTCTTAACTTTAAGCTCCAACAAGGACTATGTCTTTCATTCACCATTGTTTCTGCTCCCAGTGGGCGTATGATGAATGCTCACTAAATGAGTGAATAAATTACCCATCCTCCAGGACCTCAGTGCTTTTTCCTACCCCATCCTCTAACCCTTCTCTCTCCCTTGTGTTCCCAACTTCCTGGACCATCCATCCCTTTTCCCCCTTGAACCCCAAGGAGCAGTCAACACCTTCCATAACATCCCATTCCCATCGCCCTTCTCTGATCAGGGGAGACACAGAAAACTCACCCTCTTTCCTAATTTCAAAGTCCAACACAAACGCTAAACGGAAAACAAGGGGGCGGAACCTCGGCGCACAGCAACATAAACCAGTCCCAAGCAGTAAGCTGTAATCTAACGGAGGTTAGGAGGAGTGACAAAGGGGACACCGGAAGCCCGAAATCCCCGCAGGCCAAGCTAGGACGAACTAGGACTAGCGGACCCAGGACGAGTACGAGGTAGGAGTCCAGGAGAAGGTGAAGTAGGTCAGCGCCGGCAGAGGCCTGGACCACGATGTCTGCAACCCTAACAGCCTGCCGCGGGCCTGCGGCCCAGAGCAGGGAAGGCCACACGCGAGATCGCTGGGCCAGCAGGTGCAGGCCTCCACGGCGTCCAGGTGCCCAACTCCGCGGAAATGATGGGATGGGAGGGAGTGGCATCTTACCTACGCGGTCGCTGGGTGGTTTGGGGGAGGGGCGGGGACGGCCAACGGGAACTGATAGGGCCGCTGGGCCCCGGAGCGTTTCCTCAGGCCCGCCCCACCCCGACAGCGCGTTAATCCCCTCGGCCGCTCCGAAGTCGCAGGCCAGAAAACCTCCTCCTCCTCCTTAGCTGCCGCCGCTTCCTCGAATTGCTACGCGGCGGCGTGCCCGTGACGTCATCGCGCCCTCCCCGCCTCCAGCGCGGCTCTCAAGCTTAGCTCCTCCCACTCTTGCACAGGTAAGCGCTTTCGTCAGCACTGCGCCTGCGCACTTTTTTCATCTCAGCCCCTCCCTGACTCAACTGTGTCCCTGCGCGACCCCTGTTCGCAAAATCCTGTGGAACCCTGGAAGCAAGTGCGTAGGTACCTTGACCCTCGCTTTCCCCGCCTTGTTGTGTAAGATTCCAGCAGAGAACAGTTGGCAAAAAGCTAAACTGAAGAATTTACATCTGTATCTTCCTTCCTCACCAGCTTTAATACTTAACTCCCATCCTCGGAACTGTGAGCCCACAAAAGGCAAACACCTGTATGCCCTGTAGGCCAACAATAGAATGCAATTCTGTTCAGTGTTTTCTGAGTAGCTACTGAGTAGCTATACAGAGGCCTGTGCAAACCTTTCCCAACTCAATCCACTTCTCACTGTGATTCTTGGTTAATCTCCCTTACAGCACGATTCCGATGGCTCTGCATTAAGAATAACGCTAGTGCTTATTTATTGAGGGTTTACCAACTACCAGGCACTGTACCAAGCTCTCTCTAGGCATTTTCTTATCTGGTCTTCCTCCAACAACCCTATTAGGGTTATCACCATTTTACAGATGAGGAATGTGAGACATGTTAAGGAACTTCATCAGTGTCACTCAGTCAATATGCAACTAGAAACTTGATTTGAACCTAATGTGTCATCTGACCCCAATTATACCACAATCATGATAATCTGCATTGACTTGCCTTATCCCCTGCTACTCCACTTCAGGAGTCAACTTCAGCCAGCTGAACCCCTCCATTGCTTGTGTATTGCTTTGCTTGTGCTATGAGCTTAGCAAGGAATGCCCTTCCCCCTGCTTTGATCCAAATCCAAACTATTCATCTAAACAGGAGTCAAATGACTGTACCCCTTCCCTGATTGCCCCAGCTGATGTCCTCCTTCCAAACGGCCAGAATGTAGACAAACAGAATCTCACATACAGTAGTCCCCCCACTTATAGAGGGGAATATGTTTCAGAACCCCCAGTGGATGCTTGAAACCTCAGTAAATAGTAACAAACTTTATATATACTATGTTTTTTCCTATATATACCCACCTATGATAAAGTTTAATTTATAAATCAGACACTGTAAGAGATTAACAGCAATAACTAATAATAAAATAGAACAATTATAACTATACTGTACTAAAAGTTATGTAAATGTGGTCTCTCATGCTTTCAAAGTATCTTATTGTACTGTACTCATCTTTTCACTTAAAGGAAGCACTTTACAGCTTAGCTTCTGTTTGACATATCAAATGGCCGGCATCACTATTCTTGCACTTTGGGGCCATTATTACGTAAAATCAAGGTTTCTTGAACACGAGCACTGCAATACCATGACAGTTGATTTGATACCAAGATGATAAGTGACTAATGGGCCGGTAGCATGCATATATAATGTAAATAAGATAGACTATGATATGATTTACATCCCTGGCAGGACAGAGCAAAACAGCGCAAGGTTTCATCATGCTACTTAGAACAATGCACAACTTAAAACATATGAATCGTTTATTTCTGGAATTTTCCATGTAAAACTGTGAATGAGGGAGGACTACTGTATACCACTAATTATGTTCAGAAATCGCCCTACTTTTTAAAGAAATGGGTTTGGCTTCATGGCTGGCCCAGGCTTGTCTGAAGGACTCTGACTTTTTATAATGAGTCTAGAGGAAGTATAGAACTTCTAGAATGAAGAAATTTTTTTCTTCAATATCTTAATTACCTGAAATTCCACTATCAGTAATTTATTCCAAAGATAAATTTCAGTTTCTTTGCAATCCCTCATCCTTGAGTTTGCCTGGATCACTGGCCTTGGGCTGGCTGTAGCTAGTAGTATTATTGTTTTTCTCTTCTGGCAACTATACAATTGAGGGATATTATTCAAGAATTCTTAGAAATTATTTGGGGGGGGTCACTGGAGGATAGAAGAAGCCTCTAAAGACCAGAAAGGTACAAAGTCGTGGCCAACATCAATGAACAAAGGCTCCCCAGGTAATTAGAGACTAGTTAGCTGGACTCCACTTTATGAGGTCTGACTCGGATTTTTTATAATCAAGTTCACGTAGTTCCTTCTTTCCTTTCTTCGGCATTCTGAGTTTCCACTCTTTGCCTCAAATCCCAGTGCCACTGATACTTTCCCCTGGATAGCAGATAGGTGAAAGAAACTAAGGTAGAAAATAAAATAGTAAAAGAGGATAATACCTTAACTATAGTGCAGGTGTGTATATCCCACATAATTGACTCATAAACCTCACTATGGCCCTTGGAGAAATACTAGAGGCAAAATGCTGGGCAAAACAAACTGAAGAAATAGGAGTGGGAAGAGAGGAGATGTCTAAGCACAACTACCTCCACCAGATGGCTCCCTCGCACACTCTTACACAGACCTTGGCGTTCCTGACTGTGGTCACCATTTCCACAGTACAGGCATACCATTAAGCTTCGCTTTATTGCACTTCACAAATGTTGTATTTTTTTTACAAATTGAAAGCAAGACCCTCCAGCAGCAAAAAGATTACAACTCACTTTATTGCGATGGTCTGGAACCAAACCTGAAATATCGCTGAAGTATGCCTATCTACCAGATCTTTTCACGGTTCTAGCTCTGTATTAATTTTCATGCTTGTAGTTCAATGAGTTTTCGCTTGGTGTGTAACAAATTATTTTAAAACTTGGTGGCTGAAACAATAAATACATATTTTTTCACATCAATTTTTGGCTTTTGGATAGTTTTGGTCAGGAAACCATGAGCAGTTGGGTGAGCAGTTTTGGCTGAGTGTAGTCAGATGTTGCCCAGGGCTACCATCATCCAAAGGCTTGATGGAGCTGGAGGATAGGCTTCCATGATGGCTTCCTCACATGGCAGACTAATTGATGCTGATACTGTCATGCTGACAGGGTGGCAGTAGGTTCCTGTGCCTCATCACTTAGGACCCTCCAGAAAACATCTTGATGGTCCTCATGACATGGTATTTGACTCTTCCCAGAGTGAGAGATCCAAGAGGGCACAAAGGCAAGAAAGCACAAGTTCTTCTATAACATATGCTCAGAAGTCACACACAATATCCTATTGGTTTTATGGGTCAGAACTATTCAATATCTCAGTGCATATTGGGAGGATTATACAAGAGCACAACTACCAGGAGGTGGGAATAATTGGAACCTGGAGGCCATCTTGGATGCTGGCTGCTGTGTGCTGCTCTGTCAGTTTAGAATACCCTTCCTTTTCCAGGTGACCCCTTCCCACTTACCTTTTAATACCTAGCTTGAATGCCCAGGCCTTTTTAAAACCTACCTCAAATAATTCCTCACTTCCTCCTCTGTGTTTACATAGAGTTATGTACCATCTCTATTATGCACCTGGTAATCTGTCTCCTGACAGTTTGCCTCCATTGTGCCCCAAGTTCCTGAGTGCAGGGAAACAGACTTAACATTTTGGCAGCCTTAGTTTCTAAGAAATAAAATGTCATGTGTTTAAAAACTATATGTTTCCTTTAAAACATAAAATAACAAGTGTTAATGAGGATGGGGAGAAATTGGACCCCTTATGCACTGTTGGTGGGAATGTAAAGGATGAAGCCTCTGTGAAAAATAGTATGGCAGTTCCTCAAAAAACTAAACATGTTGATTAAAAATAAACATTACCATATGATCTAGCAATGGCACTTCTGGGCATATACTCAAAAAAATTGAAAGCAGCGTCTCGAAGAGATATTTGTACACCCATGTTCATGACAGCATTATTCATAATAGCCAAAAGAAGGAAATAACCCAAGTTTCCATTAACAGATGAATGGATAAAACAAAATGTGGTATGTATATACAATGGACTCTTATTCAACCTTAAAAAGTAAGAAATTCTGACACATGCTACAACATGAATAAAACTTGAGGTCATTAATGGTAAGTGAAATAAGCCAGTCTCACACACACACACACACACACACACACACACACAATTGTATGACTTCACTTTATTAGGTACATAAAGTAGTCAAATTCATTGAGACAAAAAGTTGAATAATACTTGCCAGGAGCTGGTGGGAGAGGACTGGAGAATTAATGTTTAACAGGTACAGAGTTTCAGTTTTGCAAGATGAGAAGAGTTCTGGAGGTGGATGACGGTGATGGTTGCACAACAATATAAACACACTTGATACCACTGAACTGTGTGCTTAAAAAATGGTTAACATGGTAAATTTTGTCACAATTAAAAAATTTTTAATGAAAGAATGGTGGATAAACAAAGTATAAAATGCCCATTCCATGGAATATTATTTACCATAAAAATGAATGAAGTATTGCTACGTGCTATGACATGGATGAATTTTGAAAACATCATGCTATGGAAAAGAAACCAGACACAAAAGGCCACGTATTGTCTGACTCCATTTATATGAAATGTCCAGAAGAAACAAATCCATAGAGACAGAAAACAGATTAGTGGTTGTCAGGGACTGCGGGAAGGAAAGAATTGGGAGTGTCTGCTCATGGGTACAGGGGTTCTTTGTGGGTTGATGGAAATGTTCTGGAATTGTATAGTGGTGAAAGCTGCACAACTTTATGAATGTACTAAAACCACTGAATTGTACACTTTAAAACTGAGAATTTTTATGATCTGGTGTGTGAAATTTTATGTTATATGAATTGCATTTCAATTTTTTTAAATGAATGATTAATGAAAGAAATATTTGACTGGTATGTATTTTTAGATTCTCTTTAATATTTAGATTTTCTCTAGTATTTAAACTTAATATTTGAGTACACTTTGGGATTAATAGCTAAGTGCCATTGCTCTGAAAAGTGTTCAGTAAATACATCTCTATGTTCTTGTACCTGGGAAAGAAGTACTTGTAAGTAATGAGTTTTCCAGCTGTGAGACGGTGAGTTGTCAGACAAACAGCAAGGAAATGAATGCCTGCAGTTACATTCTTACTTAACAGTCTTGGCAGCCATGAAAACAACCATTCATCAAACATGGGCACAAAAAAAAGTCTTGCAAAGCAAGGCAATGAAAACCTCAGCAATAAAATATTTTGGCCTCCCATGAAACAGAGTTAACTGTCCACCAAAAAGTCCTATTCCACCTTCCATGGTATAGAGTTGTAGCTGGGCAGCAGATGCCCAGCCAGGGACATTTCCCAGCCCTCTTGCATATAGATTGAGTTATGTTCATCCCCAAAAGAAGTGAAAGTGATGTCACCTCTAGAATAAGACATTAAAAGTCAGAATTCTACTTCTCCCTCCCTTCTCCCAAATGCCAGTTCAATGCAGAGAGGATGACTGGGCTACAAAGTTCAAGAAGCCTAAATCTTGGAATTATCACAGAGTGGAAAACCTTCCAGTAATCTGCAATATCCACAATTATCAGTAATGTGAGGAACAAGTAAGTTTGCTTATAAACAATGAATAAATTTTTATTATAGTAAGCTACTGAAATGTTAGGGTGTATTTGTTACGGCAGCTAAACATCAATATACATTCGTTCCACTAAATGACTATTGAATATGTGCCTTCCATAGGAATATAAAGATAAATAGCCTGGAATTCTTTCCTCAAAAAGTTCTAATTATAAATTAAAGAACTAGATGGAAGACTTAGTGGGAGAGAAAACTTGAATAAGTATGTCACCAATGGAAGGGCAGTAGGTGACCTGCCAAGAAAACCTGAATATTAGACCATTACCATTAAAAAAAATGGAAAGAATTAACAAAAAAAAAAAAAACTTCCTAAACAGCATCAGGCCCAGATTACTGTGTAGACATATTGTATCAAACTCATCATTAAGACATATTACATCAGACTCATCATTAAAATAAAATTATATAATTAAACAATTCCAAAGAAAAGAACAAGATAGAAGATTTCCCAATTGATTCAGAATTACCATCCCTGATACAAATTCCAGGCAAGAGCACACCACACACACACATACACACACACAAAATTTCATCTGGAATATAGCCAATTAAAAATAATAAAAAGAATACATCTACCACACAACTGAACCATTCCACTGCTAGGTATATACCCAGGAGAAACAAAAGTATATATTCACACAAATACTTGTACATGAATGTTCCCAGTATCTTTATTTTCAATAACCAAAAACTTAAAACAACACAAATGTCCATCAACAGATAAATGGATAAACAAATTATAGTATATGCATACAATGGAGTAATACTTGGTGACAAAAATGAATAAACTACTGTTACCACAATAGCATGAATGGATCTCAAAACAAATGAGTAAAAGAAGCCAGACACCACCACTCCCAGAAAAAAAAAAAAGAACTGAAACTTTCACTTATATAAACCAATCTCTAGTCACAAGAAGCAGATCAGTGATTGCCCGAGAAGGGGAAAAACAAAGAGATTACAAAGAAGCACAAGGAAGCTTTTGGATATTATATACATGCTCACTGTCTTAACTGTGGTGATGGTTGCACAAGTGTATTCATATGTCAAAACTCTTCAAAGTGTACATTTAAACCATGTACAGTTTAACAGACATCAAATATACCCTAATAACTCTGTTGTTGTTGTTTTTTAAGTACACCTAGGCAACCACTTCACCTCTCTGAGCCTCATCTACAAAATGAGGATTATCTGTTCATATGAGGATTAGATGAAATAATGAATGTAAAAATATTTTACAAACTGTGAATACAAGGGATAGGAGCATTGTGTAATCTTTATTTCTATTAATGCCATTATCAACAATATTATTGTCACTATTACAGTCACTACAAAAAGACTCCCTCACATTGGACTTCTGGTACCCTATGTTACGATTACAGAGGTGGTTCATCAATTTAACTTGAAAGAAAAACAAACTATGCAAGTTCACTCGTTAGCTCCTGGGGTTTGGCTGGGAGGAGAAAATGACAAGCTGATAAATATAACAGGGTTTAAAGGGGAAGTGAGGAAAGACATGTTGTGAAATGTCCAGATATGCAACAACTAAGGAAGCCAGGCACACAGCTGCTCCTGTAAATGCCTCCTGTGCCTGGACAAATTTTTATTTGAATACAATCATGGAAGATCCTGCAAACAATGTGGGGAGTCTGTGAACATCTCACTACTGACACCAGAGAACTCATGGTCAGTTCATCTCTCTAGATGGACTGGAAACCCAAGAAACAAGATGACAACAGTGAGTCCTCCCCTGGTTAAAGGGAGACAGAACTACCAAGAGCACAGAGGCACAGTCCAGGTACTGCAAAGAAGAATAAAAAAGAGGACAAAGAAGGACCTTGGATCTTGTAGAGAAGAAGGTCTCAACTTTCAGGTAGGCAACAATTATTTTAACGATTCTGTGCCATTTTTTCAACAGCCCAGTGAGGTAGGTACTGACTGTTATCCCCATTTAGTAAGAGATATAGCTGAGATGCAAAGAGCTTTAGTAAATTGCCTAAGGCCACGTAACAACTAAGAGATTAGGTTCACCTCTGACCTCACAGACTGAGCTCACCTAAAAATTAGAGCCAGTCACACTAACTGCCTAGGGGACACAGAAGGAGACTGCTCAGTGCAGAGGACAAGATTGTGACAAGTAGAGGTGAGGGGTAAGGTGAGGCGGCCATACCTGTGGCACACAGGGCCTTGACAGGGAGGAGAGTTGGTTGGAGGGATAGTGTTACATGTTCTTCTAACATCTGGCAAACAGAGATACTGTCTCCAGGAACCAGGAGAGTAACCTCAGCACAGTGAGCTGATTAAAACTAAAGATAACTATCCAACTTCATTGTAAACTGAGAAGAAAGAAGTTGACATAATTTGGATTTGTAATAACTTTCTCCACAGTCTTTCTTGCTCAGTGTAGCAAGTGAGAAAAATTTGTCTTCTGGGGAACCCTCAGAAACAGCATGGCGTGGAAGCACAGACCTGAGTTTGAATCTTGTTTCTGTCATTTAGTCAAGTGCCCTGAGCAAATCAGTTTACCCTTCCAAGCCTGTCTCCTTGTCTGTTGAATGGGGGTGTTTAAAACTTCATGAGCTTGAGTCTATGGCCATGCCACTCTGAACATGCCCGATATCGTCTGATCTCAGAAGCTAAGCATAGGTTGGTCCTGGTTAGTACTTGGATGGGAGACCACTTAGGAATACCAGGTGCTGTAGGTATTTAATAAAAATAAAATAAAATAATTTAATTTTAAAAATTAAATAAATAAATAAAACTTCATTGGCTTGAGAGGATAATGAGATGTTACATAAGATATTCGTCATTCTCTTGGCTCACTGCAGACACTTCATGAAATTAGTTCCCCTTTTCCCCTCTTTCCAACCATGACTCAGAAGTGCTTTACGACCAGGGCTTCAGAGCATCTCCTTCAGGACTCCTGAAGAGAGCAGCAAGGAGAACCTGCATCCCACCTGAGGGAGATAGACGCAGGTACGAAACTAAAGGTATTGCCTGTGGGACCTTGCCTTCACTTTATCTCTAGAGAAGGGAAGAAACATCACAGCCTTGGTGCCTGCAAGATGCCACATAGTCACCAGGTTCAGAGGAAGGGTCGTGAAACAGAGAGGGCGAACAGTAAGAGCCCTATGGAATTTCCACTTGCTGATGTTGTTAGTGTGGTGGTTCATTGCCTACAGTTGGCTATGCCACATTGTTCTCTTAGATTCTGGCCACCTCCCCAGCATACCTGTTCTTTGCCCCATGGGGCCCAGAGAGTCTCAAGCCCTCCTCACCTCTTTCCAGCTGCCCCTATTAACCCGAGTTCCTGACGTTCCTCTCCTCAAGACTGCCTATGACCCAGATACAGCTGCCCCAGTGCTCCCTCCCTTCCTTGCTATTCTGGACTGTGTTGGGGCAGAAAGAGCACAGACCTGGGCAGGCCACTTCAAACTTATTTTGCCTCATCGGTAAAAAAAGGACTCCCCCCACGCACACCTTTAAGGGTTTCACTATGATTTCTATTAGAAGCAGCCAAGGAAATAACAAAGTTAACCAATGTGAGAAAGTTAGAAAGTTTCCAGAAAGGCCACAAAATTCTTGCCATCCCTGACTATTCAGACAGACATTTAGGAAGGGGTAAACTATATTATTATATTTATTAAACATAAAGAACTATGTGTTTGTTAATTTTAAGGAGCAAGTTGTACAAAAGTCTGAATGTATATACATTTCTGTGTATGTGCATGCACATCTGTGTATGTTTGATTAGTTATAAAAACTAAGGAAGGAGAGTTAATAGTTAACAATGGTTTATCTCTAGAGCATGAGATTACGATGATCGAATGACTCTTTTTATTTTATATACTTTTGAATAGTTTAAATTTTTAATGGATATGTATGGCTATTATATTTTAATAGATATGTATGGGTATTTATTTTACACATAACTACTGTAACAAACAATAAAAATATAAATAGTGCTAACCAGACCTTCCTCTTATCTTCCTGCTCTTTTATCCCTGAAAACATTAATGTTTTAGCTCTCCTTTCTCACCACTGACCACCCCACCCCCATCCCTAGAAAAGTAAGAAAAGTAATAAACATAAATGAGCAAAACCCTTGAATTCCCCAGACTCAAATGGGCCCAATCATGTTTCTGAGGAGTAATTTTATTTCAAAGTGCCCCAGTATTAAACAGGAAATGTCAGATTAGACCATTTCTAAACACCTGCTCTCCAGGTAGGAACACCAAACTCCACCTAAACCTCAGAGCCTGCCAGAGACCCACAAGAGCTTAACAACCAGCTGCCAAGGGTACTGAGAGGACACTTACCATCCCAGTCCTGCCACTGCCTGAGTGGCCATGGATAAGGCCCTCCTCTTTGGGCCTCCACTTTGCCTATTGAGTAGGAGTGTCAATACCAACCTCTAAGACTGTAGACAAGGTCAAATAAGGTAATGCAAGTAGAAGTGCATTTTCAATCGCAAAATTCTTCACCAAGTTCAAGTAGAGCAGGGGGCTTATCAGCTTTTGTGTAAAGAGATGCCACCTACATTTTGTGTGAAATGCATGAATAGACACAGAGAGAAGGGAGTAAGGAAGGGTCCTTGGCCCTGATGGTTTTTTCTTCCACCCTGGAAATCCAAACTATAAAGAGAAGGATGTGTGGATGTGTGTGTGTGGATGTGTGTGTGTGTGTGTGTGTGTGTGTGTGTGTCTGTATGTGGTATGTGGGGAAGGGTGCTTTGAAAGAGAGTAAATGTGAAACACACACAGCATCTGATTCCTGCCTGGAGCTGCTGTTCTAAGTGGGGTTTGAGATTTATCAGTAGAATCCTGTGTCCTGCCTGCAGACTTCAACACAGGAGGGAAGAGCCAACAGGGAAGCCTCCTACCCTTTCCAGAGTACCTTACTCAGCAAGCTGTGTCCGAAACCAGGGAGGAAAACCAGGTGGGGTCTGTCCAGGAGCCAACGCCAGAGCTGACAGAGTGCTCTGCAGGAAAAAACCAGAGCCCAGCTTCCAGGAGACCCCACTGTGCCCTACTCAGCTCTGTGACTTCAGACAAGTTGCCGCTCCACCATGAGGTTCATTTCTCTATCTGTAAGGGGATGGACTAAACAGGGTTGGACTAAAAACAGGATCCTTCTGGCTCCATGACCACGGTCCTTCTGCGCCTGTGCATCAGGCTGTGGAGCTTCCCAGGGGGCCTGTGGAGAGCTGGGAAAGGAGTCTGGAATTTTTTCTGCCTTCAGTAAGGAACGAACACGGGCAGTCTTTTTTTTCTCCCTCTGGTTCATGCGTCTTTCTCCCTCTGGTTCCTGCCCTGGATGCACAGGAAATGTGTGAACTCATTTTTCTTTCTCTTCCAGAAAGAAAGGGGAAGCCGAGGAGACAGACAACAGGGCAATGTGGCATAATGAGAAAATGGAGGGAGGCTGGAGGACCTGGCACAGAGGGTTACCGGTCCAGGAGAGAAGGCACACACACCAGGATCAGATAAACCAAACTTTATCAGAAAAGCATATTAGTAATCACCACTGAACTATTAAATGAGGCACATAGGTCCCCTCTCCCTAACAGCCCTCACCCCTCCCATTCCTACTGTTGGCTTTTGTCCTTTGTAGAACGCTGGAAAAATCTTCTCCTGGGTCTACAAGAGATCCCAGACTTTGGGCTGAGAGCAGCCTGCAGTGTTCTTGGGATAGACTGAGTCCTGGAGTCCATAGAAAGAGGCCAATGGGACTGCCTCCAGTATCCAAAAGTTCCAGGCCAGGACAGGTGGCCATTCCTATAGCACAGGGCCTTGAAGGGAAGAAGGGGATAGGGTGGGGGCCATCTTACATGGCCTTCTCACATCTGGAGAAGCAGCTGGAGGCCAAGCGGAAGGCACGTCTTGAAGAGCCAGTGAGCACTGGAATTTTTCAGGCACGTCAGGATAGATAAGATACCTCGAAGGCCAAGGAGAGATCTGCTCCTGAGTAAGGTCACCTGACCACAGACAGAGCACCATGGGCTGGGGGGCTAAGAAAACATCCTCAGGGATCTGGACTGAGCTGAGGATGCAGCTTTGATGATGATATAAGAAAGGAGAAAAAAGGAACAAAAGCTAGAGCCAAAACCCATTGTTTAGGGTACAGAGGCACACAGCTCAGTTCCAGGTGTTTGGAATCTTGCGCCCACATCATAGCATGAGGAGAATCAGATTTCTCTTGTATTGAGACAAAATGAATTTTCACCCGTCTTGGCTCTGGTGTTAGGCAGCTGGGAAGCTGGTGGGCAGAGGTCATTCCTTCTCCCCACTCTGAAACCTTATGCTGGCTCAGGCCAGAATGGTGCTGCCCATCCAAGGAAGCAGGCCCTGGGAATCTCCACGGCCACAGCAACATGGAAACCTGCAACAGAAAAACTAAAGTCACTGGATTCCCAAACCCCTCGGAAGAAAAGCCCACCCCAGCAGTGGGAGCTGGGGGACCAGTTACACTGCCTGAGGCATGACAGCAGTATGCCAGCCTAACAGACAAAGGAGGGCTCAGTGTTCTGAGATTTCCCAGGGGAGCGAAAACAACAAAGATAACCACAATTTTAAGGGGTACAGAGTTTAGTTTTGCAAGGTGAAAAGCTCTGGAGGTGGATGGTGGTGATGGTTGTACAACGACGCAAATGTACTGAATGCCACTGAACTGTACACTCAAAATTGTTTAAATGATTAATTTTGTTTGTATATTTTACAATTTAAAAAAAAAAAAACCTTTAAAATAACCATGTTAACAGTATCTAACATGTATTGACCCACTACTAGATACAGTTTAGCCCAGTCCTGAAGAGGCCAACTGCCAGGGTTCAAATCCTAGCTCCACCTTTTACCAGCTGGGAGACTCTGGGCAAGTTACTCAACCTGTCTGTGACTCATTTTCCTCATATGGAATATGGGAATAATAACAGAACTCAACAGAGTCATTGAGAGGATGAAAGGAATACGTCTAAGTGCTCTGAGCAGTGCTGGATACACAGAAGGCTGGATAAATGCAACGGCTACTGCATAGACCTTACGTAAGTGACCCCCATCCCCACCCAGATCTTCATGGCAAAAACAGAGAAACCTAACACCTCTCTACCCAAGCCTTAAAAACATGCTCACAAAGACACCTTCTGGTCTCCCCTGCTCTAGTTTCCAATCCAGTGAGGGGTGAATTTTTTTCAAAGTACAAACCTTTGAAGGATTTAGCAAAGAGGTTGAACGGGAATGACTTTTTGAACATTGCAGTTATTACTGTCATCCCTCCAAATTGCTCTCTGAATAAAAACCCTCTAATTTTTAGAAAAGGAAGAACTCTTGTGTTTTTCATTTAAAGGCCTATCTATGACCCCTCCAGAAAATCAAGAAGTGTCTTACCTTATAGGTCAGGCCAGCTGTTCACCCCAGCTCCAGGGTTTTCTTCTCTCTTTGGTAGTTTGACCACTGTCATGGTCAATGCCAGGATCTCTTACAGGTGATGTTCCTTTTGACTTGAGAAATCACCCAGAACCTTGGCTACATTTCTCAAACAATTTAAAGGAATGCTCAAGTTCACCAGTTCCTGGTCTCTCCCTGGCTTGGCAGGGGCAGCTAGTTTCCTTCACTGGCCTGGGCCCTCCTTCTGCTAAAGAAAGTTTTTGGGAAAGACAGGGCGCACCCCAAAACTTCAAACAGACCATAGCCAATGCGTTGGAATGTATGAGAGCCAGGACCGCACAGAGGACAGCACAGGGCTGCCAGAAACCTTAAGGCGACAAAAACTGATCCAGGCCCAGAGGCAGTAAACACTTAACACCTCTGTCTTCTTTTACAGCAAGACCTCTCAGAGCCTTTGATATGCAACCTTGACAAATCCATTTGGCCCTGAAACCCTCTTTTAGAGGGTAACTCCTGAGCCAGAATCCCTGGGAACACCCACTGCTTTAATGTAAACAGTGCTAGATTGGGAGTGCTGAGATGAGCTTCTAATCTTATTCTGGTTGTTTCACAAGCAAGCTCTAGGGCTCCATCTGTAAAAAGGAGTGAGGCTCACCCTAACATTCAGTGCCGGTGGTGTGGGATCCCTACCGCAAAAGGATATTAGGAGGTGGGAGTGGAGCAGAAGCCTGTGAGAGGAAGGCTGGGAAGGCTAGGCCTGGGAAACCGGCGTGCGTTTGGATCTGGCTCCCAAGAACCGCCAGAACAAAGGTGGAGCAGGCAGAGGCAAGAATACAGTCCGTGGGCTCTTGCCGTCCATCCATCCTCTCCTTTGGAGATGGGCTCCACCCCAAGATACCAAAGCACAGAGAGATGGGCCGGGAAGGGCCGCGCAAGATGCCCGCACAATCCCAAACTAAAACCAGTCTCGTCGCTCATCCCGGGACCAGTGGCGGCCTGTGCCCAGCACCGCCTGCGGCTATGTGCCTGCTTTTACAGCACTCGAGGCTGGAAGAGAAGCCCGGGAAAAGGGATGTCCTTCCCTACGCGGGGAGGCGAGGAGGGTGTAGGGGAGCAGCCAGAGAACTGCCTCCGATTTGGGAGTCTCCCCCGGATCTCTGCGGCGCCCGTCCACGTCTCTCTCTCGGCAGGCAAGGGGGAAAGGAACAGAGAGGTTTCGCCTGCGGGCGGCCAGTCTGAGTGCTCATCCGCCCCTCAGATGTGTCCCTGTCCGGGTCCCTGGAGGCAGCGCATCCGGCGCAGCGGTCGGGATTCAGGGCGGTGGCGCTGCCGTCCAGCGGGAACTGCGTGTCGGGGCGCCTTGGCGCAGGCGGCGGCGGCAACTCAGGGCAAGGGAGGGTGCCAAGGCGCACGGACGCGGGGCGACAGGGCAGGGTGGGGCGCTGGTCTCCGCAGGGCCCCCGCTCCGCGGCGCGGCGCGGCGGCCTCACACCACTTCCAGCTCGCCCTGGCAGCGGCGGCAGCAGCCGTAGAGCGCCGAGAGCAGGTAGAGGCCAAGGCAGAGGCCGCCGCAGACGGCGGCCGCCAGGAAGGCGTGGTAGGCGCAGGGCATCTGGTAGTCCTTGAGGTTGCAGTAGCTGTGTTTCTGCGTCTGATCGATCATGATGGCTGTCGCGGCGCCGTAGAGCGCGGCCGCCAGCAGGTCGTGAGCCACGTTGACCACGAGCCAGCGCGAGCCCAGCACGGGCACCAGCTCGTGCTTGCCCAACAGCGTGAGGAAGTAGAGGCCCAGGGTCAGCAACCAGAAGAGCACAGACACGAAGAGCGCGAAGTGCACAGGGCCCTGGTACCTGCTGGTGGCGATGGTGATCCAGAAGGCGGCGCCGGCCAGCAGCTGCAGCAGCCGCAGGACGCCCAGCGGGCCGCGCAGGAAGGCTCGCTGCAGGCTCACCGCACCGCGGGCTGCGCGCGCCTGGGGCGGCGGCTGGCGCGGAGGTGGCGGGAGCATGGCCCCTGGGCGCGGTGGCAGGGGCGGCGGCGCCCCTAGTAGCGGAATGGCGGCGCCTTGCTTGCGGGGCTGACCCGGCCGACGTGCCCAATGCGCTAGCCGCGGCCTCCTCGCTTCCTCCTAGTCCTCAGTGCTTTGCCTTCCCTGCTCCCCACCCTTCCTCCCCTCTCTCCTCCCCCGAGCCCTCCTCTCTTTCTCTCTCCCTCTCGCCATCCCTCCTACCCGCCCTTTCCCTTCCCCTCCTCGGTCTCCACCCCCACTCGCTCCTCCCGGCTTCCTGCCATCTCTCTTTCGGCCTGCTCACCACCCTGGCGCCCCTCTTTCCAGCAAGCGCCAGACTCGCAGCTCGGATTCCTTCCTTACTCCTCAGGGCAGGGCGTAGGGCACCCGCACCCCACAGCCAACCGCCGGCCCTCGGCTCTATCCGTCTTGAGTGAACTTCGCCACATCTGGAGCCGCCCTGCTCGCCCTGCCTCCCCGGCCCCAGTCCAGCCTTGGAAGGGAAAACTCTTCTGGAGCCGTTCTTCCAGTATCTGGCTCGGCCTCGTTCTTTTTTCTCCTGTTATAGCGCCCACCGGGGCCTTCTGGCCCTTCTTTAGCACTGGAGGAGAGCAGTGCTGGTGTTGAACTGACATCCATTCCCACCTGAACATCCAGAGTATCCTGCTAGTGCCCACCTCAAACTTAACGTATACAAAGCTGGGCTCAGACTTTGTCTCAGCCATCTGAGTGCTGTGTCAGAGAAAGAGACCATCACCCAAAGGCCCCACTGCCCCACCCCCACATGCCACAAAGCAAGGTCCTATCACGCTAATCATTTTTTTCCCAACCCTCTTTGCCACCAAGGCTTGTCTAGATTAAAAATATGCTACCCAACACAGCCAAGACACAAACCCAGGTCTATGAGGCAGCAAAGCCCATGTGCTTAACCACTAGGCCCAATGGCCTGTAACAGAGCCTAACGATGCTTCACATTATTGCTATTACTGTACTTTACAAATTCCACCATCCCCAACCATTTTGGCGCCAGGGACGAGTGCTCCTAAGAGAATCTAATGCCTGATGATTTGAGATGGAGCTGAGGCAGTGATGCTAGCTGCAAATACAAATGAAACTTCCCTAGCTTACCCGCTGCTCACCTCATGCTGTGCAGCCCAGTCCCTAACAGGCCACAGACTTGTACTGGTCAGCAGCCTGAGGGTTGGGGACCTCTGATGTAGAGGCTCTGGTTGCAGGCCCTGGAGGCAGACTGCCTGGCTGGGCATCACTGCTTTAACATTCCCTAGTGCTGGGACCTCTTCATGCCTCAGTTTTTTTATCTGTGAAATTCTAACATTCAGCAAATGGATATTAAGCACCTATTAAGTGCTGGGCTCCATGTTAGGGGCTAAGGATACATAATATATATGTGATCATTATGAACTGAATACTTAATATTCACTAGGCACTTAATGAGCCCTTTATATTCATTATTCTACCTAATCTTTACACTAACTCTATTAAAAAAAGTGCTATTAGCTCTGATACACTGATGGGAAAATCTGGGCTTGGAGAGTTAAAGAAGTTGGCCATGTTCACAGAGCTGATGGATGACAGTTTAAAAAGGAACCCCAAGTGTAGCTGACTCCAGGTCCACATTCGAAGTGCTTTTATATACTTTCCTACATTTTATTCTCAGCTGCTCTTACAGGGACCCAGAAAGATTATGTGACTTGCCCAGAGAAACAGAACCTGTAAGTGTCAGTGTGGAGACTCAAACCTAAGTCTTCCGACCCCAATTTTGAGGGTTTCCTTCAGCATCCCTTAGCAACCCCAGGAAGGACATCCTCAGTGCCCTCTCGTGCCAGTCTTTAGAAAGGCTGGTGGTAGGACGGGCAGCTGGGTGCTGAATCTGTGTGCTAGACTAATGATAGCAGGTAATGCCACACAAATTATTATGGGCAACGGGGAACCAAACCCAATAAACATTTACAGAGAGAAAAGAGACTTTCTTCTAAAAAAAGGCATCTGGAGATTTGAGGGTGGGGCGCCACCTTGTGGACACATCTTCAGCCTCATCAGCCAAGTCCTGCTCCCTACAAGGAAGTCTTTGCGGTTGCTTTTGGGGGATATTTTTAGCCTCTGGATTCCTGAAGATGTTCCAAGGGGCGGACCAGCAGACTTTCTGCAAAAGCTTAACCAAGCACAAAGATCTCTATCCCTCCAAATCAAAAATATGGTGTAAGCACCCGCTGGATGCAAACAATCTGGGCTTGAAATGCAGGGAAAGGACCAGTTCCTACTCTCAAAGTGTTGGCACTCTGCTGGTAGGCGAGGTATAGCTGTGGACACAAAAGAGAGGAATAGGTGAGAATTATAAGAAAACACAATAGTAAAGGAGGGAGTACTGTAACAGGAGACTGGGGAAACCTGCAAGAACAAAATATCATTTGAAAATGAATAGAATTTTGACAAGCAGAAATGGGGGATGGGCACTGTTGTGCAAGGCAGTCCACCATGAGTTCTGAGCGTCCCTGGATGTTATCACTGAGTATGCCAAGAATGCAACCCCATGGCTGCTTTTTCTCCAGACATTTCTCAGTGTTGTGTTTGCAGCCAATAACTTTGAGGGATGAGGGAACAGCGTCCAGACAAAGAGGAGGCTTGCTTGTTGCCTACTGCAAAAATGGTTTTGATTGGAGTGGACAATGCTGGGTTTCCCAAGCTCTGTGCTATGATGTAAACCCCCTGCATATGTAACATCCATCTGGGCCCCTCTATGTTTCTTCCATGAAACTTGGAAACAAGGGAAGGAGATGTAACAATGATGTTCACACTGCTTGCTGTGCTAAGAGGGTTAAGTCCTTTGTCTCCAGCTCAGGAATCCCACATCTTCTGCCAGCATTTATGGAACAACAGCAGGCTAGCTTATTAGTTTGTAAGACGGGTAAATTCCAGACCCTGATAGATGTCTAGGCTGAGGAAATATGTGAGCAAAAGCAGTACTTAGGTTGTTTAGTGAACAAGGAGAAGTGATTCTTGATGGATACTCTAAGCTCCAATGTAATAATTCCCCTCAGAGAGGAAGGCTACTTGTAACAAAGAGGAACATGTGCCCACCCTGAGATCCCATCTCTGGGCTACTGTAAATGCACTGTATACATCAACTCAGCTCACACTGGTTCAACACCCATGATGTGCCAAGCCCTGAGCTGGCACTTGACACAAATCATCTAACAGCGAGTCGAAATGCATAATGAGAAAGATGGGTGCCTTGACCTGCAGAATCTTGCCTTGAATCTTATTGTTAAGTTACTAAATAAACATTCCTTGAACACCTACTATGTACCTACAATTATGTTCCTGAGCTGGACGAAACCTTAAAGATAATTTGCTCTAGGCTTCTCATTTTATGAGGGTGCAACCGAGGCCCAGAGAAAGTAAGTAACTTGTTCCAGATCACACAGCTGGTTGATAAATGTGAGTGCCACATTTATAATTTAGGTTTCCTGATTCAATCCAGTGTTCACTCTATGACACCATTGGTATAGCATTCAGTAACCATGGGTGATCAAGGTAGGTACCCCTGAAACCACATCAAGAGGCTTCCCATGAAGTGCTCAAGATTACCTCCTGCTGGGACCTGTGATGGGGATGTGCAGACCCCAGCAGCCCATATTCCTGAGGGAAAAGAGAGGCCTCATCTGTGAGGATGGACAGACAACCTGAACCAGGATGGATTGAGTCAGTCACCATTCTGCCAGTCAGCCTTGGATAAAACTGGCAGTGGCTCAATAGTAACCAACATTTGCAGAGCACTTATCATGTGCCAGGCAATATTCCAGGTGCTTTCCACACTTGTTTCATTTACTTCCCACAGTAAATGAAACAAGGTAGGGGCTTTTAAAACTACCATCACTTTAAAATGAGGAAACCGAGTGACAGGGAGGTTATGTGACTTACCTATCGTCACATAGCAAGTGGAGAATGGAATTTAAACATTTTATTCCAAATCCAGGCTTTTAATTACTGCATATATGTGAGACTTGGTATGGGAAGAGGCAAAACATCAGAGGATTGTCCCTGAGTGGCAACAAAGAAAACAGCCCCAATTTTGTGGAGACGGTCAGTGGGTAGGGGCCAGGCAAGAGGCCATGAGAGTAGGTGTGGTTGATACAGGCCTCAAAATCTGAATTTAGAGAGCCTGACTGCATATGCTTTTTTCATTTCCCACCCTGACATGCAAGGGGCCCAGAAAAGAGAAATTTCTTCCCTTAACTCTCCAGCCCACCCATGCCTGGAGCTTTAAAGCAGAAGTGGGCCCCAAGGGCTGGGCTGGAGCCCAGGGTCCTCATCAGATGATGCTCTGTGCTGGCTGTTTAACCTGTATCACCTCCTTAGCCCTTGTAACAACCTTGTGAGACGAGTAATTCATTCTCTCCACTTGACAGTTGAGGAACATAAGATTCAGACAGATTAGGAACTAAATTTAAATTTCCAGACCACTAGACATATTACAGCTCCCTTAGATTCTCTAAGTCTGCTTTGACGGTGAGCTTTCCTCTAAGTCTCACGAAGACTCTTCGCAAGACATTATCCATTCAAACAAAATAGTAAAAGCAAATGTGGACTCCCTTTACTACTACTTAGGATTTCAACCTCCCGTTACTACTGGAGCGTCTTAAAGATGTGGTGAATCATGGAGATTTTCCCCAACTCTGGTTTTCTCTCTGCTGCCAAGAAATCTCCCCCATCCCAACCTAGACAGGTAGAATAGGACACTGCTGCCACAGTCCAGAGAGATCAAAGATCACAGAAATTGGCTTGTGCAATTATGGAGGCTAACAAATCTCAAGGTCTGCAGGCTGGAGCCCCAGGAGTGTGGATGGGTGTCGTTTAGTCTAAAGGCTGCAGGCTCAAGACCTAGGAAGAGCCAATGTTTCAGTGTGAGTCCAAAGGAAGGAAAAGAACAAGGTCCCAGCTCAAACAGTCAAGCAGGAGAGGTTTTTTTCTGCTCGTGGGAGGATCAGCCTTTTTGTACTATTTGGGTCTTGAACTGACTAGAAGAGACCCACTTGTATTAGGGAGGGTAATCTGCTTTACTCAGTCTATCAATTCAGGTGTTTATCTAATTTAAAATCACCCTCACAGACACATCCATATTAAGTTTAACAACATATCTGGGCAAGCTGTGGCCCAGTCAAGCTGATACATAAAATTGACCATCATAGGCAGTTATGCAGAGAAAACAGATAGTGAGAAGTGCCTATGATTTGCTCCAGGTGGTTCAGCTGGACTTCATTTTTGTGAACTCACTGTTGATTTACAGTAACCTCGCTTCCCCAGTTCTTTTCTTAAGCTAACTTAAACTGATTTCTGTTTCTTATTACAGCAATGTATTGAAGCAAGTAGAGTTTGGAGCCTAACGGCTGTGGCCTGAATCTTAGTTTTGCTCTTTTTTTTTTTTTAATGGCCGTAAATTCTTTGACTCCCCTTATATCAAGAGGTTGGGTCTATGTCCCCTTCTCCCGAATCTGAGCAGGTTGTGAGTTGATTGTAACTAACAGAATGGCAGAAACAACACTATGTAACTTATAAGTTTTGTCGAAAATGGTCATATGGCTTCTGCCTTGTTCACTAGAACTCACACTTGTAGCCCTGAGCCACCACTGAAGAAGTCTGGCTACTCTGACACCACCATGGTTCAAGTCACATTGAGAAACCACTGAAGCACTCCAGTCAGCAGTTCTAGCCTTCAAGTTTTCCCAGACTAGGCACCAGGCATATAAGAAGTGAGCTTTTGAATGATTCCAACACCCAACTGTCAAGTCATCCTCAGTGTTCAAGACTTCCAGCTGAAGTCCTGACATTGTGGAGAAGAGACAAGCCACTCCCACTGTGATCTGAATTCCTGTGTACCAATTGTGGTCTTTATTTTCTATATTTTATGATGTTTTGATACTTGGGACCTTACAGATCCAGGCAGGGACTGCCCATCTTGGGGATAGCTAATTCCTAGAGATAGCAAATAAATTGCCAGTGAGCACACTTTTGATATGCAAACCAACTAATCCTGAGCTCATATTCTGGACCACCTCCTCTACACTCCAGAGGCTCTTACACTCCAGAAAGCAATATTTCTCTGCCCTAATCATCTCAGGGCCAGGTACCAGAGCCTGCTAGAATTATTCAAGCTAGCCAACACTAACCTATCTAGCCTTCATACTTTGCCCGGCCTGTTCCTTCTCATAAAAAATTACAATAAAAAAACTCATACCTTTGCTTTTTCTTGCTCCTCTGCCTCCTGACTGACCCTGGAGCTTCCCTATGTGGCCCTGCATGGCATTGCATGACCCCTTCTCTTCAGAACTATGAGTAACAAATGATCTTTTCAACAGAAATCATTTTCTGATGTGTTGGCCTTGCCTTTCCTGAATAAAACGGAAATCCCAAGTACATTTTAAAACATACTGACCCACAAAATGGTTGTTTCATGCTGTTAAATTTTAGGTCTGCATTGTTATGCAGCAATTATGACTGGAACACATATAATAGCTTTCCAGTCTCTTAACCTCAGCTTCTTCATTAGTATAATGAGATTTATAGCAATGCCACTATCTCAGAGGCCTGTTGTTGGATTAAATAAAATGTAAAGTGCTTAGAGCTCAATATGTATTACCTTTATTAATATTGTTTTCTCAAGGAGCTTTAACACCCAGCTCACTGTTTCTCAATGCATCCCTGGATTGCAAGACAAAAACCTGCTCTCACCTGAGCTTCTTCTTCCTTCCTTTTTCATCATCCTACTAGTCTTTCCATTCTCCACTGTGTCAGTCAGAGTCCAATCAGGAGACAGAAACCACATAGGAATTTGAACAGAGAAATTTCAATGTAAGGAATTATTTACTATAACAGAGGATTAGAGTGCTGAGAGAGTGGGTAATAAGAAGTTAAAGAGAACTCTAAAGAATACCGGAAAGAATATATAAGGAGCAACCATTAACCCGAGGACTGAGGTAGACCCCCAAGAAGAGCTCTCTTCTCTATCCTCTCCCCCTCCCCAAAGAGGGCCAGAGATGGCTGGGGCTTATTGAATGGCAAAAAAAAAAAAAGTTGCTGTAGTGCTGTGCTGGTAGTGCTGTGCTGTTGCTGGAAATCAGCTATCAGGGATGCTGGAGAGAATTGTTTGCAGGGAGCTACTGCATCCTCTCAAAGCTTTTTGCAAAGCCACTCAAGGGAGTGCCAAGGGAAACTGCGAGCCACTGTGTGTTGCTGGCTGCCATGTTCTATAGGACTCAGGCGCTGAAGAAGCTGCCCAAACTGCAGGAGCCTTGTGCCTGGGAAGCAACTTGTGCTCCAGGAGTTTGCACTGAAGATGCTTTGCAGGCTGAAGGAGTCAGGTGAGAAGAGCAAACCAGAACTAAAAGGAGAAACTCTTTCCTCCTATAGTGTCTTATCAGCTCCCTCTAGTGACAAAGTTGAGCATTGCATCACATGGAAAAAAAAATATTAAGGACAGTGCTCCACCCAGTATTAAATAGATAACCCACACAGTCCACCCCTTTGGAGACTCAACTTCCAAATGCGACCTTGTATATACATTTGGACTTCCATACAACAATATAACAAGTCTGTATTTTTACCTAATGAGATACAGCTGTCTTTCTTACAAGTGAAGACATTCTCACCCTCTCTCCAAAATGAGATATGCAGTCTCAATAGTCTATACTAAATACTTCTCAGATTTTGTCATAGTCCCATGGAATACGCTATTACCTAAAGACTAAATTGTAACATTAACTTCCAACAACTTACATATAAACTTACATACAAATCGAAAATAGGAAGAGAGAAAAAATATGTACAAAAACACCATATATACTTAACAGAGGGAAAATATGCAAAACTACTACAGTCCTTGTTTTTATAATTGGCCACCAAGCTGTTTTAGTAGTCACTAATGATTTTCTAACTGCCTCATTCCTTCTACATTTATTAGTTGGCAATCTACTATAAGGAAGGCCTGTCTTGTCTCCTCTGTTTTTATTCATTTATTCATTTATTTATATTACTATGGATTTATGTAGTATTATTTTATTCATTAGGTTATTATCTGTTCCTGTTATATTTTATTTTGATGTTCTGCAGTTGGCAAATGGGGAGCCTTTATAAACTGAGTCCTAGTCCTTTTAACATGTCCCCATCATTCTTTTAGTACTTCCTTATTTTCTGGCAGAAAATGTTCTAGGATCATCTTGAACTTACTCAGCCCCAGTGGTAGAATCAATCATTTCTACAAGGAGCCATGGATCCTTTTGTGGGGAATGGTATTGAGAAATCAATCTCAGTGTGTTAAATGTGCTTATTCCTACTGGTGTATTATTGTTTCTAGGCCCTTTGAGCAGACACAGTTGGAGAATATATGTGTTTGTGTGTTCATTATATACATACATATGTATACATGTTCATATACACATATGTAACACATACATGCATTTACAGCTAGATTTATTTCTATATCTAATTATCAGTATATTAACAATCATGACTTCATACTAGCTATGAACTGAACTGTGTCTCCAAAATTCATATGTTGAAGCTATAACCTCCAATATGTCTTTTTATGGAGTAAGGAAATATTTAAAGTTAAATGAGAATGTCCATAAGAGTGGAGCCCTGATTGGTAGGATTCATGTCCTTATAAGAAGGAATACCAGAAAGTCCATTCTTTCTCTTTCCATTATGTGAGGACACAGCACTCTGTAAGTTAAAAAGAGAACTCCCACCAGAAAACAAATAGGCTGGCACCTTGATCTTGGACTTCCCAGCCTCCAATACTGTGAGAAAGAAAATTGCCGTTGTTAGGCCACCTAGTCTGTGGCATTTTGTTATGGTAGCCTAAGAAAACTAATATAATACTGACCTTTAGTTAATCTATATGAATGGTGTTTTCATTTGTTCATTTGTTTGTTTTAGTGTTTCTATAATGTAAACCATTTATTTGCCTGGTTGTAAGTTCTGAGAAGAGGCTGTAATAAGTTGTCTTGTGTAATTTCTTAAGCAAAAGGGCACTTTAAAAAAAAATTTATAATGACCAGAATCATTTATCAAGAAGAATAGAGCTGACTCAAAAGTCACACTATTGCTTGTCAGCTGAGTGTAAAAGTTCCCCCTCCTCTCCCCAGAACAGGACTGACAGCAACAACAAACCCATGGGAACATGTCTCAGCCCCACTGGGGAACCATTTGTTATTTGAACAACTCCTGCAGGATAGAGAGGGTAGGAGTGGAATGCTGGCTTAGCTTCTGCATCCGAAAATGCTGCACCTCTGCAACCTCACTTTGTCCTCATACCTAGGTGGTGGGTATGATTATCCCTATTTTATATATGAGAAAATAGAGTAGCAAAGAGGTTAAGTCATTTGCCTAAGGTTGACTATCTAGAACCCCTTTCCTAGACTTGACTCCCCTAAAAACCAGCACTTTGCTGAACCATCATGGAGCCTGGGGCAAAAGGATATATGTGTACCTATATATGCACTTATCAAAATAGCCTTCATATTTTGTACTAAATGGAAGAAGAGACTAAAACCTCTAAAATCAGAAAACATGACCTTGTATTGTCCAGTCCATTCCCACACTATTGTCAATCCTCATAAAGGCAACTGGCAGGGGACACAATGGTGACACATTTGGGAACTGTGGACTGATTGGAAATGACTGTTCCCATTGCAAAATGATTCATGGTCATAAAACCAACAACAGCTTCCTTATTTTAAATGTTGATATTTTGTTCACCATGGATATTTTGCATTAATTTTGATATTTAAAAATATTACATTAAAATTTATCTTTATTACTAAGTTTTTTGGTGCCCCCTTAAATATTGCACCTATGAAATGTTTCTCACTTGCCTCACCTTAACATGATTCCTGGTAAAATCAAGCCTTGGCCTGAATTACTCCAAGGCTCCATTTCTCAGAGTTGACTTTCTCTAAACAGGACCCTGTTGGTGGGGTGGATCCCAGATCTCATACTCCTTCATGGCCTACATAACTGTGAAAGTGTCCCATCTTCTCATCATAAATACTGAACTATTAAGATATAACAATAGAAATGGTTCCATTGTGTGGTAAGCACACAGTCACATGCCTGCAAAAATGTTTAGAGACACCAGATATTCTTCACCCAGCCTTAGTCACGTATGACCTAAAAGCCATACTTTCAGATTTTTACCATGGTATATTCATCTGAGCTCATGGTGTCAGAATTCCTAAGCTCTGCAAGCGCCAACATGCCAAGAGTTTAGCCTTCCCATTGCTTAAGATAGGTGGAGAGAGTTCCTGGTTCAGAAGCCCAGTCTCCTGGTTCAGGATCAGCACAGTACCCTCCTTAGCTGAGCAGTTGGCTGAAAGGCTTTGCCGCAATATTTGCTATTGGAGATGAACATTGCTGATTTCTTTGCTCTTTTCAACATTTCCCCAGGCTTCAGGAAAAGCAAAGAGTAACCACTGTTCAAACTCTTTCAACTACAGCAAAGCACTTGCTGATGTTGTTTTTGTGCAGGACAGAAAGAGGAACTGGAGACCAAGGGATGAGGAAGAACAGCTCCCAAAGATATCCTCCACCTTGCAAAAAGGGATCCTCAAATCCTGATGTGATGGCACTTACTCTTTTCCCCCTGGAACTTTTACGGAAGAGAAATTAAATGACTACAAAGCTCAGCTCTATAACAAAAGAAGTTTACTGCCCCTAGGCCCCCTTCCTGACCATTTGTGAACCAGTGCACAAACAACCCCTAATCTTCCAAGGAAGTAAACAAGCATTTATCAAGAGCCATCTTAGACACCCTGAATCCACTCCTGACCCCTCCAATCCAAGTTCCAAACTCTAGCCAAAGTAACCTTCTAAAAACACAAATTTGTCATAAGGATGAAATGAGCTAATACTTGTAAAGTGCTGACTGCCATTACTGGCACATAGTAAGTGCTATATGATGGCTATTAAATAAATGCACATAATGCTATTCCCCTCAGAGGATCTTCAGAAGAAATGGAAACTTCTTCACTGCCTGCCTCTGCCTTCTGCTTCCCCACTACTCTCTCCCTTGCTAGCCCTACTCCAGGCTTCATTTTAAGTCTTCCTAAGTCAAGCTATCACCTGGCTTTAGCACATACTATTCTCTCTTTCTTAAACACTCTTTCCAGACGCACTCCTCTTCATGTGACCATCTTCATCTCTGTCATATATCAGCTTAAATGTTATTTCTGCCTTCCAGGGCATCTCAGAGGGAGCTTAGATTCCTCCATTTTACCCTCATAGTCATAATATTTATCACAATTGTAATCACAGCTAAATGTTTTAGGCTTTTTAATGTCTGCTTCTTGTACTAGACTGTAAACTCCCCCAGGGGCAGGGCTTATAGGTGTCTCATGTTCACTGTCCAGAAACTCAGAGGAGGTGGGTCCCCTCATGCGCCATTGTCGAATGAATAAAACCTTTTTAATACTGTCTCATTCAGGTAACTGGCCAAATGTTGCACACAATACAAGATTTGAGCCCATAATTTTCTGGCCTTAAAGCCCAAGGTGTGACCACCGCACTCCTTTCCCTTCCCTCTCCTTCCCTTTCCGCCCCTTCCCTTCCCTTTCCTCAAAGCTGGGACCAGAATGTAAGTGATGCGGGAGATGAGTTTAAGGAGCTGCAGGTCTATTTGCTGAGGGACGCACGCTGCAAGGAATTCGGCGCGGTGCGCACAGGCCGAGGGCCCACGGAAGGGGGCACCCCTTACGTGTACGCTGCAGGGACACCCACCGCCGCACCCTAGGGCAGGAATGCGGCCCCGCCCCACAACCGCGCCAGCGAAACCACGCTCTCCCTGGGGACTGACGTCAATGAAGGGGCTCCTCCCAGCACTACGCGAGGGCGGTTGGGGGAGAAGGGAGGGGCCCAAGTGACCACGCCCCTTGCCGTTGCTCCGCTGCTGATTGGACCTGGGAGTCTTCGCACTCGGGTTTCGAGGCCGAAGGAGGGAACGGGGCGGAGCCAGAACACGCCCCTCAACCCTCTGCGGCCGCTGATTGGCCCACGATGTCTCCGCGTTCGATTTTGGAAGGCTCTCAGCCCAGCTCACACCAAGACCGGGCTGAGGATTGGCTGCTCCAAGGCCGGGGAGCGCTTTCTCCGGGGACCCGCGGCTGTGATCGAGGTGGCCCGCCTCAGGCAGCCGGGTACGTAGTTCTGCGACCCCGCTTGCACTGCGTTAGGAGCGGGCGGGAGGGCGAGCCGTCAGAGCCGGGTTGCTGCCGAGACCCAAACCCCCAGATCCACCTAGGGCCCGTTGTTGTGAAAAGCGCTACGTCTGAGCCTCGGAGGCCGACCCTTGCTGGGGATGTCGCTGTGTGACCTCGGCCAGGATACCCCCTCCCAAGCTCTTGTCCTCTTGGTGAACACCGCCTCGTTCTTGTGAACACCTTCGCAGCAGAAGCCCAGAGCTGCGCCTGCCTTTTCGAAAGGCCGGGTAGCGATTGGAGTAGGCACATCTTAGCTCGCCCCATCCCGATTTGAGGTCTGTCGGCGCTGCGGTTGAGCGTGGTGAGTAATCGCTCTGACTCCCCCCGCGGGGTTGTGGAGTGCGGAGGGCACAGAGGCTGACTTGGGAGATCCGACTTTCAATCCCTGCGCCTTCCAAAACCGGCAGAAGCAGATAGCAGGCTCCGGGAGGTTTCAAAGCCTCCTGGGTCCTTCCTCTGACGACCTCGGCAGCCATCTGGCGGGAACAAAAATAACAGTGGTTGAGAGAGTGGGCGCTGGGGTTAGACTACCTGGTCATGTTCCCAGCCTTATCACCTACCACCTGTGTGACTTTGGGCAAGTTACTTAACCTTCCTGAGCTTAGCTTTTTCATCTGTAAAATGGGTGTAGCGATCGTGCCTCCTCATAGGGCTGTCATGAGGATTAAAGAGATCACCCGCCTGAAAGTACTGTTCTGCACTTGACTTGGAGCAAGGTACCTAAATGGCAGCTGTGATTTAAAGTCCCCAAATGACTCCATCTCCCTTTACCCTTATCTTTCAAGAGCGAAGACCCCTTTTGAGGGAGTTTCATGACAATGGTGATGATGAAAATGACCATGATTCTATGGTCCCTGGTGGTTAAATAGCCTTTTCCTTACACCATTCATTCATGTACTGGGATGGATGCTTTCGCATACTTTATGTCCCTTATCCCTTTAAGGGTTATTTATTCTCAATATTTTGATGATGAGTAAACTGAGGCAGGGGAAAACTGAGGCTTACCAAAGGACACTCAGTTATCAGTGGCACAGCCAGAATTCAGGATTCTTGAACACTTAAAAATAATTATTTCTAGATTTAGTAGGAGTTTTTTTCCAGGTCATATCTGAGAATTAGTCTGGGGAAAGGGCCCAGTTTCTTTCTCCACCCGCTGGGACACATTTTGGAGGTCAACATATGTCTGGTTCTTTCAGGCATGCTGGGCTAAGGCCAGGCCCTTTGGGGTGGGGGGCTCACCTGGCCACTTGGACTGAGCCTACCACTTGAGGAGCCACAGATTTTGGCTGCTGTCCAGTGGCATGTCTGTGTACGGAAGCAGGCCAGGGACACAAGTGTTGATTTGGGCCTTGGGTCAGAGCCTCTAGTTCTTTTACTAAGGGCCCTCTGCCTTGGGTTACAGATTACCACCACGATCACAATTATCTGAAGGGGGTGAGTTGAGTGAGGAGCCAGTTGCTGTGTAGCTCACACAAGTGTGTTCTGCCTCTTATAGTTACTAGTGCCTCCCTGAGACCATGGTGAGTATAAGTGTCCAAACTGAGCTTCAGACATTACAAAGAATGCTCGGTTGTACACCAGTTATATATTGCAAATTTATTGCATGGTGAGTCACTTTTTAAATATATTTTTTGTTAGAGCTCTACAGTTCATTTATTGCCTATTTCAAAACAAGTTGAACTTTGTCATTTTCAACATTTGGTATTTACTCTGGGGTTCATTTTTTAACCTAGTTTGTGTCAAATTGAAGTATTTTACAGTTAATCTTTACTCATTTGCTCACAGACCCCTGCTTATCTTTTATGTCAGCTCTGAAATGAGAGATTCATTTGTAATCTTTTAATAGCCCTGTGGTTTCATTTTCCAGTTTAAAAGTACAATTTTTCAAGTATACACTGACCTTCCTAGATTCAGGTCTTTTCCAGGAAATGAGGAAAGTAACTACTGAATACACTGAATGAAAAATTTCTTCTAATAAGTGTTTTAATTTTTCCAAAGTTTAAAATCTAATCCTTCCTGATAGCACTGATTATCAGCCTAATTGCTGTCTATCCTGGGGTGTGAGGCAAAGCCAAGACTGAGGGGTCTCAAAATCTGGAGGTGATCCTCCAGATCATGCAGGGTATGGTTGAGGCTGGAGTCTCAGACTCTCCCTGATGGTTATGGTTTTTCGTTAGTGCATTTGTAACTCACTGTAACTCCATGGCTGGTGGTAGGGCCTTGCAGAAGAGCCTTGCAGCCCTGGCAGAGGTGGCTGGGGCTACCTGAGAAGTCAGGCTCCAAACCATTTCCTCCCTGACACAGCTGCTGCTGTTTGATCCTTTTGCCATTCAGAGAGAAGGGTGAGATTACCTTACTCTGAGAGAAAGGACATCACACTTCTCCCACCACCCAAACCCCCCTAGGAGTCTGTCCCAGGCTTGGCCACAGCCATCCTAGGTCACTAGAGTGCTTTAGAGCACTGAGTTTTGTCTCCTACCAGACCCTAACTTCACAGCCCGTAGCAGCAAAACAGTATCTTGCCTCCATGGAACATGGAGGAGAAGGGGAGCTGCTAGTAGGGGAGTTTTCTGGCACCTAATTAGCTAGACCTGTCCACACATGTTGCTACTAGGCCCTGGCAGATAAGCAATCGCATCTCTGCTTTGGTACAGACCTAGTCTCCTCATGAAATCATTGACTCTCAACACTGGTACACACCCTCAGAGACCATCAGCATCAACCTGTTCTTATAGATGTAAGAAGGAAATAGACCCACAGAGGCATGTGAAGTGCCTGAGGCCTCTTAGCCAGTGAGTGGCAGAACTGGGGCAAACCCAGTCCTCTGATTCATGAACTAGTGCTCTTTGCCTTGGGCTGGGTTGCAGTTCCAGATTTCTTTTGTGGAAGCAGGGGATCTTCCTCATTAGAGTGTCATGGATTCAAGGCTGGGGCAGCCTGTCACCCAGTGAACAGCCTGACATTAGTAAAAAGATTAAAATACATTCCACACCCATCCCTGCCTCAAGTATGATATAGTCAGTGTTCTTCCTTTCCACTGGTGTGTTTCCTTCTCTGAGTTAGGTAGGAATAGTGAAGTACTCCTCAGAGAAACAAGGGGAAGAGATGTGCTTTGAGCTGGTTCTGGCCTTGGCTAAGCCACTGATACTTATATCTGTGTCTCAGCTTCCCTTTGTTCCTTTGTGACCAGGGGTGAGGGTAACAGTGCCTGATTCTTAGAATTGTTTTAAGGATGAAATGTCATACATATTGCCTGATTAATAAATACCCCATAGTTAGCTTTGATTTCTCTGATTAGCCTGCAGTGGTTACTTGGTGCCTGTTTTTTTCTGGTCACAGCATATTTATATCATCCAGTTCTGGGGTTTTAATTACCAGACATACTAGGTTTTAACTGGATTCCCATTATAGTGCCTAAGGCAAGAAATTTTAAAATTGTCATTTTCCAGATAAACACAATTTTTGTGAAATTAATTTATCTGAAAGTCTTCTACAGGTTTATTTTAGTTATTAAATCTTTTGAAGATAGTGGGTTCTTATAATAGAAGGCCTAGAGAGTGGGGCAGGAGAGTGTGGAAATTACTGGAATAAGGATGACTACTGAGGTCAGGAGGAAGGCGGGCCAGGGCAAGGGAAGAAAGCTCATTTCTGGGGAGTCTGAATAGGATGGAGTGATGGCTCAGACTTTCCAGAGGACAAAAGGCATGTGAGAGTAAGGGCTATTTTTGTAAGTGGGCTGAGGATAGGAAACCAGTAATGCTTTTATTTATATGATTCTGTTTGCATTTTTTACAGTGAGCATGTACACTTTATTTTCCCCCCTTTCTAAGCTGGTTGCTGGTGGACAAAATATCTCTGTAGCTAGCTGTGGAATGAGGTCTGATTTAGCAACCAGGCTGTCCCCCATTAGGCCTGGGGCTGTGAGGATTGGAGGGAGCAAGGCAGGCCCTTAGCTGTCTCAGGTTGACTGCTTGGAAGGGGGTCCATATCACACCCCTGACCCAAGTACAAAAGGCAAGGAGGCCAATAAGAGGGGTATGTGCACTTATTTAACTCATTTAATCTTTACAACAATCCTGGGAAGCGATTAATAGCTCCATTTGACAGGTAAGTAGACAGGCTTGTAGAGGTTGACTAATTTGCCTAAGATCACAGCCAGGCAGGTGGCAGAGCTGGTATTCACCCCAGTTCTGTGTAATGCCAAAGTCCTTCGTCTTTCTTGTCTCCAGTCTGTTCTCCAATCCCAAGGCTTTTTCAGGCTGTACCAGAGATAGCAGTAAGGTGGGTGAGCCTTAAAATATAGTTTATTTACAGTTCAAAATAAACTGTAGAATTGAGGGAAATGCCTTAATTTTTATTTCCTGGATATAGTAGGGGGACATTGACATGAACCTAACTTCTATAGAATTTTCTTAAAAGCTTCAACCTCTGCCCTGATACTGATCCTAGCCCTGTAGCCTCTTCTGCCCCTTTTCTCTCTGTGGTCCTTTGGACTGTAGTTAGACCTGATTGGTCTATTTAATACTGTTTGTTAATTTACATGGACTTGGTTCATCCCCAGGGTCTTGAAAATAGGGAGAGAGATGACTCTTGTCAATTTTACAGATAGAAAAGCAGAATAGTGGTATAGCGAGTGGCCCAGGTGTTTCTGCCTTGGGGCCTCTTCCTGCACAGCCTCCCCAAGGAATATGTGTATCTTCACTCTGAGTCCTCAGAGCAATCCTGCAAAATAGGTACTAGTACAGCTGATGTGTATGCAGGATGCAGCTGGGGTGTGGAGGGTTGCCAACAAGTGGTGGAGGCAGCTAGAAGTAGGATTCCGACCTGCGTTGCCCAGCTCCACAACCCCTCTTACTTCTGTGCTGCAAAGCCTCGGCCTCAGTATCAGAGATCTGGATTCTGTTCCTCAGTTTCATCTGTAAAGTGAGGAAGAAGAAAGTACCTACCACATAAGGCTGCCGTACTCACATTTCAATGTTAGGTAAATACAGCTCTTCAGTGGTGCATGACACATGTTAAATGCTCAACACATTTCAGCTGCGCTGGAGTTATCATTAGGGCCTGGATATCCTGGGGACTGCCTGGACTTTAGAGCCGGACAGACCTGGGTTCTACTTCTGGCTCTGCACAGGAAAGTCATTTAACCTGAGTCACATTTCTTCATCTGTAAAGTGGGGGTAAACAATTCTTACCTCACAGGTTTCTGTGACTCAAGTTAATCCATGTGTCAGACACATAAGCACTCTTTAATGAAGTTTGGCTATCATTTTTATTTCCTCAAGGTGCCCTGAGAAATTAGAGTGATTCATACCACTTTGACTTATACCACTTTGGATCTTGGAGAAGAGAAACACCAGAGGTCCTTGCATTAGTCAAGACAGCCAGGTTTGGGAAAGGCCTGCTGAGCTGCTAATGTCTCTCCATGCTTTCCTTCCTCAGAGCACCTAGGATGGGCACCCCAGCCTCTGTGGTGAGCGAGCCACCCCCTTGGCAGGCCCCAACTGAGGCCCGGGGCCGCAAGCAGGCCTCAGCTAACATCTTCCAGGATGCTGAGCTTCTACAGATCCAGGGCTTGTTTCAGCGCAGTGGGGACCAGCTGGCTGAAGAACGGGCACAGATCATCTGGGAGTGTGCCGGGGACCACTGTGTGGCCGAGGCTTTGAGGAGGCTGCGCAGGAAGAGGCCCCCAAGGCAGAAACCCCTGGGCCACTCGCTACACCACTGCAGCCGGCTCAGGTGGGTTCCTAGGACTGGAGGGCTGAGGGGTGAGAGCACTAATGATGTCTGTTCCACAATTTCCTAGTTGTGGGACCTGGAGCTACCAACCTGGCTTTACTGTAAAATGCCTACCATTGGGGTTGTGGTAAGGTCTACACAGTGCCTACCACATGGTTGGCCCTTAAAAGGTTGCTGTTACAACTGAAATCGTATTGCCCTGTGAACTTAGATGGGAAGGGGTACCTGCGTCCTATCAGTGCCACCTCATTTCACAGTGATTCTTGACCAGGTAAGAGGGACTATTATTTGTAGGGAAAAACTACTGTTTACCTATTACTGAACAGGCAATATTCAAAAGTCAGCCTGGTAAAACTTTTGGATATAGGATTACAGAGAATATAGCATAGGAAAGTACTATACAGAAGTCAAAGATTAAAAATTGGTTGGGCAACTTTACCTTAAACTTTCTCTAGCCATCTATCTCTTTGCTTAGGTCACTGCCAGTCCAGGAACAGGGAGCCCCCAGAAATCAAGCTAAACCACATAGCCTAACCAACCATTACGGGTATACTCTGGGCTCCATTCCTCTGCTGCCTTCTCTGGGTCCCACAATCAGAACATCATACCTGCTGAACAGGCCTTCTGAGATCATCAACTCTGTATTAACTCCCTACGTAACACACCTTGCTAAGGATATTTGGTTCCCCCAGTCATGTATCATGACTGATTAATGATGTCTGCCATGAGTACAGGATAAGGATGCTAGAAAATGTTGAATGCTGCACTCCCTGATCTAGTCCAACTCTCTTTACAGATGAGAAATCTGAAAGCTTTGCCTTGTCACGTAGCTCTCTGGGAGAGACAAGACCAGAGCCCCAGTCTCATATTGCCTCAGTAGTGTTTTAGTAGTTCACATGACCAAAATCTTTTTAGTCTCCATTTTGTTCTCTTATTGATGGCCTTTACATGCTTGTTTTCTGCAGAACCCCAGAGCCCAGGGCTCCACAGGCCAATCCGCAGAACAGTGCCACTGAGATGGCTTCTAGCGATCAGTATCTGAACTCTAGGAGGACAAGTGCCAGGATCCGCCGGAACTGGAGGAAGCCGGGTCCCACAAGCTACCTCCATCAGATCAGACACTGATCCAGGGAAAGGGCTGGGAATGGCAGTATCTTCCCCAGGAATCATAGGGACTTTTGCCAACAAGCCTGGGGAGGCGAAGAGGAAGAGACTTGAGGCAGACAGCACCCCTCACTGCTACTAGCCTGCTCAATTCAGAACAGGACTGAAGGTGCCCACTGAGTTCTACGTTATATGGGACCCATCCTCCCCAGGAAGAGAAACAGACCGTTCTTGCCTTGGCCCTTCCTCATCTAACACCATACCTGGGCTGCATGATATTCCCCTGGGAGTCAAGTGATGGACACTCAAGACTGAGCATCTCACCACTCCTGCTATTAACTCTCCTGCTACTACTACAACCCATGGCCCAGCAGCCTGTTCCACACCCCCGCCCCTGTCAGGCCACACAAGGAAACTGTGGTTTAAGTGACAAAATAAAAACATTTGCATCAAGAACAGTGTATTTGTTACAGAAGGGGAGAATCTTGAAATGGATGCTCTGGAGCCAGGGGCTGAGGGGTTGGGCTCATCACAGGGAAGGGGCATGTATTCCTAAGGAGAAAATAGGGCTGGCCCCCTTTGCTTTCTTACCGCCATCCCTTAGAGCCCCTGTGCTGAGGCCTTCTTTCCCAGAAGCTATGGATGGGGAAGATGAAAACCTCTCTGCATGCAGTCCTGATCCACAGAAGAGGAGAGGGTTCTTGGCCCCTGGCCAGCAAAAGAAGAGGGAATGCTACCCAGTCAGCCCTGCAGAATAGACAGTGAGCCTGCAGTCTCAGTGATGGATACCAGCTCCTCAGCTGGATTCTTCATCCCTATGGGCCAACCATCCATAGGTGGGTCAACAGCTGGACCAATATTCTTGAGCTTCCTGCATTATCCAAGGTTACCATAACCTGAAAACCCGAGGTGAGGACTTTTATTACTATTCTGGCTTCATCTCAAAAGCAGTATACCACGTGCTCATTTGCATTTAGCTCTCCTTCCACCCATCCTATCTGCTTGATTATCCATCAATTAAAGAGGCCAGAATTCAAAGTGCTCCAAGCAGGTAATGATGCACATACAGAGCAGGACTGCCCTCTCGTGGCCATGAATAGAAGCCTTATCCCAAACTCTTAAGGCTAATTTTGGGATTCAGAATTGTTTCAGCTTTCAGGAAGTAGTCAGTGAAAATACTGTATAATTTCTAGTAGGGGAACATCCCATAACAAAACATTGATATTTCTACAGCAAATATTCACACTAAGAGAGATATATGATTACAAATAGTTTCACATCAGTGTGGGTTCAGGTCAGTTTTAGTATCAAGTAAGTTATGAAAATATTTTTGGTTTTCAGAGCATTGGGACTTTGGAAATGAAGACCTGTATTTCCCCTACTAAGGAAAATAGACTCAGGAGCCCTAACTCAGCAACTACATAGAAATGCGGTGTTCTTTGTCCTTAAAATTACATTCTACTTTGTCTACCTTCCACCAAAGAAAACTAGACAAAAAAAAAAAAAAGGAGGTCAGAGTTGGGCTTGTTATTCATACATTTGCATTGATTTAAATACATTACATACAATTTCTACAGTGCATTAGAAGAACAAACAATACAGAGGCAGCAGGACTCTCACAGCCCAGCCTCCACTCCCTGACATTGCCAGAGTCTCTGGCTGACAGGGGGCTGGGTGGTTCTATGAGTGCTACCCATAAGCTTGCCCTGGCACTCTGGGCCCCTGGCTCTCCCAAAGCCCACAGTCAAGGCAATAGAGTACAGCTTCAGGCAGATTGGAGATAGGACAGGAAAAGATGCCCCCTAACTCTTTCGCCAGCCAGAAATGTGACCAGCCCTCTCGTACATTGGACCCAGCTTTCCATCTTCTCACAGAGCTGGTCAGCTTGGCTTGGGAAGCAACCAGACTCCCTCTTCAGACTCCTCAGGCTCTCTTGACACCCAGGTGGAGCTTTATCACACGTTTCTGTAAAGATGTCTATGGAAAGCTAAACTCACCTGGGTCCCCTTCCAGCCTCTGGGAGCCCTGCTGCTCCTGTGTTCTGAAGGTAAGCATTCTCAAAACATGGTACCCAAGGCTAGTGTCCAGGTTGGCTGACCAGGATTGTCAGGGCTTGGGCTGGTGAAGGAGCTGTGCTGTTATCCACAGTGCATACATATCCAGCTCTCAGAGACTCTTGTCAGCTGGGTGGAAGCCCAAGACAAACTGGCTCCTGGGGACTGGAATGGAAGGACATCAGCCTGGCCTAGCTGACAAGAGGGCTACATATCTCCACTCCGCCTCCTAGATGGCAGCAGCTAGGCAAACAGAGGGCACACAACCATAGTCCTCACTCCCTTTCTTTGGTTGTTTCCCAAACCTTCAAGATAGTTTCTTTCCAAGGCTGATTGATTAATGGCTGGGTGCCAGAAACTTGAAGTGTCCAGCAGCACAGGGCTGCACCTTAGCCACATATAGCACCCACTTTACTCCCTCCTGAGATCATTCTTTGCTTTGGTGTAGAAAGGGCTCGGACACCTGGCAGGGGAGACAGCTGAGGGAAAAGAGACAATGGAAGCAGGAAGATATACTAAGCTGGGCAGGCACTGGGGAACAGTTTGAAGGCATCTCTCCTTTGGGCCCCACCTTTCTCAATAAGCCACAGAAAAACTGGCCCGGAACAAGAAGTCAAGGAGCAAAGGGCAGCTACCAATTAGGAGGCAGAATATGAGTCCTGTTACCTCCACCAAGCAGCAATGGTAGCATAAAAAGAAGTCCAAGGATCTAACATTCTGTTCTCTTATGAGCTGAGACCCACTCTACAACCCGACTGGACCCCTAAGTCAAGAGTTGAGAAAAAAATATATAAAATAGAAACAATATTAGTGGACTCAGAAAGCAAGACTGAGATAATTTTGCCCACTGACCAATTACAGCTCCCAGCATACACTCAGACCACATGGATCACTTGTGCATGCTGGGGACTCTACATCCTCCCTACCTTTGCCTGAATAGGAGGCAAGCTGCAGGCCTGCACTAGAGAAGTTGGGTCCCTAGCAGGGCAGAGCTCAGAGCTGATCTACAGGGTCATATATAGAAATGTTGGGAGGTCTGGAGCTAAAGTACCCCCACCATGCAAATTGGGTCTGGAGGCTTTTAGTCAGTCTATTGCACTGGTGGGAGAAGGGGAAGACTTGGCAAAAACCCAAAGGGAAGGTGTGGCTTCTGCCTGTCCCAGCACTGTGAGTACCCAGCTGCCTTGGTACATGGGAGTGGGGAACTGCCTGGGTCCATGCAAACGTAGGTCTGGATTCAAGGTTTCTGATATGAGGATCTGAGATTCTGCCCAGGTTTTCCTAATAGTATTTAAATTGGTCTTTGTTATTTGTTTGTTTCTGATGCAGAATATAATGAGAAACTGCAAGAGAGCAGGGTGTCAGGGAGAAAAGGCAATTACCCAGTCTGCCCCCAGGAGACACTGGAAGGAAGCCGTTTCTTCCTGGGCATCTGGACTCCTTGTATGGAGCTCCAGCCCTCCCCTTCTAGAACTCAGAAGGGCCCACCAGCACTCACTGCCCCTCTGATTGTGCTTCTCCCAGTGTTTGGGAAAGCCCTGAGGCAGGTGGCAAGCAGAGAGGGAGGGTTCTCAAGGGCACTGTTCTCCACTGGCATCTCTGACTTTTCCTGCAACCCGCTCCCCAGGCTTCTTCCCAGCCCAAGTCTCAGACAATGTGCCTTTGTCTGCCCCTCGGGCTACCACCACGAAAAGAAGGGCTTCCGACTCTGAAAGCTTTGTGTGTAGGACTCGCTAGAAGACCGCTGGTGGGACCGGGCAGTCTCGACAATCACGGGTGGCATCTGGACCAGGTGCAGGGGACTCTTGTTGTCTTTCAAGGCCTGAGTCAGATTTAGGATCTGCAGTGGGAAAAATGAAATTAGTGAGGGAAAGGTATAGGCATCTGGGTCTGTCTCTGAAGGGAGACTGCCAGACAGTGTGCCTATAAATCAACAAAAAAATAAACAACATACTAATGGAAAACTGTACAAATAGGCTACTTATAAAAGTAGAAATATAAGCGGGCAATATATAGAAAATGGAAACCTCTCTAGTCATTTTAAAAATATACATTTTTAAAAATACAAAAAATTTAAAAATACAATAAACATCTTGTTTTTTGCCCTTCTAGTTAGTAAAGATACAAAAGATGACGATGACACAGAGCCGGGGAGAATTCAGAGATATGAATATAAGGCCTGATTAAACAATCTGTCAGAAAATTCAGGGAAGAATAAAGGCTTAAACGTGAATAGGCCTTCTGACTCTGCAATTCCATTTTTAAGACTAAGGAAACAATAGTGAATGTGTACCAAATAGTTTCAACCAATACAATGCAGCATTGTTTATGAAGTAAAAATGACATAAATGCCCAAGAATATGGGAACAGTTAGTAATCTAAGGGATAAAAAGCAAACAATATAAAAAGATAATTTGTTCGGATGGAAAGCTGATCACATTAGATAGAAAAAGAAGGAGAATAAGAAACCAATATTATAATGTGACACCACCTTTATTTTCTAAAATTCTATCTTCCTATCTGCAGAAAAAAAATTTTGGAAGTTGGTGGTGATTATATTCTGGGTGAAAGAATTATACGTGGTTTTTATTTTTTTTATTACTATTTATCCTTATTTTCTGATTTCCCTACAAAGAACATATATTTTTAAAAGCCAAGAGTTCAGTTGGATTCTCTAATATTATTTCTTCGTCATCTTTGTATTTAAATTTTTGGAATAATTTTATATTTACAGAAAACGTACAAAGATAGTACAGAAAGTTCCCATATACCATTTACCCAGTTTCTTTTTACATAACCATAGTAAATTCAGCAAAACTAGGAACACTGGAACCTTACTATTAACCAAACTCCAGACTTAATTCAGATTTCATTAGCTTTTCCAGTACTGTTCTTTTTCTGTTCCAGGATCACATACAAGGATACCACATTGCATTTAGTTCCTTATCAACCTTTGTCTGTATTTTAGATATTTCAGACATGTGTCCATGGGGACATTTTTTCCCTCTTGTCAAAATTAGAATCACCACCATTTATCTACTCTGGCAGGATAATACAAAAGCTGAAGTTGTCATCTGATAGATAGCCTTCTTTAAAGTACTAGATGTTAAATATTTGCACAACCAGGCCACAGACATATGGTAGGGTAAGCTAGGCTGCACCCTCAAATCACATAGCTTTCAAGCTAAATATCCCTGGCACCCATAAAGAGGCAGCGATTCACGTGGAACAGAGGTCAGAAGTTAGAAGTGGATCCTGCCAGTAATTAATTCCTGTTTTACTTATTTGTTTTGGTATTTGTCAGCATCCTACACTGCTTCAAAGAGCCTTGAGTACAAGATCAGAGTAGAGAACTAAAAGGAGGTTCAAATGGAACTGGAGTGGATTGTGCAGGAGACCACCCAACTTAAGACACAGAGGATTTTAAACCTACCCTAGCTGGGTCTTCCTGTGCTTCCTTTGGTTCTTTGGGTTAGAAGCCAACTTTCAGGAATGCTGAAGTATTTGGGATAAAATGTCAGTTGTCTACAACTTACTTTCAAAATATTTAGCCAAAAAAAAATCTATCTAGGGAGGTAGGCAAATTATATATATATATATATATTTTTTTTTTTGAGATAGATATTACTCATATAGATAATATATAAAGATATGAGATAAAGCAAATTTAACTAAATCAATGTAACAACTGGTGAATCTAGGAGAAGATCTCACTTTTACAACTTTACTGAGATTTGAAATTTTTTAAATTAAAAAGTTGAAGAAAAATTTATAGCAGGCACATAACGCTAAAAAATAAATACTGTCTTTGCAAATGTTCCTTAAAGAGGCTTCCCTTAGACCCTGCATTTGTTATCTAACTCCTTGTTAGAAGCCTTTATGGTGACTAACAAGTACCACTCAAGCCCATCTCTCTGGGGGTTCTTCACTCTTTCCCTTCAGCTCAGAGCCCTTGTAGAGCTCACTCTGTAATTACAACTCTGGTAGGTAGAAGGTTGTAACCTTTTTTCTCTGCAGTATGTCAGAGTTCTATCAGGCAGAGACTTGTTTTGCTTCAGTGTGTGACTGTTAAGCAAGGATGTGACTAATCTACTGGCCACCTACACAACGAGAGGAGCTAGATGCTCACAGAACTTTGTGGTGTTCAAAATAGCTAACGCATATTGCATATTTCAATATGCCAGGAACTACTCCAACTGTTTTGATCATTTATCTCATACTAACCCTATGAAGTAGATGCTGTTATTAATCCCATGTTACAAATGCAGACAGTAAAAGGAGAAATTAAGTAACTTGTCCAAGACTTCATAGCTAGTAAATGGCAGAGCCAGGATTAAAACCCAGGCATTCTGGCCAGTTCGTGCCATTAACCACTGGACCATGTCAGCTCTCTTTAAGACTTCAAAGTAGTAAGCAGAATATCGGTGTCCTAAAAAATTTTTAAACAATTTTTCAAGCATACTCTTTACTATGTTTTGAAAAATCAGTAATGCCCTGAGGGTTTCCTTAACTCTCTTTGATGTGGAGTGGAAAGAGAATAATATGACCTATAACAACAAATATTATAACCATAGCCAATAGCTGAGTGTTCACCATATGCCAGGCATTGTTTTCACTATATACTTGATATGCATTATCTCATGTAATTCTCTGGCCAACTATGTGATGTATTATTACTGTTCCATTTTACAAACAAGGAAGCAGAGGCTCTTGTCCAAGGCCATGGAGCTTGTAAGGAGTAAAGCAATCTGATTCCAGAGCCCAGCTCTTAACCACCAAGGCACATGGCCTGGCTTGAACAACTTAAGGACAAGAGACCACTGGGTAAATTTACTAATGAACTATCTAGCAACTGGCACAGAACTAAGCACTCAGTAAGTGCTTCATCAAGCACTGAATACCGTGAAAGAGGTGGGAGATTAAGGAGGGCTACCTTTTCTCTCCCATGTGTTTAGGCAGTCACAGGTATATATGGCATAGACTGAAAAGGGTGTAAAATACAAGCTTTACATATTTGTTCAACATGAGCAAATAACTCTCCCCAAGAGATCCCAAAAATGATGCTAGGAGGATGCTAGGCTTACCTGTCCCCGCATGACAGCAATCTGCTTATGGAACTGGCCCCTGTCAAAACCAGGATCTTTCTGCAAAGGAAGGGCAGAAGGAGATGGAACCTACTTAAATCTCTCAGAAGAACCCATTTTCCTCCCCTAGTTAGAAATTTGCTACTACAGAAAACTTACACAAGACTAACTACCACCTTAGTACTCCCTGTTTCACAGTTGGGGAAATAGAGAATAGTAAATATCTTGCTCTAAGTCTCATTTTTAACTCTAAAGAACTCCAGGTTCTAATGCTCCATTTGAAAATGCTCTCATTTGAAAATGAGAGCTCTGCATATACACTGCAGCCACATGACACACAGGATACATATACACCAGTATGATTTATTACAGCTGCCAATTTTCTTCAAACCAATCCAAACTAGGTCCTGCTGTCTACACACAGAAATCTTGCTCTTTATTGGCTAATGCAGTCTGAAGGGTATTAGCCATGTTTTCATGGTTGTATCAGGACCAATTAGTAAAACCTGTAATAGGAATTCTTTCTTCTATATCAGGGGTCACCAACCCTTGGGCCATGGGCCGTAGAGCAGGAGGTAAGAAGGAGGTGAGCAGCAGTCCAGCGAGCAAAGTTTCATCTGTATTTGCAGTCGCTCCCCAGGACTAATACCACCACCTCAGCTCCACCCCAAATAATTAGGCATTAGATTCTCATAGGAGCATAAGTCCCTGGTGCCAAAAAGGTTGGGGACCACTGTTCTATATGGTTATAAGGCTGATGTTCCCAGGGCTAACCTTGAAGAGTTCATATAGGTCCTCCTCCAAGTCCTTGACGAAGTTAGGGTCAGATATCTTTGGAAGAATCAGATCTTTGATCTCCTGAGAGAATGGGACTTTTGCCTGGGGCAACCAGGCCCAGTAAAAAGGATCTGAAAGAGGGAAGGTCAAAAGCAAAGCTGATGTTTAAAAAATTCCCTGCCTATCTATATTCTCTACCTATCAGACCAATGCAAAAAGTAAAATACCCCTCTCTTCCTTGATATACAACAGAAAAATTACAAGAGCTGTGAACCTTAAAGGTTACATAGTAAGTGGAGGAACCAGGATTCAAACCCAAGTCTGCCTAATCCCAGAGCCTGTGCTCTTTCCCAGAAATTAAATGACCTTCCAAGACACAAGCCTATCTAAAAGCAATTTCTTGCCCCTGAGACACCAAGATGCTCTTTCTGAAAAGACAGACTAGTGCTGCAAAGAGGCTAGTGATCCTCCAACCAGTATCCCTCCCTCTTTCTAAAAGTTTCTCAGTTATAACAGGACAGGAGTTGACTTCCAGGATGTTAACAAGGAAGACAGAACACTGATAGCAAATAGACACAAATAGGAATAATGTAAGATAAAAATTACAATAATGGCTTACATTATGGAGTTGTTGCCAGGTGCCAGCCATTTAGCTAAAGTGCATGAGCTGCATTATTTCATTAATTCTTAGCACAATCCTGTGATAGAGGTATTCCTACCTTGCACAGACAAGAAAACAGAGACCCAGCAAGAGAGGAGCCAGACCACAGTGGTTTTAAGACTTACATGCCCTCCAGGAGTCAGGATGCTTCAGGGGAAAAGCCAGACCATTGTCTATGGCAGCCACCTTGATAACAGGCTCCTTTACTACCACCCAGTCTGTGTCCTGAAGAACAAGGAAAGATTAAATAGTTAGAGTCTCATGTGCCTCAGGCCCTTTAAAGTAGTAGCAAAGCATCCCACCTGAACCTCCTCAGGTAGCAATCCTTATGCAGCTTCTAAACCGGTTTCCACTAGTTACCTGAACATAGTACACTTATGGCTCCTCTGATTTGGCTTGTACAAGGTTTTCAGAGTCCCTTTCTCATCTTAGAAAAGGTATACTTCCCCAGGAGCTGCCACAGTCACTGGTAAGAGGGAAGTGACAATAACAAAGATAACTATAAGCCATTCCTCCTAGGGAAAGGCAATGAGATTCCTGAGGCCATGAAAAAATGGGGAAAAAAATCAGTATCAGTTGGTCAAGGTCCTTCTGTGTGGACCTTGACTCAGATGTCACTTCACTGGTGGTGATCATATTTTTCCAGTGATATAACAGAACCATGGAAGACAACAGTTGGCTGCTCTCGCGCAAGGGAGTCTGTTTTTCTGCTTTAGTGATACGTAAATAGGAAACGAACCAGAGCTGAATATAAAAGGAGTGGGCAGGTTACCTGTGACAGCCTATGTCAAACATTCTCATGAGTGTCTACTTGGCTTCATGCTTCAGGTTCACTGGTGCCATCACAAGAATAAAGAATGTGGGTCCAGGACACCTGCATCAGAATCCCCTGGGATATCTTATTAAAAGTGCAGAATCCTGAGTTACCCAACCTCATGGGGGAAAGCCTTGAAGAATCTATACTATTTTTAATAAGCTTTGCAGGTGATTCTGATGTACAAAATTTGAGAATGACTATTAAAGAAGAAAGTAAAATCACTATGTGTTAACTAACCTTGTTGTGGTAAATATTTCACAATATATACATGTATCAAATCATCACATTGTACACCTTAAACTTAGACAATGCTATACGTCCTTATATCTCAATAAAGCTGAAAAGAAAAAAAAAAGGCATCATAAGGAATAAAACCCAACCTCACTTTCCTTCTCCAAGGAGTCTTCCCATTACTTTTGAAAATGTGCAGACTACGCAGAAATAGAAAATAGAGAAGTGTGGTAAAGTATGAAAAGAATGAGAGAGTAAAGAAAGCTATAGGAAGCAGCTTTCTCTAAATTGATGTTCTGTGGAATTGTAGTCTGTTGCAAAAAAAAATGTTCCATGGTCAAAAAAAGTTTAAAAATCACTGAGCCAAGCAAAATTAAACAGGTTCATTAAATGCACAATTTCTCAGACCTTTACTATGTTACTATGCAATGTGAATCTCTAAGGAAACCATTAAATATGTCCCAAACTTCTCTGAACTTTTCTTCATTCTATTCCTATTAACATCATTTAGTAGCATATTCCTTAAAAAACAGTGGAAAAACTCTACCAAATATTAACCTATCAATTTTAAACACATGTGCTATCCTAATTCTTCTGAATGCATATACTCCACCTCATCTTCTTCAAGATATAGATGAAACTCTTACCCGAGAGCTAGAATTATCCATTGGATAGTCATATTTAATCAGCCAGTTGTCATTGCCTCGATCTGTGAACAGACATATTATTAGTAGAAAAAACTGGGATGACATTCATTTTCATGATGGATTAGGTATTTTGAACACTTGGACCAATCATTCTACTGAGAACAACTACAAAAAAAATGTGGATAAAATATTTTTAAATCTCTTGAAGAGTTTAGAGATTTTAACAAGACCATTAAGAGTTAAAGTGTTAAGATCTGGGGGATAGGAAATCTAGAGAGGGAGTCCCGCATTTTTCCATAGAGCATCTGCTGATTTGGGAAGAGGCTAAGTGAGGGGATTACTAGTTAATAAAGGTTCATTTTCTGCTTATTTGTGTATTAATTGTGTCGTCTCCACAATTATTATTAATGACAATAGCACTGTCTTATAGTTATATAAATGTGCATATATATGTACATATATACATAACATATATATATACATACATATTTAATTTAAATGCATGACATTAATAATATAAAAGTCTTAAAATGGGTAAGTGGAGCTAAGAAATGGTAAAGTACCAATTAATATTAGATTTGGAAAGTGAAAGATTCACATGATAGTCTTTAAGGTAACCACCAAAAGAAAGAATATACAACTTCTAAACTAAAAGAGGAGAAAAATGAAATAATTATAAAATAATTTACAAGAAAGAAAGGATAGGAAAAAGAGGTAATAGAGAGAAAGACAGAATAAGAGAAGATAGAAAACACAGAAAGCAAATAATAAGATGGTAGATAAAAATCCAAACATATCTATACATACATTTAGATAAACGAAGCAAATGCTCTTAAATTAAAATCTAACAGTTGTTTCGCTGGATAAATAAAACTGACAAACTTTTAGCTACAAAGACTGAGGGGAGAAAAAGAGTAATCATATTACTAAAATAAGAAATTAAAGTGGGGACATCACTATCAATTCTATAGAAATAAAAAGAATGATAAGTGAGTACTGTGGGCAATTGTATGCCAACAAACTGAATGACCTAAATGAAACACAAAACCTACCAAGATTAAACCACAAAGAAACAGAAAATCTTAGTACACCTATAACTAGTAATCAAAACTCTCTCAACAAATAATAGCCCTGGACCTTATGGCTTCACTGGTGAATTCTATCAAACATTTAAAGAACATCAATCCTCAAACTTTTCCAAAAAACTGAAAAGGAGGGAACACTCCATAACTTATTTTATGAGGCCAGCATTACCTTAATACCAAAGTCAGACAAAGACACAACAAGGATAAAAACTACAGACCAATGTCCCTTATAAATATTGATGCAAAAATCCTCAACAAAAAACTAGCAAACTAAATTTAGCAACATATTAAAAGAATTGTACAGCATGACCAGTATTTATTGCTGGAATGTAAGGATGGTTCAACATATGAAAATCAATCAATGTAAAACATCACATTAACAGATTGCTAATCTCAGCTGATGCAGAAAAAATATTTGACAAAATTCAATATCCATTCGTGATAAAAAACACTGAACAAACTAGGCCTAGAAGGAAACTACCTTCACATAAGAAAGTCATACATGGAAAACTCCTAGCAAACATCATACTCAATGGTGAAAGACCAAAAGCTTTTTCTCTAAGTCTAGAACAAGGCAACAATGTCCACTTTCACAATTTCTATTCAACATAGTACTGGAAGACCAGAGCAATTATGCAAGAAAAAGATACAAAAAGCATCCAAATTGAAAAGGAGAGGTAAAATTATCTGTTTACAGATGATATGATTGTTTATGTAGAAAACACTAAAGATGCCACAAAAAAACTTTTAAAACTAGTAAGTTCAGCAAAGTATCAGGATACAAAGTCAGCATACAAAAACCAGCTGCATTTCTATACATGAACAATGAACAATCCAAAAAAAATATTAAGAAAACAATTCTATTTACAATAGCACCAAAAAAAAAAAAAAAAAATCTTTAGGAATCAACTTAACCAAGGAGATTAAAGACCCATACAATGAAAACTACAAAACACTGCTTAAAGAAATTAAAGAAGACATAAATAAGTAGAAAGATAACCCATGTTCATATACAGGAAGACTTAATATTGTTAAGATGTCAATAATACCCAAAGCAATCTATGGATTGAATGCAAAATCCCAATGATGTTTTTTGCAGAAAAAGAAAAACCCATCCTAAAATTCATATGGAATCTCAAGAAACTTTGAAAAGTCAAAGCAATCCAGAAAAAGAACAAAGCTGTAGAACCCACACTTCCTGGTTTCAAAATTGACTACTAGATACACATACAGATCAGTGGAATAGAATAGAAAGTACAGAAATAAACCTTTGCATATATATATGATCAAATGATCTTTGACAAGGGTGGCAAGACCACTCAATGGGGACAATCTTTTCAACAAAGTTCTGGAAAAACTGCATATCCGTATGCAAAAGAATGAAGTTGGACCCTTACCTAACACCATATACAAAAATTAATTCAAAATAGATCCATGACCTAAATCTAAGACCAAAACTAAAAGATTCTAAAAAAAAACATAGGGCAAAAATTTCATAACATTGGATTTGGCAATGATTTCTTAGATATAATACCAAAGGCACAGAAAACAAAAGAGAAATAAACAAATTGGATTTCATGAAAATCAAAAATTAGTTGCATCAAAAAACACTATCACAGAGTAAAAAGGCAACCCACAGAATGGGAGGAAATATTTGCAAATCATATATCTGATAAGGGATTAATATCCAAAATATATTAAAAAAACTCATATAACTCAACAACAATAAAACAACCTGATTTGAAGATGGGCAAAGGACTTAAACAGATATTTCTCCAAAGATATACCAATGATCAAAAAGCACTTGAAAAGATATTCAACATCACCAATAATTCGGGAAATGCAAATCAAAACTACAATGAGATACCATTTCACACCCATTAGGAAGGCTACTATTAAAAAAAAGAAAAGAAAATAACAAGTGGTGACAAGGATGTAGAAAAATTGGAACTTTTCTGCAGTATTGATGGGAATGTAAAATGGTACAGCCACTATGGAAAACTGTATGGCAATTCCTTAATAATTGAAGACAGAATTACCATATGATCCAGCAATTCTACTTCTGGATATATAATCAAAAGAATTAAAAGCAGTGTCTCATGAGGACATTTGTATACCCACACACATCGCAGCATTACTGACAATGGCTAAAATGTGGAAGCAATCCAAGCATCTATCAACAGATAAATGGATAAGCAAAATGTGGTATACATGCACAGTGGACTATTATTCAGCCTTAAAAAGGGAAGATTTGAGTGAAAATTTGAGGACATTATGCTAAATGTAAGCCAGTCACAAAAATGACAAATACTGTAAAAGTCCACTTGCATGAGGTACTTAAAGAAAAACACTATCCTGTGATAAGTTTTACTGCTATAAGAATAACAAGAGACCAAGGATAAGAGTACTCAATACTCTTCACATTGTTTTGGAAGGCCAAGTGACTTCTGTCTGGGAACAGGAAAAGAGGCTAAGATAAAACGTAAGTACTGGCTGCAGGCCTCACCATCTCTGATTACTGCACATGATGTGCTTGCGCAAAGTTTGTCTTCAAAAAGTATGTTCTGAGACCTTCCCCAAATACAACCCAAAAAAACCCTTCTAACTGAGAAAAAAATCCATCCTGATAAGGCCCTCTGATACCAAGCCCTGCAAGCCTCCAGGCCTCCCTCCCCCAATACCTCACTAGTCTGGCACAGGGCAAAGAACCACCTACAGCTGCTCACCAGTGTTGCGGATGATGTAATCCAGCACCACCAACCGCTCAAACTGCAGCAGTAGTTGCCGATTAGTGTTCTCAGGGAGAGGTTCTGCTTCAAAACGCCGTAGCCAGAAATCTGCATCCTTGTAGCCTTCAACAAATAGTTGGAATGAACCAACCTGCAAACAAGAAGGAAGAATAAAGGTATTTTCCTATAGCCTAAGTGCAAAGGCCCCAGGACTAAGAGGTACTCAGTAAGCCCTTGTGAATTTTATATTACAAAAATAATGTTTTCAAGATCTTTACTTCTTCATTTCTTTGCAAGTATAGGAGAAAAGGGTTGTGACTATGACTGACAATCCAAATTCCAATAGCCCATCAAGAGGAAAAAAGTGCAAAAGTTACTTGGATGGCCATGCCACTATAAATCATCACTATATGCCACTATAAATCATAAGCCACAGAGATGAAGTCTATACCTTAGGCGGTAGTCCAATGCGGTTAAAGCGCTGCCCAACTTTTGGTACTTTCTCTAGTGCAAGCCTTTTGCCCCTGGACTTCACTCGGTCAATGGCACTATAGTTGAAGGTGTCACTGGCCAGGTATACTACCTATAATGGAAAAAGAAGAGATACCTAGATTAGAGTCAAGTTAAAGGAACTATACCACCATGGCAGAGAATAGCTAGATGCTCACCAATTCTGCTCCTCTTCTAGGGGACACAAATAGCATTTCTCAGCCTTCCTAGCAGCTAAGATAGAGTAAATGACTACATCAAGACAATGGAATGCTGACAAAGTGATGCATATACATCACTTCCAGACTTGGCCCCTAAACTCTACCTTATTTCCCAATCTCTGCAGCTGGAAATGAACAGCTCTGAGATGGCAGAGTCACATCACAGAAGGACCCTAGACGCCTTGTGGAATGACAGAGGACCTAGAAGAGCTGCCTGCCTTGAATGGATCTATGATGTGAATAAGAAATAAACTCCAATTATGTTTAAAAGGAACCACTGTGATTTCGGGAGGTGTTATAGCAACTAACATGAATTATGTTGACTAAAACAGCCACCTCCTGAGTTAGGAGAAGATAGCCCAATACCTATTTTCTCTCCAGATAAAAGCAAATTGCAATTTACTCTGTACATTTTTATTTCCTTTTGAATTTCGTACTATGTGCATTATCCACATTCAAAAAATAAACATTAAAGTTGGTTTCATTTTTAGTGGCATGCTATATATGTACATATTTATATGCAGACTATACCTGGAATATTACACAAGAAACTAGTAATAGCTGCTGCCTCTGAGAAAGAAAACTGAGTGGCTGAAAGGGGTAGCAGGGACACTGAATTACTCTTTTCTGTTTTCTCTCCTGTGTCTTCTGATTTTAGCACTAGATGCATGAATTGCCTATTTTAGACAAAATTTTTTAATGGGCCATCAATATTACACTTGATTGTCAAATTATGCTGACATCACCATAATCTATAATCCATATGTTACAACTATTGTCATACTTATCACATTGTCTTGTGATTATCCGTATGTATATCTAACTTCTGACTAATTAAATAAGGGGAAGAAGGGAACATCTTATTCACATTAACATTCCCAGTATCTAACACAGTGCCTGGCACATGCTCAAAAATATTAAGTGAATGAATGAATGAGTTACACACTTCTTTCAGAGATAGCAGCAAGTGAATTTTAGCATATAAATATTTGAACTCAAATTTGTAAGAAAATTATTTCTTTTCCTAGGCCTTGAAAGTTCATTACAAATAACTACTTTGCCCTGAACCTTAGAAATAGAGAGAAGCAAAAGAATTCCTTTCTTTCCAATCTATCCACCCATCCATGCACCCATCTATCCAGTGTTAATGGAGTACCTGAAATGGGTGTGCAAGGTACTGCAGATTGGCACTCTCTGCCTTATAAATCAGGACACTCAGGCATAGGAATAAAGGAATAAAGGCTATCTTGCCAGTTTCCACAGTGAAAACCCATAAACCACCCATAAACCACCTTTCCCCATCAGATTTATTTGTGATCACTCTTTGTAACAACCCTCTTTTTCCTTATGACTAATGAAAGAAACTATCATAACCTGAAACCTTAAAGGAACAGAGAGCAAAGACAGCTATCCATTTCAATGTGAGCCCCGTTTTCATAGTGACAGATGCTCTGATCAACTGGATAGAATCCTGCCATAAGGGTAGAGAAACAAGGAGGAGAGATTTCCTCTTACTATTCTCCAGCAGCTATATGATAAATTTGCAAAGTTCTGTCTCACCTCAGTCTCATAGAAGACAAGTTTTTTGTTGTTGCTGACTTTTTGATGAAAAAGTTCCTAAGGCCTCATTAAGGTTCCCTAACATAGAAAGAGGAAGACCAGAGATGGGGAAGAAAGGGATAGGGGGAGGGGCAGGTATGACATTAATGGTTAAAACAGTCATAAAAATACCACAGGCTAAGATGTATGAAGTGTTTACATTGTGCCAGGCATTGAGCTATGTGTTTTACATGGATTATTGTGTGTAATCTTAACAGCCATCCTATAAAACAGGAACTATTTATATCCCTATTTTTATAGTGAAGAAACTGAATGGGGTCGGGGGCGGGGGGATGGTCTTAAGTAACTTGCTTAAGGATTACCCAATAAAAAGCTGCAGAGCCAAAATTCAAACTTAAACCCTCTGACACTGCATTCCAGAAGTATAGGCAAATAAGCAGGCACAGGGCCAAGGGTGCTCTGCTATTTACCTAGTAAGAAAAAGAAATTACAGAGTAATGAGCAAGGAGTATTTAAAAGTTTCTAGAGTTCAGGAGGACCCTCGTAGGAGGACTTCAGGTTAGGCAGGAGATTTTAGGAGCATTAATTATTATACAAGCTGGTCAAAGTAAGCTAATTGCACAGAGACAGGATTGAAACGTGAAGTGAAAAAATGAGCTGTGCAAGGCCAAGCAGAGAATTAGATGCCAAATGGAAGCTAAATACCGGGAACTGCATTCAAACATTCTCTCCTAGACCTGAAGTTGGGAGGTCTCTGGTACTGTTTCTCATAGTTTGATATTCATTCACCAATTCAGCTGGTACTTACGTAATGCTTGCTATAAGTACAGTACTTTGCTAGGTGTTGAGAAGGGAGAAGAAAATTTCAAGAAATGTTCCCTGACTTACAAACTAGTTGACTTATTGTTTGGAGTTTGTGGCAAAGGAGTAGACACAGTTAAACATCCACAACAAGCACATTTTCTCTTAAAATATCCTGGGAAAACAGCAATAAACAGGTTTGAAGGGAAGCTCCTGTCTCCTGATCAATCTCTTTGCCCAAAGTCCACTATCTAAACCTGTGAAGAAAAATTCAAGCAGGGACCTTTAATCTAGAAGCATGGCCCCTACAGGGTCAATGGATGGACTTCAACTGGTCTATGAATCATCCCCTGAAATTATATGCAAATATGTGTATATTTTCTGAGAACAAGGTCTATAATTTTCCTCAGATTCTCAAAGATAATTAAGACCTAGAGCCACTAAGACACCCCTGCAGTCTTAGGGCATCAGATCAGAGTTCTGTCTTAAATTGTTACTAAACCTCAGGTAGCCAAATACTCAACAGGTGATGACATGTCCACATGCTGAGTAGTAGATTCCTTCCCATCATAATCCCTGGAAAGTTTCACAGAACACCCTATAGTACAGGGGTTCTTAACCTGGCCTCAGTAAATATTTTGACATTATATGTAATTAGTTCTGAATTTAAGCATTTGGGGGAGAGGAGGACAGGAAGTATGATCCAGACTCTTCATTAGAATCTCAATACATTCTAAGTATAAATTTACCTCCTGGGACCTCAATTTTGTTATGTTCAGACAAGTACCAGAATTCCATAGCATAAAGATAGGTGAAGAGAGTTCCACGTCAGTTCCCTATAGGCCAGATCTTTACTCTTACTCTCAAGCCCATCTAAAGTCCTCCCTCACAGATCTTGCATAAGTGCTAGGCTGACATCAACTAGTACATTCTAGATTATATCTAAATCCTGGAATGGCTCAGAAATCTAAGAGAGTGAGACATAAAAGTAGCTAGCTTTCTAACCAGCTCGGGATTATCCAGGATCCAAAGATGCGAAGAGCCCATAAATGTGCATCAGAGGGTTGGTTACCTTAAAATTGTATGTAAAAATTTTATGTGTACTCTTATCAAGATATCTTTCATCAAATGATCAAATCATGAGTCTAAATATATCCCCATCCCCCAGAAGGGCCGAGAACCCTAGACTGAAGGCATAAAGAGCCCTCACTGGACCTAAGAGTCCCACTAACATGTACTTTAGGGCCCTGGTAAGGCAGTAAGGCTCCTGTGGACAGGTCACTGACCTTTGTACGGGGTACAATGTTGAGTTCCAGTTTTTGGTCCACCAGGCTGGCCCCTGCCTCTGAGAGATAGCCCTGGTTGAGGACAAGGCAATCACGGCCAAAGCAGCAAGGACAGCATAGCTTCTGCAGCCACTTGGTCCACTTAGGATTAAGGTGTCCATATGGTTCTTCATTCTTGGGTTTGAAGACAGCAGTGATCTTCTGTGCAGATCAAAGAAAAAGAGGACATTAAAGGCAAGTTGACTAAAGTAGCTCACAGACTAGGTCAGCAGGAATCCATAAAGAAATGGGAGGGCATAGGCAGATAACCCCTACATACAGATACTGGCTTCTCCCTAGCTTAAAAGGGAAGACAACAGCTCAAGTGTATAACTAAGAGACCTAATGAGAGAAAGGGCTGTGGCCAAAGAAGATGCTGAGTCTGGTAGACATGGTACAATAGATTTTAACACCATCAAACCCCAGCTTCCAAGGTACATACATACACACTACTGCTCTGTATCAATTATATAAATACTCAAAAAATTATCAACTAAAAGGGACTTAATAAGGTATAATAAAATGAGGTTAAAAAATTTCTTCATCAATAGTTGATTTCCTCTATCAACCTTACTATCCACCCACTGGGTGTACATTAAAAAGTTTAGAAATGACAAACTCAGAAAACAATGGAAGAGAAAAATCACAGCAGAAAAAAGAATCTGCTACTAGTTAGAATGGGGTTCTCTTAGTAATTCTGATAGGCCAGAGATCAGGATATGAGAGGCAAAAAGATTAAATCCATCTTCTATAGCATACAGTAACTTAATCCTCAAAGTTTCTTAAAAATATGGAATGCTGCTGCAACCTAAAAATTGTGGCCCTCTTTCCTGAAGGTTCTTCCCCAGGCCAGTCAGCCCTCTGAAGTTGTTTTCATTTATTTCATTTCCTGTGGTCCCCAAACTAATCATTTCAAAGCAAGAGAAGCCAATATGCTTTCCAAGTGATTTATCTTCGTATCATATGACTCTCTCACTCCTCTCAACCCACAGCCAACTCAAGCTAGTCTGGGTCATATGGTATTTTCCTGTGGGTGTCACTTCCTGAATGGCAGGTCACAGCAGAAAACCTACACCCATCTACCTACATTAAGCACTCATATTAGGACTTGGCTAGGCACATATCTCCAACAAGATTTTGTCAGTCTTAAGATCAGTTCCCTGAAAAAGCCTTGTGAACATTTGAGAAGGCTTGAGTAATACAGAACTCTCCTCCTCCCTCCTAAAAAACTGATTATTCTTAAAGACAAACTTACTTATTCACTAGAAAATGTCAAATGCATACATTCATATCATAAGTCAGAATTGCATTCTTATTCAAAATGGCTAGCAAGAGACCAGTTAGCAATCTTCCTCTCTATATCTGCTCCCTTGGAATCCTGGGCTCTAAGTTGCACAGTAGCTCACCACTCAGTAACTCTCTGGAACCTGGGCAGCAAACCACAGGATGACATGAGGCATGTCCCAGAACCCAAGAGTCACTTCAACTGAGGCACAATGCAGAGTTCAGCAAATTGGTCCCCAAAAAGAACAAGACATTCCTACTACTAGCAGGCTGAAAAATGTCAGGACTGAGGCTTAAAATACTTCCCTGAAAGAAAGCAGAACTTGAAGGCCAAGATTGCAGCCAAGCATCATTTACAGACTGACCTTTCAAAATTTTCAGTTTCCTTCCACCAAAAGGAGAATCAAAAAGCATTTCCTCACTCTAAAAGCATTAATAATTATGGTTATCTCAGTACCATAAGGGTTTCATTAAATAATAATGTCTGGACTGGAAAAATGAGGGAATGGAAGGGTGGGAAGGATGGAGAAACAGAAAGACATTCAGACAGAAGGGAAGACAGACAAGTGCCTTTCAAAACGAAGTATCGGCCTCAGTCCAATTCAATTCCGTTAACATTTGCTCAGTACCCAGTTTGTGTGAGCACTCTGCAGGTTTCCTAGATAGAGACATAAAACCACCCTGGTCAAATTTCCAAAGCTAATGTTCACTTCATATAATCAACCATGTTACTGAATATTCAAGAATACTCTCCTTATTCACAGAAAACAAACTCTAAAACCACTCAAATTAGAAAGACACCACCAGTATCTGGCTGAGGGAGAAAATGACCACTGACTAATTTTTCTTACCATCTTCTCCTTTAATAAACTTTCAATTCCTTTATTACATTTAGGAGAAAGCTTCAGTTTGATACCAATATATTTTTTAAAACTTTCCTTAATACTCATTTACTAATCTCCTTTTAACAAAGGGGGTGAGATACAGATAGCTTGAATAGCAGCAGTCCATGAAGTTGTGGATAAAAACAGAACTGTACAAGGAAGCAAGAGGCCACTAAGTGGCTGGTGCCAGGACCCACAACCAATTACTGGAACCTGGAGCCCAAAAGGTTTCCTGTATCTAACCAGCAGCCACAAGGAAGAGGGCATTATGGCTATGCTAAAGAGGCTTTTTCCTAAAATCTAAGACAGTTCAAGTACATCACTCATATTATACAGTGAAATATATAGAAATAACTTTTAACAGAAGTTGTTTTTTTTTTTAAGTTTGGTAAACATGAAGTGAATGTTTCTCAAACTATTTAGTCTCAAGATCCCTTTAAAAATCTTAAAACTTATTAAGAACCCCCAAAGGCTTTAGTTTATATGGGTAAAATCTATATTTGATATAGTAGAAATTAAAACAAATGTTAAAACTATTAATTCATTTAATAATAAAAAGAAACCTATTACATTTAACATAAGTGACATGTTTTAGAAAAAATAACTATATTTTCAAAAATAATTTTTAGTAAGACTAGCACTGTTTAACATTTTTGCAGATCTCTCTAATGTCCACCTTAATAAAAGACCACTGTATTCTCTTATCTTCTTTAATATTCAATCTGTTTCAATATCACATCTCATTCAGTCTCTGGAGTTCTCCACTGTATAGTCATAAGGAAATGAAAGAAAAAAAAGCAAATAAAGTCTTAACATTATTATGAAAATAATTTCAACCTGTGGACTCCAAAAAGGATTCCTAGAGGGCCTTGGGCCACATTCTGAGAACTACTGTATTCTCTATTAGAGGTTGGAGGGAAACAGCACTCCTTGACTTAGCTATTTACACGTAACTTGTACAAAAGAGAGGGATGGGTTGCTCCAATTATATGAGACCCTGAAAGAAGATGAGATCCAAATATAATATAGTGAAAGAGATTTAGCCTACATTTATTTTCCTGTCCTCTGCCATCAACCCCACATGTCTCATCCATTACAACTTGTGACCTGGGACAGCTCCCTATAACAGATGGTAGATGATACTTTAAATCTCAAAAACTACATTTATATGATATTGAAAGTTGACTGCCTCTTAATATTTTAGTAAAACTGATACTATTTGAGACATGTATTCTTTATTTGGCTATCTGTGTGGTTCTCAACCAAGAGTAAAGACATCAGAATTTCTCAGAGGGCACAGGTACCTAGAAGAAGCACATCCAATATTATAACATAAGTTAGTAGTTAAAAAGTGAAAAAAAATACTGTACCATTTTCATAACAAACTTGGTGGATAAAGTATTTGTAAAAGATTGAAAATTATTGATATAAGGTCAAATTCCTAGAACACGTGAGCAATACCTATAAAATTTTGAAGCAAATACCAATTACGATTATCTAATGGATTAGTATTCTCAATGGTCATGAAACTATCTTCTCAAAATCATACTACTTTTGCCTTACTCACTGTTAATGTATCCAAGAAAACCTAATCTATGGTCAGTGGGCATACAACTTAAAAACAACCCTGACTAGGCAGGAACCATGCCAGGGGCTTTCAGGTGTGATATCTCACTTAACCTTCTTAATAAACTTGTGATCACATGTTATTCTATGATTCTTGGTAATATGAACATCTAGTACTACTAGCCTCACAAAAAACTAAATGCTCAAAAAATAGGTGATTGAGTACTGAGACCTGAAGTGCAAGGATGTAAGTGAGGAGGGTAACAGGAGTACTCTCTACCATGACTTCTGATCTAACATTTTCCATCCTACTGTTCCAGGTCCTCACTTGCTCACCCTAAGGGAGAAACCAACCTAAATTGAGAAATGGAGTCAGAGTTGTTATCTTCAAGAACCTTTTGGACTGTCTAGCTCCAAAGGTAGCTGTCACAAAAACTGCTGCCCCCTTCTTCCTTGGACACAGGACTTCTGGGCTAAACAAAGACTACAGTTCTCAGACACTACTGCAGCTAAATTCTGGACAATGCGATATAAGGAGAAGAGTCTGGGCTGACTTCTAGGAAATGCCTTAAAGAGAGGGGATATACTCTCCTTCTCCCATTTCTTCAACTGCTTAAAAAGTAGACAAGATGTCTGCAGTTTAAGTAGCTATACTGGATCATGAAGTAGAAGCCACATGCTACAGATGGCTGATTAGCTGGATTTTGGAAGGAGCTTGCATCTCTGATAAAGTGAAATGCCATGCCAGCTCTGAGTGACCTGTAGACTTCTTTTATGAGAGTTAAATGTACTTTTATTCAAGTCATTCTCATTTTAAATTTTCTGTCACACATAGCCGAATTTAATTCTAACCAAAATGGTTAGAATTAGCTGAAAAGAGAAATCAGAAATTCAGATGACTAACTCTAAGGCAGCAGAGCATAGTGGTCAGAAGCATGAAGTTTGGAGCCAGCCTGTCTGGGTCTAAATCCTGCCACCTCCCACTAACTAGCTGTGAGACCCTGGGCCAATTAGTTACACAATGTTATCATCTGTGAGAATAATAATAGTACCTACCTGTGAGAGGGTTATGAGAATTAAGTTATTACTTGTAAAGCACTTAAAATAGCACCTGGCATATAATAAGTGCTGTCTAAGTATTTGTTAAGTAAAATAAACAAACACATTTGGAGCAGGGCATCACTGCCTCCAACAACAGTGAATCTGTGGGCCAATATGACATACCATAGCATTTAGGAAGTGGTCCTCTGCTCTGAACCTCATTTTCCTCAAGTGGTAGCAAGATGGTGACATTTTTGTCAGGGCACATGTGTTTTGACTTGTCACTTAAGAAAAGACAGTGGCCTAGAAATTTAAGAGACCAGGATCCTGTCAATCACCAAGAAACATACCAATGGCCTGTTGTTCTCTGTGGCCTATGTACTGAGGAAGTAGTATTTTATGTGCCACGTAGAATTAAGAGATCATATTACTACCACCTGTTGGAATACCTGATCACTTTTTGGCTGACTTGACACACTTCCAACAGAGCTGTAACAGTGTCATGAAAGAAAAACAAAAACCTTCCTCTGGCTCCTGTACCTATCAAAGATAATCAGTCAACAAGCTAAAACAAAAACAAAACAAAAACCACTCATATCTTAAGTGTCATTCTGGTTCCCAAACAAAAAAGATGAAGGCATCTTGCTAATATTTAAACTTCAGGATAGCTTTCTTTTCTTCTAGAAGTGATGGTTCTCCTTTGAGCTTTCAATTCAACTCACTGCTACCTTATTTAAGGAACTTGGAAAGACCTATTATTCTCAAAGCTTTCCCCATCTCGGTCTATGTTAACTGAGTTGATGGCAGAATTGTTCTCTGGTTCCTAATGATAATTCAGGGACAACATCTGGGAAAATAACCAAACTATCCAATGAACCTAACCTAGAGTTAGAAGTCATGGCCCATCCTGGCCACTCAGCACTCCTATCAAAACAGTACACCACCCAACTAAAGAGTTCACACAGGAGAAATGCAGGGAAAATCTGAGGGAGCTTTAACACCCATCATTCTAACAAGTATAAAAATAACATATTTTTCCAATAAACCATTCTGGCCCATCTAAGAACTTTGAAAGAGATTTGATATTTTTTGACCTTCTGATATTCCCATGATATCCCTGCAGTTCTCAAAAGACTAAAGGCCGGAGACATTCAACCTGTAAACCAGGAAAATCTACCAGATCACCATTGCCTGCCCACACTCATCTGAAGCTGCTACAAGCCAGACATCTAGAAATTACAGCTGGCTGCCTTCAGAACTCAAAATGGAATTAAAGTTTGCTCCAATCATTAACTTTGTTTTTCTTTTGTTTCCATAGAAATGCCTCTTATTAAATAACTGACTGCTTGTACAATATAGGCCTAACTTTGAGAGCCCACCTGCATCACTGCCTCCAGAAATGAGACATATTTAACTGAGTCGACATTCTCAAGACTAAGAGATCGGTTCAATGAGATGGAGCAATCCACCAGCTAAATCTCTTGGGCTGGACTGTGAAACTTCTTAGGGAAGTTTCAAAGGCGGGATTAAAGGGGAGCAGAATATACCACCATATAATTTGCTACTTCTGCATGTGGACTGTTTTGAGCTGAAGGCAATCAAGCCCTAGCAGACTCAGGAAAAACTTTTACTTCCCCCTTACTTGCATAAAAGTATTTAGATAGAGGGCCTGGCCCAGAAAGAGAGCTATTACCAGAGATAAGTTTTTATCTGAAAGACTTACCTGCATGGCAAGTAAAACATCTGATTACCAAACACCTGCTCTTCTTAATTTCCTGTGAATATCCCTCCTCTCCTTTGAAGCTCTAGGTTGCTATCCCTTAGATCAGAACAGCATATAAGCCTCAACTGCCTGACTGCCTTTGGATCTCATGTGTTTATGGGGCTCCCATAACCAGGGAAATCAAATTTTAGTTCTGTCTTAAAAAAAAAAAAATGAAAAAAAGAAATAAAGGTCAACTCTCAGCTGCTCTGGTTACTCCATGCCCCATCACATCCCCAACCCCCTTTTTACACATGCAAGGGATAAAATAAAGGTCAGCAAACACTCTGCCTTAGATGAAATGCAAACTGACTATATTGGGAGATAAATGAAAGTAAAAAGGCAGCTGACAGTCCCATGATTCTAAAACTCCATTCTAAGCTGAGGAACCATAAAAAAGGATTTGAACAATTTCCCCAAAGAAGTGAGCAATAACCGAGAGATTAAAACTGCTGATTCCACCCACTCTTATCACCATCCTCCGCCAAGGGACCTGGGAAGGCGACAGAAGACATCATCACAGCACAGAAAGCTAGAACTGAACCGTCAAGAGTCCCTAATGGGTTACCCATCCTCCTGAATGAACAGCGAGAACACTGGTTTGGCCCAAAAAGAGAGATAATGGGCCCAAAGCTCAAAATCAGAAATCTGAAGGTTAATGAACGAAAAGCAGTCTCTGTAGTTTAAAGCTAAAGAAACTACTAGGAAGCAGCATCTCCCCGCACCTCTCTGTTCAGAGGCCGATTGCCCCACCACACCGCTGGGTCCCTCGCCTGTATCTGGTCAATTTCCTCTTTTCATTTTTCGCTCACTCCTCCCCCACCAAATTGGTTCTGATTTATTTCCTTCCACATCCCGCAGAGCTTCTCCATCTTCAGTCCTCCGTGGCATTCCAAAATTCTGCCAAGAGGCTTCACACAGTGAAGTTTCTCCCTTTTGCTGCCTTTCTTTCAAACCTCTTCTCCCTCTGGCTATACGAAACACCAAACTCCACTGGACAGGCCCACTCTCCCGAAGCCTGCGGCTACGGTTCCCACTACGCTCTCACCCCTTGAGGGTCCTTGACGAAGTAGCTTCCGCTGGAGCCCTGGTAGATACGCTCGGGGAAGAAGCCCCGCTCGATGGCCAGTTCGGCCTGCCGCACCACCGCCTCGAACTCGGGGTCCTCTGGAAACTCGTTTCGCTCGCGGTGGGCCTGCGCGACGTGCGCCGCCGCCGCGGCCTGGGCGGCTAGGGCCTGGGCCTGAGCCACCACGGTTTGAGTCTGACACTGGGCCGCCGCGCCCCGAGCCCGATCCAGCAGTGGCTGCCGCTCCCGGTCGTGGCCTGGGGAGCCCGGAGGAGAGGGGGCCGGGCCGGCCGCCGCCGCCACTCGGACTGCGCTTCCCGGCACCTGGGGAAAGTGAGAGCCCGAGCCGGACGGGAAGGTGTATTCCGGGGGTTGGGCCCGCTCGGGGGACACTAGTGGGCTCGTTTCGTCCATCCCTCAGACCGCCGGCTCCGGGACCCGGCGCGCTCCACAGAGCGGAGCTCCAGCCGGGACCAATCCGCAACACCCCCCAATCCTCGCCTGGCCAATCAGCTCTTGGTGCCTCTTTGGCCCCGCCCCCACCATCCCTGTTTACTTGGTGACGAGTAGGCACGACCCCTTGCCCGCGAACAGTAGCCAATCAGAACCAGCGCCTACGCAATCGCGCCCTCCGCAATTTTTGCTCGTCACCTTCTGTGAGGACTGCGCATGCTCTAGAAGCCAAACTCGGTTCAGACACGCCGGTCAGCTTTTGCCAGCCCCGCCCAACCCTTAGCTTTCAATCATTGACCGGTCTTTGGAAGTTTTCAATAAAGTAGACTACCTAATCAGTTACAAATTATTGAGTGTCCGTGAACCAGCTGAGACTGGAGAAATGTAATCTTCGCATCTATATTCATTCAATCATGCGTTCAGTCATTAAATATTGAGCATCTACTATGTTCTAGGTGCTGGAGAGACAGCTGTGAAGCAAAGAAAAATCCCTGTTCTACATAGATAAAAAAAGGTTTTTTAAAATCCCAGCCCTCATGCAGCTTACACAGTGCCTAGCCCAAAATTCAAAGTTTATTTGTTAATTGAGGAAAGATATGGTCCCATCAGACAAAAATCTCATGAGTTAAGAGTCTATGACTGTTATATTTATCACTGTGAAACCTCAGTGTCAAGATACACTAGGTGCTCAGTACATTTTTATCAGTGGAAAAGAAGGATGATATAGTCCCTGCCCTCAAGCTGAAGACACAGCATTCTGAGGCAGTAAGAGAAAAAGAGCCAACAGTGAGAGTTGAAAATTCTATAATAGGAGTTCAGCAATTTTGGGGGAGTCAGCAAAGGCCTTGAGTGGGGCACACGCTATGAGTTATTTAACTCTTTAAGCCTCATCTATAAAATGAGAATAATCATCTCTTCCCCAATTGATTAAATAACCATCAAGATAAGTATGTAAAGAACTTAGCATAATGCTTGTACATAAAAAGCACTCAACAAATGGTAGGTTTTTATCACTGCTGAGGTTATCGTTGATGTTGTTTTTGTTTTTGTGCCTAAAGTAACCAGCAGACAAGAGACTTGGATTTTCAGAAAGGTGCCCAACCACGTGTTAACCAATATTTCATAATCGTTCTGAAGAACAGAATGAAGAAATAAAATGGAGTCACTATAGTCAAACTACCAAATTACTAAAATCAATTTGGTTGAAGAATAAAAAAATAACCCAGTCTTGCTTTGACTAGCCTGAGAACTTAAAGTTTTGAACTTTCCAGTCCTGCATCAATGCCTGGATATACACCAATTAGTTGATTTTCAATACCTGGACATACACCAAACCTCCAGATAATGCCTGAAGGACTCACATATCCGGACTACCTGACATTCGCCTAACATCCATTATCCAGACCACAATATGACCAGAACTCCTGGCTCCCATCTTCCAAATCCCAAGGCAAAGAATGCAGAACTGATTATTCTTAAGGTGCACTTTTTACTATAAAAACGCTTAACTTTTCTTTCTTCTTCAGAACACTTCTGGGTTTTTGACTAGTTGTATTTCTAATTTGTAAACCCTAAGATCCTTAAATAAAATTTTATCATTTATTTCCAGCCAAAAGTTCCAGATTCCTTTTCAGTTCATTCAACAATTCTTTCTTGAATCAAATTATTGCCATGGCTAACTAGAAGTACTGAATTGTTTAATTATATATATGGAAATGTCCTAAACATTTTTTTTGTTTTGCCAAATAAGCCATTCTAGCAAAAGTCCATATAGATTGTTCAATTAACCCTTTCAGTTACAAGATATGTATTTCCCTTTCCTACTCAAATGCCAAATAATTAAGTAATACTTTCCTCTTGTGTCCTAGAGACCAGAGCCACAGAGATGATCTCTTGTATTATTCATCTTATTTATCTCCTAAGCTTCAAATTATGGTCAAGGAAAGCTCCAAGATTTAGATTTCTCCCTTGAATTCTGAGTTTTCTCTATGGAAAACCCCCAGAATTTCTGTATCTACCTCTTAGAACTTGACTTCCATCAAAAAGAGTGTCAGTGCATTCCCTATTATCTGTGAAGAGCATATGTCAGACATTATTTTAAGTGCATTACATGGAGTAAATCCTGTAACCAGCATCACAATTCCCTGCAATTTTGGAAACTGAGTAAAGTAACTTGCCTATGGTCATATAGCTGGTAAGTAGCAGAGCTGATCCAAATCCAAGCAGACTAGCTCCATGCTTTAAACATTATATTATTAAATACCTCTATGAAATGCATCTCACATTTACCCCCTTTCTTTCCATCTTCACTGATGCCACATTCCAGGATGTCTTCACTACATTACAATAGCTTCTAGGTTCGTTTCTGGTTCCAAATTATCTCTGCTCATCTCTGGGTATTACTACCAAATTAATTTTATTAAAATACTAATTTTATTGTGTCACTGCTCTGATCAAGAAACTACATTTTTTATTATGGTAAAATATACATAATATTTATCATTTTAATCATTTATAAGTGTACAATTCAGTAACATTAAATACATTCACAATGCCATGTAACCAAGACCACTATGTCAACCCAGAACTCTTCCATCATGACAACAAAAACTCTGTACCAATTAAATAATAACTACCTCTCCCCCTAGTTCCTGGTAACCTCTAGTCTACTTTCTATGTCTGTGAATTTGCCTTTTCAAGAAAATACATTTTGCAAACCATATCTTCTTATTTTTCACATCTTTCCATAATTTGCCCACAATCTATTTGCCATTATCTCTTAATATTTTCTAATACACATTCTCCAATCTGTTTTCTTTTTTATTATTATTAATTTTATCAGGGTAACATGTTATATAATATTATTATATAATTTTCAGGTGTACATTATCATTTGACATCTGTATATTCTATTGTGTGTTTACCACCCAAAGTCTAATTTCATTCAGCTACCATATATCTGATCCCCTTTACCCACTTCACTCTCCCTCTGCCCCCTACATTTGGACCCCCTTTACCACATCTACTTCCTCCCTCCTCCCCCATGCCTTATCCTCTGGTAACCACTAGTCTATTGCCCATGTCCATGAGCCTCTGTTTGTCTGTCCTGTTCATTTGTTGCTTTTAGGTTTATATCCCACATATAAGTGCTATCATGTGACTTTCAATTTTTTCTGTTTAGCTTATTTCGCTTAGCTGATTAGCTTGAGGTCCATCCATGTTGTCGCAAATGGCAGTATTTCATCTCTTCTTATGGCTGAGTAATATTTCATTGTATATATGTACCACAGCTTCTTTAGCCTATCATCTATTGTAGGTCACTTTGGTTACTTCTATGTCCTGGCCACTGTGAATAATGCTGCTATGAACATCAGCGTGCAAATATCTTTTTGGATAGGGGTTTTCAAGTCTTTGGGGCAAATAGCCAGTAGAGGGATTGCTGGATCATATGGTAGATCAATTCTTAGTTTTTTGAGGAACCTCCATACTGTTTTTCATAGTGGCTATACCAATTTGCAGTCCCACCAGCAGTGTATAAGGGTTCCTTTTTCTCTGCATCCTCTCCAACGTTTGTTATCACTTGTCCTGTTGTCCAATCATTTTCTTGAAACTCCATTCTCTCAACTACTGTAATTATATCTATAGTCAATATCTACAGTTTTAGCATTGACTGTTAGAGCTGGATTGAATCTTATGTGTCTGCTAGTCCAATCTCATTTTACAGGCTAGAGAGCTTAATAACTTGCTTGAAGCCATACACACTTGGTGGCAGAGATGAGATTTGAATACAGAATACAAGTCTTCTAAAACAATTAAAAATGATTGGTTATTGAGCACTTACAGTGTCTCAGACTCAGTACTGAGCATTTGACTCTGTATTCCTCAACAAGTCCTTGGCAGCCTTTATCATTATCATCATTATAATTTTCTATCCTACAAATAAAGAAAATCTAAATTCTGAGAAGCAATTTGCTTACTTTCTTCAGGTATTTTGCCTTCTCTTAATAATTAAATTTAGTCTTGGATTTTTCCATGTGCATGAATCTTTTCTTCTCCACATTTAGGCCTTAAGTCCCATGAGGCAGTGATCATGTCTTTTCTAGCCTGGCAGAACTTAGCATCAAACTGCATTCACATTGTTCAGTTAATAAACATATAGATTAAAAATATTGGCGTGCGTGATATTTGGGAGGAGTTGTTCTCATCTTGGCATTATATTTTAAACACAAAGGATTTGGGTAATGACAACGACAACACAAACCCCTACAATGAATGTAAACGTGTCCTGATATCACAGGGCTGGCACAGAGCTGATACTCATTAAACTACAGTTGCTTGGTCCAACGCATTACAATTTTCAAAGCTGCACCTTAAAATCCGTGTTTAGGTATGTCGTTAAACTCCGCAGCGGGGCCATTTACAACTATGGAGATCCGAGCAGGATAGAAGCCGATTGAGTTGGTGGTCATTGTTGTGTATGACGCTGGTTTGGCTTTGTTCAGTTTGGTTCGGTTCGGTATGGTTTAGACATTTAGGCTGCTCTGGGTAGACGACACCTGAATACTCTATCAGGATTGTCAAGGTGGGGACAAGGGTTCAGCCCCATCTCTCTTTCAGCTATTTGGACCATGGCTATCGAGACACTTCTCCCCTCACAAAGATGGCGCCGAGCCTAGGCTGAGCCAATAGGGAGTGGCGTTGCTCCCGGTTGCCTAGGTAACAGCCAATGAGCAATGGGAATTGTGCCCAGTGAGGCTGCCCGGGATGGCGGCGTCAACTGGGGCAGGCGGTGGTGTAGGTGGCGGAGAAGCAGGTGGCAGGGACAAGCCCCGCGGAGCAGTGGTCCGGGGTGTTGAAGCCCCGCACCAGGGCCTGACGGTCATCACGAAAGGCGGAGCCCAGGTTGGCTGGCAGCGCGAGTGGGAGGGGGACGGGAGAGTGTGATCGGTGAGGAGGGGACTGAGGAGCCCAACCCGAGATGACAGGGTCTCCGGAGCGCGGCTCCACGCCCGACGCGCTTCCTGAAGGTGGCTGCTCCGGGGTCCCAAACCCAGGCCTCCCGTCTCTATCGCTGAGGACCAAAGCCTGGGAGACCCCTCAGCGGCCGGGTTAGTGAGCAGAGTAAGTAGGGGCCGCGTTAGGAGTGGCTGGCAGACCTGTGTGAGCTGAAGATCTATCTGGCCCCAGCGGGAGAGCAGACCAGGAGTAGAGGGAAGGAGCAGTTCTGAAAGGCAAGAACGGGTGGTTGAAGGAAAGGGGAGGTCGACTATGTTGCCTTATTGCCATCTACGGCTTTGCTCTGGACCCGCCTCTCTCACACTCTGATGGAGAGATGTCCCACACATCAAGGATTGGGGAATAGGATGATGCCTCAGTTAGTTGTTGGCGGCATTCCTGCAGTCTAGCATCACCAAAATGCTTAGGGTATCAGCAGGAGTAACTCGGCTATATTAGAACCCTGCCCAGGCATTTTTCCTTAACCAGGAAATAGAGTAATACCCTATCAGTCACCATTAGCCCTAAGTCTTTTTATTTTAATTTTTTACCTTCTTTCTGGTTTCAGGATTTTCTTCCAAACTCCTATCTAACCGTCCCACAGTCTTCCTAAATAAGAACTTTACCTAGTAGTGATACATTTGTTTACTTTTTGAATGTAAGGGAGACTTACAGTAAAAGAGACTTCCAGACTTAAAAACAGTATTTCATGGTCATTTAAATCACCTTAAAAAGAACGTTTGACTTTTTGTTCTAAGTTTTTTACATGTCTAATCTTTGTACATCAGAACCTTCATTTTCTTCTCTTAGGGATTCTAGAAGTATGAGAACTATACTTTCTTTATAACTGAAAGAACTTTGACAAGACTGTCATAGGATGGTTTGGGAGTGAGACAATGTTGAAGGTAATGTGGGTGATTAAAGTAGCTGCCTCAAAACAGTATTCTTAATCTTAAAATCTATTTTTCTTTATGTTAGTTTCTTTAGTCTCTGAATTTGTACACAGGTTACTATGAATGCATAAATATTCTTTTAACAAGTTTTAAATTTAAAAATTTATTAAATTAAAAAAAGACAAATGGAATGGAAATAAAATTTATTATTTCTGTCTTTGATATCTATTTGGAAATGTGTGAGTCAGGAGAAAAGAAAAATAGCAGGGATATAGTCTATTGTGCAGGCTAATAGTTTACACAGATAAAATACTCATTTCCTTTTAGATAAATGTTTAGGTTGATCCTTTGCAACCCATCCAGCAAGAGAGAAGAAAGGGCGGGTATATTTATAGAAGAAGCATGAATTATCTTGACTTTGTGACTAGACTCCATATGTATATCTGAAGCCTAAACTCGTAGGCCATCTATTCTTTTTAAAAAATTTTTTTAAATAACTGATACAAATACTGACTTGCTAAAGTATTGAGATTTTCAGTCTTCATCAGCACTGACTATACTCTATTAAACTATAGTATAAGTATCGAGTATAGAGTATATTAAACTGGTAATAAACTAGAGTATATTACCAGTGACCATGGTAATTGGTGAAATTTCTTTCTGGGTCAGTGGCTATGCAGCTGACTATTAATTAGCATGGCTAATTATGGAAGTCATAAATGAAAATCCTAAAACTGCCCTAGACAGTGACAATATCAATTATTTGGGTACAGGTAGAAGTTTCTAGTCAGTGTGTTCAACGATAGCCAGAACCTCATGGACTTGGCATGTATTCTCTTTAATTAGCACTTCTGATTGTGTTCTTGAGAACGGATATCATTTTGACAAGCAACTGTTAAAGGGAATTTGCTCTATCTTTCTAGGTCAAAAAGGAATGGAAATTTTTAGTACAGTGTGTACCTTTGAAAACAAATGGGAAAGGATGGTGGCAGGGTTAGGTTAAGAGATGATGTTCCAGTTCCAATTACTATATAACAAATTATCCCAAACTTAGCTGCTTAAAACAACCAGATAGTGCTCACAGATACCTCAGATGGTATGTGGGCTCAATGGCTGGGGGCTGGAATCTTCTGAAGGCTCTTTTACTAGTACTTTGTTCCCTGGGTTAAAATGATTCAAAGATGAGAATTGCCAACTGGCATTTCAACAGATGTGGCTGGCTTTCTGGCTTGGCTTCCTCACAGCTTGGTAGCCTCAGGGTAGTCAGACTTCTTATGTGGTGGCTCAGGTCTCCCAGCACCAGTGAGCAAGATAAAGTTATATCACCTTTTATGATCAACTTAAGAACATACCATCCCTTTCATCGTGTTCTATTGGTCAAAGCAATCACAAGCCTACACAGATTCAAAAGAAAGGAGTTAGATTACTCTTTCGGTGGGGCAATGGCAAAGTCAAATAGTAGAAGAACTTGTAAGACAGGAGCTATGATTGTAAACATCTTTGGAAAATACAGTCTACCACATTTGGTAATAAGAAGATAATCTTTCAAATTTCACAGGATTCCTTGAAATATTTAGGGTTGTTAAAGAACAAAAATTCAACAAAGTAAATTTAAATATCTAATTGGCTTTATTGAATGATACCTGAATTGGACAGCATCTCTGGTAAAAATAAAGGTTCTCCTGAGGAGTTCTACAAAATAAAAGATTTTTATAGCCAGAAAGAAGATAGGACAAAGAAGTTAAAAGAGTAGATTATTTCAGAAACAGTTACTTTCCCTCAGGAGAAGGTCAGGGGTCTTATCAGACAGATTTCATCACTAATGCTGACCAGGGAATTCTAGACAGATGAGTGTAAAATTCCACTCCTGGGATAAGCTGAAATTGCAGTTATGTATTAAATATTGGTGGAGCTTACTACCAATGATCTTATTTTGAGTCTGTTGTTTCTTTTTAACAGAGTGTATTTCCCAAGAGCTAACAGCTTACCAAAAGAGTGGCTAGGTTTACAACTTCAGGAGCTGGCTAAGTACTTTGTCCACAGCTAATCTTCAAACTGGAGAAACACTATTCTCCTTCTTTCAGGGGCCTTCTACTGGTCTAACTGAAAGAAGATGGGATGCCATGATTTGGAAGTTTCATGCGGCCTTGAGAAAAAATAAACAAGAGACTGTTCCCCCTGAGCCCCTATGTGGTCAATCTGACTCTTCAAATCTCACAGCAATAACTCATTCCAAAGCTTTGAGTAAAATCAAGTTAACTGCTGCCTAACATTTAAAGGAAATGCCCTTATCTTCCTGTACAAATGATTTTGTGTTTATGTTTTGGAAAGGCTGTTTAGTCATAAAATTTAGAAGATACCACCTTTCAGATTCTGAGTTGTTTGAAGGAATGAGATAGTTCAGATTTGTACCGTAAGCTGACTTTTAGTACTCTTGGCATAATTTGTTCTGGGAAGAGCTGAAGATGGCCTTAAGCAATCACAATGCCTATCTGAACTGGAAAGAGTTTTCCTCTGCAGTTTTGATGGAAAACTGTTTCTCTTCCTCTCATTAATGTTGTATTTGCAGTTGAGGCATGTTGACCTCTGCCCCAGGCACATTCTGATGCTGGGCTGACGATAACAGGATTGCGCTCCTGAAATTGGATGCTGACCTTGTGGAACATTGATGGGACAGAGATGGCATACCAGGTACCAGCATCACCTCTCTGAGAAAATAGCCCTAGAGGTTTTAAGGGGCTTTAAGACAAGAAGAAAATGATCCTTTCGGCGAGACATCATCTACTATGGGAGAGACCGTGGATATGGAGTTTCTTAGTAACTGGAAAAGTGAGAAAGTCCCTGGTGGAACCGGTGGGGGTGACTCCCAAACATTTCTAGAAGAGCATCCACAAAGCTGGCCTTCATAATGGAGATAGAAATGAATTTTTCTCTGCCTTTGGGTGAGACCACAGGGAGTTCAGAACTCATCTATCCTCATAGTTGGATGAAACTAGAGCTCTGAGACAGAGCCAGGGCCTAGATGATGTGACTGAATTGTGCTCTGTTCAGGCCAAGCTGTTTTCACATCAGACCATGTCTGAGCATGCGGCATCTGTATCAAAAATCATTACAGCATAGGCCCAAATTAAAATATCCCATAAGATATTAATAAAGAACAGATGAGTGGCAACTGTAGTTTGCTTTTCCTCTAATTAGTATTTACATCATTAGTCAGAATTGCTGATTCCATTACAGTAATTGTGTGAATTTAGTTGTTTCTTTCTGAAGGAGGAAAAGAACACTTAATGCACAGGGCTATACAGTATTTTAGGTGCTTTCATGTTTTATTTAATTTGATTTGCATGCCAATTCTGTGAAGTAGGTATGTTATCTTCACTTTATAGAGGAAGAGATTGAGCTTTAGGGATAGTTACTTAAGTAAGTTGCTCAAGGTTACAGCAGTATCTGAACCCAAGTCTTTGTGCTACCGAGTCCACAACACCATTGTATTATACTGGGAGGCAGTACTAGGTAGGATAGGATAAGACAGTGTTTTAAAAGTATGAGCCCTAGAGCCAACTGATTCTAACTTGCATGTGTTAGCTGGGTGACATTCATTAACTCACTTACCCTCTCTATAAAGTGGGAATAATAATAATGCTTCATTAAGTTGTGAGATGAAATTAGATAATATATTTTGAAAATAATTATGGCTTACAATAAGTAGTCAATAAATGTCAGTTGCTATTATAAAGGTATTTCAGATAACTTTTCTGGGACTATCTCAGTTGATTATACAGGGTTGCATTAGTTGACCTGAAGTATAAATAACTCAGTACCACCACCACAATCTGTAGAAAAATGTGTGTCTTATTTTAGTTGAACATTAAAAGCATTTTTGTATAAATTATGCCAGATCCCTCTTGTACAGTGACACCTACTCTTTGTAACCCCATCTTGATTCTTCATGATGGAGACATCAGTACAACCCTTAACATTGTGTATAATTGGGCTTCTCTGGGACTTGAAGGAAAAGGAAGCTAGCGGTTGGCACCAGGTTAACAGAAGTTCAAAAAAAGTTGTCCTCTAGATTAGTGCTCTGAAGAAGAGGTGCACTTGTACTGAGAGTCAGACTCTAGGTTAATTATTAATAACAGGAGATCTTTTGATGGTGATTTTCAGTCAGAGAGCTCTTCACATACAATATTTCCATTTATTGGGGTAATAGTCCACAAACTTTCAGGTGTGTAAGAATCTAGTGATATGCTAGTTAAAACTGCAGACTCTCAGACTCAAACTGTACAAAATTCTGATTCATTAGTTCTGGGTTTAGGCCTAGGACTCTGCATTCTAATAATCACTCGGGAAAACATTGTATTGTTTAGATCTGGAAAAGATGAAGGGATGAGTAAAAAGGCTAGGGGATTAAAAAGGAAATAGGGTTGCATTCTTTTAATGTCAAATGATTCTATTTGTCTCTTTATATTTAATGATATTTTGAGTATCTTAAATTCCTTTTTATAGGATATTCTTGAATATAAACATTCTTTTACCACTCATGTGAAGCCATATCTAGCTAGTCTTCAAATATTATTGGGTGGTGGTGGTTTTTCTCCTATGATATATCTGTCATAGACATTGCTTTTGCTCCCATTACCCTGTTATCCCCCCATTTCTGGCCTTAAGACCTCATACCTAGGTGTATTGGTTAGCTTTTGCTAGATAACAACATACTACTTCAAAACATAGTGGCTTAAAACAACAATGTTTCCTTAATCCATGATTCTGCGGGCCAATAATTTGAGGCCAGGCTCAGTGGGTAGCTCTTATGGTCTTGCCTGAGCTCATTCATGCATCTGTCATCAGCTGGGACAAGTGTTCCATGTGGTCTCTCACCATCCAGCAGGTTAGCCTGGGTTTGTTCACATGGGGACAGAACAGATCCAAATGCAGCAGGAGGGCAAACCCAAGGTATAAATGCTTTTCAAACCTCTGCTACACCACCTTTTCTGATATTCCATTAGTTATGTAGCCCACCGAGATCCAATAATGGGAGGATCCGCCATGACACATTGCAGGGGCATGAATGGAGGGAGAAAAATTTGTGCTCATTTTCACAATCTACTGAATTATCACATCTCCCACTTTGCAAGCTTCTCTGGCTATAAGCTTTTACTGCTCCAACCCATCCTGCTTCCTGCTGCCACATTGATTTTTCTTAAACTCTGCTTTCATCATATTGCATCCCTGTTTACACACCCCAAGAGGCTTTCTCTTTACCCACCTTATCAGCTGTAAACTTTTCTGCCTAGCTCTCAAGGGTCTCTTTAAGCTAGCCTAACTCTAAAAGCAGTGCATAATACAGCGGGGAAAGAACTAGCAGCAGTCAGGGGAGACCTGGACACTAGTTCCAGCTTGATCACCAACTAGCTTTTAACTCTCCAGGCTTTGGTTTCTCCATCTATAAAGTGACAGAGTTTAGATTAAATCTGAGAGATTCTTTTCAGATTTAAGATTTAAGCCGGGTATACCTAGACAGAATTGTTTTCTATTACTCCATAAATATACCTTCAACTCTAGCAAGACCCAGCTTCTTTTTCCCATTGAACATGCCATGTTTATGTTGTTCCTTGTGCTTTCACTCCCCATGTTTTCTCAGTCTGGAATTGCTCATTGTATTCTTCACTGCTTGTTTTTAAATTCTGCCCATTGCTAATCTCTGCCATCCAAATTGGTACTTAATTATATTATCTCTGGTATTGCACAGTGTTTTGATTGTTAGTCTTATCAACTAAATTATAAACTCATTGAGGAAAAAGATTGTATTTTACACATTGACTATGTGTATAGCAGGTATCAAACAAATATTTGTAGATTAATCCTAAATTTCCATCTCGGGTCATAGAAAGTTGGAACTGGCTTAAACCTTTAAAGACAAGTGGGAGGATAAGACTGCTTGGACAGAGGTGGTGGTGGTGGTTCGAAAGGTGGGTAGTTTTATTAAATGTACTCAAGATAAAAGACATGGGGCAGGTGGCATTTAAAATGTATCTGTAGAATTGTTTTTCAGGCTTCCTCCAGCTATCTTGTGATACTGGTTCTCCTCTGTTTGTGTCCTACAGTTTTCATCCTTCTATAAGCTGTCACCATGACCCTGACAAAAGGTTCCTTTACCTACTCCAGTGGCGAGGAATATCGTGGCGAGTGGAAAGAGGGTGAGAGGACCCTTGAGGGGTATCCAGTGATGAACACTTCATTTGGCCAAAGGACAAATACCTCAGGATATATAAACCAACTTTATGAGTCTTCATGTCTGACTCCAAGATTTAATCTGAATAGTGCCTTTCCTTTATTCAATTTTAGGATAATAAAGAAATTAGAAAATACTATTGTTAATCCAACCTCCAAGAGTAAGTTAAATCTTTCCACTTCTCAATTTAAGGTGTATTAACCCTTTTATCTTTTAATGGTATTTTGGGAATTTTATTCTAAATGCTGATGTACTCAGCAGAATAAAATGAATTATTTTTCGTACCCATAAATCAGAAAGTACAAGAATTCATTACAATGACTTGATTCTAGTGAATCTTTTTTATTTTCATTCCAGTGAATCTTAAGAAGTTAAGGGAATTATGGCAGACACTTAAGAGTAAATGATAGTTCATTACATTTGGAAGTATCTATTCATAGGAATGGTAAAATTTTTCTAAGCCTGAGACTATATAGAAAGTAGTTTAAGATGTTCAGTTTCGAAATGTCCTTAAAAGTCCTGTGGGTCCAGGCCTAGCAAGCCAGGAACTTCCCTAAGGGGACTCCACTCCACAGTTATACCACTGAAGAGCACGTCATACTGCTTCCAAATATGTGCCTTATTCTTTTAATGATAAACCTGCAGCTGATGAATTCTTGAGCATCAAGAGAAGAAATTGTGTATATGGGATGTAACCTTGCCTCTGTACATCCCCAGCCTTTTCTCCTGCCTCCAAAACAGCTGCTGTCCCCTTTAATATGACCTTTAGAGGAGAGTCTCTATCCACTCCCTTTACTCTGAAGAGCATTATTGCTCCTTCAGCATCTGGCTGTTTTCTGGTCATTTCTGTGGGTAAACTTAGCTCTGCTGATATGACAGAGCTCAAACCAGTGTTGGCAGTCTGGCTTTTAGGGTTGCACAGTAGTTTCATGATACTAAGTGGTATCCTTTTATGGCAATGTAGTTGAGAGCTCTCAGGTCAGACTGCATCCTGCATTTGCATTCTCGCTTTACCAGTTAATTGCTCTGGAATCTTAAGTTATTTAGCTTCTGTTTTTCTTGGTTTCCACATTTGTTAAATGGGAGTCATAATAATACTGTGCCTGCCTCATAAGGCTGTTATGAGGATTAAATAAGATGATGAATATAAAGTGCTTAGAAAAATTCCTGGCACATAATAAAGGCACTGTTTGCTTTTTTTTTTTTTTTTTTTTTTAATACCTACAGCATCTAGTCTTCCTAGGTAGTCAGTCTCCCATCCAAGTACTAACCAGGCCTGACCCCGCTTAGCTTCTGAGATCAGACGGGATCGGGTTTGTTCAGAGTGGCATGGCTATAGACTGCTATTTTTAAGTGCTCTCTTTCATACTTAGAGAGACCTGCTCCAAGTCTGATTCTAATAGTTGTGAATTAAAGTGGGAAGGTCCCAGGAGCCAGGTCTTCCTGGTCCTGACTCTCGGTAATAGTTCTCTGCCCTGCTAATGTCATTGTTTCTTTTATTTCCTTTGTGGGTGGGGTGATGGGAGGGAGACAAGTCATATTAGACAGTGAAAAGGGACCCTGAAGCTGCCCCAGCCTAACCTAACACTTGTCCTTCTCTCTGCCCAGGCCGCAGACATGGTTTTGGTCAACTGATGTTTGCAGATGGCGGCACCTACCTGGGTCATTTTGAGAATGGGCTCTTTAATGGCTTTGGGGTACTGACCTTCTCAGATGGCTCAAGGTAAGTACTGAGTCATTTCTCTCTCAGCCTTAAATTAGGGAGACTCTGATCTAAAAACAATAGTGGTAAATATCTGCTCAAACTTGAGCTTGTCTCAGACCCTCTGAAATAGGCAAGGAGTAAGTATTAGTTTTCATATTGGTTAATGTATAAATAGATCTGAAATTTGAAATGGCAATACATGAGTGACATCCCACCCCACTGCTGTTCTGTTATTTCTTTGAGATTAAGGCCTCATATCATACAGACTCTCTGACCCTTCTCTGCTGGTTGGGAGTAGGATGGTTGGGGCTCTGAGATAAGTGGAATAAGCTTTGCTCCTTGGCATTAATAAATTACATGTATTGGTAGCTGCTTGATTCAGTTAACCCAGACAGCTCACTACATCCCTAAAGGCTGATATCTTGTGTTTCTGCAGGTATGAGGGGGAGTTTGCCCAGGGCAAGTTTAATGGTGTTGGAGTCTTCATTCGACACGACAACATGACCTTTGAGGGGGAATTTAAAAATGGCAGAGTAGATGGTTTTGGTAAGTTGCAGCCCAGCAGGATACATTACTTCGTTGAGCAAAATATGGGTGAAAGTACACCTTGTCAGTTTGAATCCTCTATGGATGCCCAGCGATCCACAATGATGCATCTATTCACTGAACTTAACCACAGAGCGAGTGCTCCTGAGGAGGGCTGAGAGTTTTTCTCTTTCTCAACCTGTCAAAGTGATCTGAGTCACTAATGCCATCATCACTCTTATATTTCCTCTGTCCCCCTTGAAGGCCTACTGACTTTCCCTGATGGTTCTCATGGAATTCCCCGCAATGAAGGTCTGTTTGAGAACAACAAGCTGCTGCGGCGCGAGAAGTGTTCCGCAGTGGTTCAGCGGGCCCAGAGTGCCTCCAAGTCAGCCCGAAGTCTCACTGCCTAATGCGGGCACTGTGCACCAGGTGACAAGTATTGGGTGAAGCAGATGCCTCACTATTCATTCGAGGTAAACAGATGAATCAGTGTGAGAGGAGATGAGAATGACCTTGGAGCAGAAGCCTTGTGCTGTGTCTCATCACCTGCCAGTCAAGGTTTCAATCACAGAGAGTTCCAGGGACTCTGCAGGCCCTTGCAGCGGTGGCTACCAGTTCTGTCTTTCCCTTGTCTCACTTTTGGTACTGTCCATCCCTAACATGCTAGGTTACCCAGTGCCAACCTGCTGCTGCCTTCTACTTCATTTTCTGACAAGTGATGCAGAATCTCTTCATTCTGCCTATGTTTGGGGCAGATGGTCTTAGCTCCAAATTAGGGCTAGTGTGCTTTGTCCTACCTTGGAGAAATAAGGAAAAAATAGGGGTGGCTTAGATCGTATAGCAGTCCAGTGAAAGTCAAGGCCAGAGCTTTATTGTATGTTACCCCCTCATTTGCTGCTGGTTGGCATCATAGCTCCAGGCTCCACTGTCTGACCAGACTAGTATTTGTGTCTGCTTATTCCCCCTGAAGGATTAAGTAAGAGTGCTATTTCCTCCCTACCTGACTGAAGCTATCTTCCTTACCTGAGTTCCAACAGATACTTTCCATTTGTGCCTCTCTCCTTCCTTAGACATGGGATAGGATCCCTTTATGGGGTAGTCAAGAAAGAAACTTACGTAAGCAGTCACCTTAAAACTTGTATTTATTACTTACTCCAGGGCAAAGGGCAGACATCCCTGAGCGACTTTAGGCCCTACCATGGAGTGAACTGTATCCTTATGGCTGACATGGCTCCTTTCCAGTGGACCAGTAGCTTAGATAGACTTGGATCCATCCTAGGACCACAGTGAACTGAAGGAGCATTTGGTTCACTGTAACTCTTCCACCACGAACCTTGGCCATCAAGATCTGAGGATCAGATCTTAAGTAATAGGATCCCTGCACAGTTCATCATGGACCAATTACCCTGTGACCCAAACACGCCCAACCCCACCCTCAGTCCCTTATCCTCATACTGAATGTCTCCTCAACAGCAGCATATTGTGGTGGAAATTATAACCATGTGCCTCTATTTATTTTCTGAATTGTACTGTAGAAACAAGTGTTTATAAGGAATAAACAAATCACCAGAACTGCCTATATTTAGTTTTCTTGACTTTCTTGCTCTGCCTTCTTATAAATATTAACCCATTTGCTGTTCCTAAAAATTAACCACAGATGGGGTCTTGGGACTGATGCTGCACACTTTACTACATAATATCATCTAATTTTCAAAACCTCTGCAAGGTAGGAGCATTAAAAAGAAATCAGACAGGCTTAGGTTGCCAAAACTAGTAAGTAGCAGAGCTGGATGGGATTTGTATTCCAGTCTTTCTGATATCAAAGCATTTTCCACTGTACTCCCCTCATCCTGAGTGTCTGAGTGTCCAAGTCCTGAGACCAGTAATTGTCACCCCTGCCAGGTTACCTTAGGTAAGTCCCTCTTGCCTGGTTTTCCTTTCTTTATACATTCCCCTGCCAGGCTTGCCCTTTTACATGCCTGATCTTACACAGCCCTGGGAGAAAGGTGCTATTGCAATTCCCATGTTACAGATGAGGCTCAGGGCTTTTCCAGAATCTTATGTAAGCCCAGGGGCTGAGCGCTATACCACCAGTACACTAGCCTGCCTCCCTAGACCTAACCTTTCGCCTCATTGCTAAACCTGATTCTCCTCTGAGTTCATATCCTCTAGAAGTTGCCTATGAGAAGAGTTCCAGATGCTAAGTGCCAAGTTTCAGTGCCAGCCAGATGCCCAGTTTCAGTTGAAGAGTGATACTTTTTATATTACTTTTTATATTCTCCCCTCTAGCCTTTGCCCTAAACCAGCAATCTGTTTACCTTTATTTTTCATCAGAGTAATTTTAAAAAATTCATCTTAGGTTTTCTGCCACTTGTCAGATAACACTGAATAAGGTTTAACCTTTTGATTAATTAGCTAAGTGTTTCTAAATACGTCAGTTGAACCTTTTGGCCTCTTTCCTGTCCCATTTAAAACTTCAGTAAATATTTTCCTAGGCCACCTCTGATTTAATACCTGTTTGTTCAGTATTGTTAGGGCCTCTCTCAGAGCTGGGAAAAAGTAGATCTTGAGAGCTAAATTTGCCTTTAGGTAGGTTCTTGGTATCTGGATAGGAAACAAGATCTGCATAGCAGTGGAGTGTTAATCTATACAAAACCACACTAATTAAACTTATTAAACTTTATTGCAATAACAAAGTAATTGTTTTTAACAATAAAAGCAAAATGCCTATAGGTAAGAAGATGATCCTGTCTCAGGCCAAGCTCCCTTCTCTAATGTTTCAGACCTGGGTTGACTATAGTAGTCTTCTAGAATGTAACATTTATCCACCAGGTGTCATTATTTACCAATTCTGGTTGTGTCTGTATACTCAATGGTTGAGATCAAAGCTAGAGACAAGAATATGAGATGAATCAAAATGGACTTAGGAAAGGGCACTGGCTGGAATGCATTTCCGGGGCCTTTTAAAGACCAGTGACATTTTTCTGATCAAGTTTCCTAACCTACCACATCCCCTGGAAGGAGCCAGAGCTTGGGTTCTTAGTGTAGTCCTGGCTTCCCTTTGCATTGTGCTAGACTCAGGCTTGTATCCTCAAGTTGAAGTAGAGCTCCCTTCCAACACTAGCCTTCCTGTGCCCAGCTGCCCCCTACCCTTGCCCTCTGGCTCCTGGCTCTTGGCTCGTGTGTCTTGGGCATAGGAAAGCACAGTAGAGGGACAGGCAATTCTCTAGTGACCCAGAGTTTAAGATACAAATCTAATGTCACAGGGCTGTGAAAATAGGAGATGAGTGTGCATGGTAGTGCCTGCTAAGAGGCACCTGGAGGACCAAAGTAGGAAAAGGAGCCTCGAACCCTCATCCCCTCATATTCCTCTTTGGGCTGCAGGTGCAAGGCAGGAGCTGAGATGGGCTCAGGCTGAGCATTTCCCCCACTTGCCCTCAGAGCCAGCCATTACTGGTGAAATCCACACGTAGCTCCTCTTCCTCTGCAGGGCTCAGCTCCTGCAAGGGTGCCCGGCAGGGGCCTCCATGGTAGCCAAACCAATCCATGGTTTTCTTCACCCCTGGGATCCCGAAGCGCCGGGTCACCTGAGAATCAGGGCATGTCAGAAGAGACTGAGGAATCCTTGTGCAGGTACACCCGGGACCCAGACTTGTGTCACTTTCAGAAAGTTATAGTTACAATTCTCCTCCCTGATAAAATAATTAGGAATACAGATTGAGAGGCCAGAAGGCAGCCTAGCAGTAGGGAATGCAATGCCAAAACCTCAATTAAGAAGGCACCTCTTCAGAGGAGAGAAAGAGCAATCGGGGACCATTTTTATAAACAATATAAATGTCTGACCAGTGTACTGTATACTTGAAACTAACAATAAAAATTTTTTTGAAAATAGAGTAATTAAAAAAAGAAGAAGAAGAAGAAGAAGAAGATGGTGCTTCTTTTGATTTTAAGAGAAAAATCTACCCCATGGAGAGGAAAGTGGCATTCAGTCCTCATTCTGCAATGCGAGAAGGCAGCAATCCTGTGGTTTGGGGCACTAGGACATCACCGGTTTGCAGCCCAGTTCCTTGGAACCTGATGGGCACACCAGGCCTAAGAAGTCAGGCACAGCCCAGACCTATACTGATCCTATAGCAGGGTCCCCCACCCACCCCATAGCTCCTTCTTGACGCAAACTCTGAGTGCTCTCAGGGGAAAGCCAGTGCATCATTGTCCAAAGAGGTTTCAATAACCTCTTTGTATAACTTTCTATCATTAACTTATTAGCTCTGAGCAAGTTCTCTTGCCTAAAAATGAGGGGGCTGGATAACAAGACCTCTAAAGTCTTTTCCACTGTCATGAGGGACATTAAGGCTATTGTCGTAATTTAAAAGCATGCGTGGAGTTTTACAGAAAATGAAGCATCAAGTTTCTTTGCTTTTAACATAGCAACTGGTTATTTTATACTGATCAAAAGTGTTAGATAAATCTTCGACTCCCAAAAAACTAAAAGAGTAATCATTACTTAATAAAGTTTTATTTGGAGAGAAAGTAAAACCTTGGAAGTATGGGCTTCATGAAGGATAAAAATAATTTTTTAAAAAGTTGTGATAAAAATGTTGATTGACTAATAACTGTTCACCACTAGAGACCAGTAGGCTTTAGCAAGCCTCCTCCCAGGCTTGGCCCCAGCCAGCCATGCTGTTCTAATAACCTGGGCAATTCACCCAAAATGAGCAGGGTGGGAAAGACATAGGGGAGAGCATGGACACAAGAAGTATCTAAGAGAAAAGCTTTCTCCCACCATAGTTGCCTGAAGATCTCTGATTTGTCCCTCTTCCAACCCTGAGAAAGGATCTAGTGCTTTGGTGGTAAAGAGTGGAAAGTCCTAAATATAGCAGGGGCAGAAGGCCGGCTGGGTGGGAAGGCCAGGAAAGGACATTATGTTCAAGCAGGGAAGGAAAATAGGGTGACATCAAGCTGCTCTTGGGGTGGCTGAGCCTACAGCCCAGGCAGCAAAAAGGTGTCCCAGGAATTCCTGAGTATATGCCCAGAGCTGGCACTGGAAGGGGCACAGAGTGAAGGGTAAAGCAGGATGGCAGGCAGAGAGTTGGAATCCTCTCTTCCCAAGGGGCAGCCCAAACTGCTTCACATGTAAAACGAGTTGATAGCAACACCTACCCCGTGTCACAAGAGAAAAATGTCACTGTGAGACCAGACCCTAAGAGCCCTGGGATCTACTTAATGTCCTGTCTTGGTGGTATGCAGATTCTGGGACCTTCTGTCTGCACGTGGTTGGGAATGGGAGAGCAGAAGTCCCACCCCAGTGGAATGTCCAGTACAGCCTGCACCCTGATGGGGCTCAGCTGAAAGGCCCTCATTTTTACGGTTCTTACTTCCTATTTATAGAGCATCCCATCCCAGGAGAACCTTCACACCCAAGGAGACTCATGCTTGCCTCCTCAGCTGTCCTTTTTCTACATCTGAGTTAATCTGCCCCTTTGAGGTAAAGATGTAAACTGTGAAGGAGGTCTGGAGCCTACCCACCCTTCACCCAAACAAAAGTATTGCTTAGCTCAGTCTGGGACTATCATCTCCAGTGTAAAACCTAAGGAGATCCCAAAAAACTTAGTCATCAAGGTAAATAGTTAATGCAAATTTTTTTAAATCAAAACCAATGCAAAAATATTTATAATGAACAAAAATGTCAAAGTTTTAAATAAAAACAGGATTCAACAGAGCCAAGTAAGTAAGGCAATAAGGCCCCTATATAAATGTTTTGTGCATTTTTTAATGGCTAATTTTGTTTTCTAGAAGTAGATTTGCAGAAAAATTGTTTTGATAAGCTTGCTTCCATTAAAGCCAGGGAAGTACAGTAAATTACAATAAATTATTTTTGGTATAGATAAAATATTTAAAACTAATGCTGTGAGTTTTAATATACCTACCTTTAAATTTTTCAATATTTTTTTCAACTACTTTAATATTCTTGGGGTGGAGAAGAATCACCATTTGAAAAACTAGAGCTTCCACTTCCAAGAAGATGGAATAGATGTACTTTTTCCTATTTCTCCCAATCAGTACAACTAAAAACCCCTAGACATTACATAAAAACTTTCGAACAGCAACCGCTCTACTTCAGCCAGCCCCCACTGAAAAAACTGTGGCCCCACCCTCATCCAGTCCAGTAAACCTGAATTGGAAGCCAGAACTTCTACCCCCAAACTCAGTACTAAAGAATGTCCCCATCCACTAGAGATGGTTTCAGAACTGGCTTAGTGAGAAGAGTCACAGCGTTCACACTGCCCGCCTTTAAGGAGCCCATCCCCCAAAGGCACACTCATGATGTCAGCAGAGGCCACATGGGAGAAGTAGGAAGGCACTCCCACCCTTTCCAGCCAGGATGGTATCAGTAGAAGCCTAATACAGAGCCCAGTTGCAGAGCTGTAATTTATTTTTTAAAACTCCCCCAAAAGAAATCTCCAGGCCCATATGGTTTCACTGGAGATTTCCTAGAAATGTGTAAAGAAGATTTAATACCAATTCTGCACAGTCTCTTCCAGATAATAGAAGAGGAGAGAACATTTCACAATTGATTTATGAAGCTATTTTTACCCTGATACCAAAATCAGACTAAAGCAGTACAAAGAAAAAGAAAAAAAAGACGACAACATCATGAATATAGACAGAAAAGTTCTTAATAAAAATGTTAGCAAATGGAATTTAGCAATATATAAAAAGAGTTATATGCCATGACTAAGTGGAATTTAGTCCAGGGATGCAAAGTGGAATTCAGTCCAGGAATGCAAAAATTCTAAAATTACTAATGTTATCCACCACATTAATGGACTAAAAGGAAAAAAAAAAAATCACATGATCATGTTAATGGAGAAAAACATTTGACAAAATCTAACACCCAGTCATGATTTTAAACTAGAATAGAGGGGGAACATCCCCAACTTGTTAAAGAGCACTTACAGGAAACTATAGCTAACATTATCCTTAATGGTGAAAGGCTGAATGTTGTCCTTTAAGATCAAGAACAGGGCAAGGATGTCCACTGTCACCACTCTTATTCAATATCATGCAGGAAGTTCTAGTCAGTGCAATAAGGCAAGAAAGGAACTCGAATACATGTAGACAGAAAAGAAGAAATAAAACTTACCCTGTCTGTAGATGATATAATTGTCTATGTAGAAAATCCCAAGGAATCTACCAAAACACTCATACAACTAATAAATGAGTTCAGTAAAGTCATACGACACAAGATAAACATGAAAAAATCAATTGTGTTTCTATATACTCCCATGAACACATGAATAGTAAAATTAAAAGTACAGTACCATTTATAATCACTCAAAAAATGTGAGCCCCTTAGGTGTAAATCTCTCAAAACCTGTATAGGACTTGTTTGTCAAAAACTGCAAAATGCTGTCAAAATAAATCAAAGGAGGTCTATGTAAATGGAGAGACATACTACATTCAAGGATTTGAAGACAACATAGTAAAAATGTCAATTATCCCCAAATTTGTATACAGGTTTAAGACAATTTATATCAAAATCTCAGCTAGGGTATTTGTAGATATACATTATTCTAAAATTTATATGGAAAGGCAAAGGAATTAGACTAAAACAATATTGAAAATAAAAAGAACCAAGTTGGAAGAATCAGTCTATCTAATTTTAAGATTTATGATATACCTACAGTAATCAAGTCTGCATGGTATTGAAGAGGAATAGATCAATGAAAAGAATAGGGAATCAAGAAATAGACCTACACAAATATGCCCAACTGATTTTTGACAAAGGTGCAGAAGTAATTCAATGGAGGAAAGATCATCTTTTCAACAAATGCTGTTGGAGCAAGTGGATATAGCGGGGGGGAAAATCTCAATCTAAGGCTCACAGTTTATACAAAGATTAACTCAAAAAGAGTCACAGACTCATAAAATGCAAAAACATAAAACTTTTGGAAAAAATATAAGAAAATCTTTACAATCTAGTGCTAGGCAAAGTGTTCTTAGACTTGATGTCAAAAGCATAAACATAAAAATGGATAAATTAGACTTTATCAAAGTTTAAAAATTTTTTCTCGGCAAAAGATATATTAAGAGACTGATAAAACAAATTACAGACTGGGAGGAAATATTTGCAAACCACATATCTGACAAAGAACTAGTATCTAGAAGATACAATGAACTTCCAAAACTCAACAGCAAAAAAAAAAACAATCTGATTAGAAAATGGACAAAAGACATAAATTAATGTAAATTTCATCTAACAGCATATATAGATGGTAAATAAATACATGAAAAGATGTTAAACAGCATTAGCCATAAGAGATATGCAAATTAAAACCACAATAAAATGTTACTACACACCTATCAGAATGGCTAAAATAGAAAATGGTCACAATATCAAACACTGGTGAAGATGGAGAAAAACTGGATCACTCACACATTTACTCTGAAGTAAATGTAAAATGGTACAGCCACTATGGAAAACAGTTTGAAGTTTTTAAACAAACGAAACATGCAATCATCATTGAACCCAGCAGTTGTATATTTATCTCAGAAAAAAATGAAAATCTGTGGTTACACAAAAACCTACATATAAATGTTCATAGTAGCTTTTAATAGCCAAAATTGGAAACAACCAGCTGTCTTTCAACAGGTGAATGGTTAAAAAAGCTATGGCATGACCATATCATGAAACACTACTCATCAATAAAAAGGAACTGACTATTGATGCATGCAACACCTAGATGTATCTCTAGAAAATTATGCTGAGTGAAAAAAAGACAATTTCAAAAGGTTATAGACTATCTGATTTCGTTTATATAACAGTCTTAAACTAACAAAATTATAAAATGGTGAACATATTTATGGTTGCCATAGGTTAAATAGGAGGTGGGGGCAAAAGGTGAGTGTGGCTATAAAAGTGTAACATGAGGGATCTTTGTGGTGATGGAAATAGTCTTGACTATATCAATGTCAAAATCCTGATTGTAATATTGTTATCACTGGGGGAAACTCGGTAATGGATACATGGAATCTCTCTGTATTATTTTTCACAATTTCGTGTGAATCTATAATGATCTCAAAAAGTTTAATTTAAAACATGTCTATAGGGACACACATTTTCCTTTTTGCCTCAGACTCCAATATGGCTCTGCACAGCACTGTCTGGTACTTGAGAGGCCTTCCTTCTTGGCTCTTCTTGACTTGCCCAGAACAGAAGTGGGGTACACAGTCTGACTAAAGACAGAACTCTCCTGGAAAATCTGGGTTCTGAATACCTGCAGCCTTCCAACTCCTCCCTTACTTCTCTCAATCATTTGTTTTTTCCAGGACCTGGCCCCTTGTAAAGCTGGTATCAAGACCCATGGTCCTCTCCCTCTCTAAGTAAGGTTCCAGAGTAACTTATGTCACAGTCACTACAGCTGTCAGTCTCAATGCATATTCCTGGGCCAAAAGGATTTTAACAAGCTCCCTAAATGAATTCTAATGCACACATAAGTTTGAGAACCAATGGGGTTCAAACTTGTCTGAGGTCAAGATTTTGTGAGGAGGCACAAGAAGTTCTCACACTGGAATGTTCTCTAAAAGGACTTTCTGAAAGGGAAGAGATTGATTGGGACCCCTGTGCCCACCATAGCTCCTGCTCCAAAGAGTACGTAGATCACCACCCCTTTGCCCTTTGCTGCCATTGCTGGGAGCTCACCGCAGTGTTTGGCTCAATGAGGCGGTGCTGTAGCTTCTGGGCATCTTCCCATTGCCCTGTGAGGCAGAGTCGCTCCAGTTGGCACACCTGAGGCCCCAGGACATTGGCTAGGGCACACACGCCCCCCACAGCTCCTGCCCCAGAATAACATGCAGAACGTCAGCCAGAGCCTCTTCTCACAGAGAATCACAGACCCTAGTCTCCAGCACCCCTTCGTTCTGGGGTGCTAGGATGTGGATTTCTATGCCATGACTGGCCACACCAAAGGCATGCTCTGTAAGTGCACAGAGTACAAAGAGAAAAGCTGCCAGCATATTCCAAGTAGAATCCCTCAGGCTGAGGGGAAGGGAGCAGAGTCTGAAGGCTAATTCAAAGACAGTTTCTTCCTTGCACTCACCCCTATCCCCAAAGTAAAGTCCTAACTGCCAGTTGACACCTCCATACTCCACTAGCTCCCTGACTTACCAGTCCTGGAAGTGGGTGGAGTGGATGGGAAGCCTTTGCTCTTCTGAAATCTTACTCTCCGGTAAATGCAGCCTGAGACAGCAGTGGGGGTAGGGTGTGGGAATGGAAAGTGCTCTGTGCACAGTGAGGAAATGGGGCATTTCCTCTCGTTAGCTGCATGAACTTGGACAAGTCATAGATCCTTCTGGTCCTTGTTCTCATTTGGGCAAGGAAAGTAGGCTGACTGTGATCTCAGAGGACCCTACCACTTCTACCGGCCTATGAGTGAAATGGTAAGGCTAGTTAGGAGTGTTCCTAAGTGGCCTCAAGACTGGACAGAGAGTAGGCAATTTGGAATGAGCTAATCTAGCTGACATTTATTGAATATCTACTATGTGCTAAGCACTATGGCAGACATGGGGCCGATGCTCTATAATCCTCATGACATCTCTCTGCTTTCCCAAGCAGAAACTCAGGCCCAGAGAGGTTGAGTATTTTACCCAGTGATAAACAGCAGAGCTGAAATTCCACCTCAGATCCATAGGGCATCCAGACTGCGCTTTTTCCATCTATCCTACTTTTAGGAACAAGGCTTATATGGGTCTCCTGCACTTTAGATTGTGACAGGACAAAGGGGAGATGTGCAAGGACCTAGACAACAAGCCAAAGTCTGCAAAGACCAGAGAGAACCTACAGTATGGGAAAAGTAACTCACATCTGTACTCACTGGGTCTTCAGCTGCAGGAGCTTCCCTCACCCTCCCTGCCCTTCCTGGGATCACATCCAACTTGAACCCAAGGACCTTGACCACAAACAGACAAGAGCAGTTGGTTTAATGGTGACATTCCTGGACTGGAACAGAATCTGGTCAGGCAGCTGAAGATCCCTGGCCCAACCCTGCAGGTCTGACCATGCTGGCCTGGGACCAGGGAGAGCGAAAAATGGATTGCTGACTAGAAGGGAGGGCCCCAAGGCCTCAGAGGATTTACAAAGTGAGGTTAGAGGACCTAAATTTGCCACCTAAGCAAGGAGCTCTGGACTTAGAGCAAATCGTAGACATCCCTACGACAGGCCAGGGATTGTACGCAGCCAGACACCCTCTGGGGTCACTCACAAGCACCCAGTGTTCAGATAAACAAGTGGTGTGCTGGACTTTTGAGGTTTTGGAGCAGGTAGGCGAGCAAAGTCCTTCTACATACCCAGCCATGGCCCTCACTGTCTCTTCCAGCAGACCCCAGCTCCCTGTGTGTATCTGAGTCACCCATCACAGTATGAGAGCAGCAGGAGGCATACCCATGGCATAGCTGGCCATCAGAAAGCCAGCTGATCCAGCCAACACTTGGAAATCCTGCCTCTTGGTCTTGTGAACCATCAGCCCGATTCTGGTCACCTGCAACAGCAAACCAGGTATGAGTGGGCCCCAGAGCCTCAGGCTATCCTGGGTGGAGGCTGGGCCAGTGCAGGCAAACAAGAGCCCAGACCCCAGAGAGATGCTCCAAAGTAGCGATGAAGCCCTGAGAGCCCACATGACAGAGAGAACCCAAACAGGAGCCCAGGACTGAAGCAGGTCCCAGAGCGGCCCTAAAGTTGATAGCAAAAGAAAAGAGGAAGTTGTCTCAGCCAGGAACTGCTGCCACTCACATCACCACTGCTCTCCTTGATGCCAGCAATATTCGGGTGCTGGGAAAGTGTGACCACAGTATCTACAGGCAGGTCCAGCCCTGTGTTGGCTGGGACACTGTACAGCACCACGGGAATTGGAGAGAGGTCAGCAACCTGAGGGATGCAGAAAGGAGAGAGAGCAGCTACCCAGGTCCAAGGAGCCCGGGGCACCGCCCTCCACCACCTAGTCCAGGCCTGGGCTCCCTGGACAGGCCACCTCCTAGACTAGAAGTCACAGCGCTACATGCCTGTAAGCAGTAATAGCAGGTATTATTCAGTGAATGCTTTCTATGTGCCAAGCATAGTCCTAAGTCTTTTATGTTTGGATCAAATTTAATCATCACAATAACCCTATGAGGAAGAGACCTCCCTTTTGAGAGGGGAGGAAATGGAAGCACAGCTTGGTTAAGGCAGCCACCCAATGTCACACAGCTGGTACACGGTGGCATCTCTCCCCTTCCCAGAGCAGCTGTTTGTGGGAAGTAGGCCTTCCCAGCTTCCTTCCCAGCTTCTCCGTCTCCTTTCCCAGGCAAAGTCTCCCCCTCATCCAGCCTCCTCTCGGTTCCAGGCCTCAAACCCACTCCCACCCCTCACACCCACCTTGGTGTAGTGGTGAATGAGGGCAGCGCTGCTCATGCGGCCACGATAGTAGCAAGGGGTCACCACCATGGCAGCATCAGCCCCCACCTGGGCCATGCTCACAGTCATCTCCACCGTGGCTTGAGTAGCTGCAAGAAGAAAGAAGGTCTTTCTTACAGGCCATGGACGGTGAAAGCAGGAGAAAGAATGACTGAGCAAGGACCATGAGACAAGCAAGAGGTACAGAAGAGACAGAGTAAGTAGACTAAACCCAGCCTCAGGGCCAAAAAGCCCTACCCCAGCCGCCTCTACCCCAGGGCCCAGAGCATTGTAGCCTCACATTCACAGCCAGAGCCGGCTAGTAGGAGCTTGTTCTTGGGCATGGCCTGGCGCACGCGGCTCACCACCTCCAGACGCTCACTGCTGGTCAGGTAGGGGAACTCGCCAGTGGAGCCCTGGACCACGAAGCCTGCAAGAGAGGCTCTGTCGCAGCGAGCCTTATAACTTAGCATCCTCTCACAAAGCACCAGGACATTGGTGTTATACTCATTCAGGTTATTACCTCCCCAATACCATATTTATCACACATTTTCCTCCCATGTTTGTCCTGATGCAGCCAGAATGTTTTACCCAGTTGCAATGACAGCGTTTACACCATTTTTGTTGTTGTTGTTTTAATGAACTGTTTTAGTGACACCCAGGAGAATAAATATTATTGTAATCTATGTGAGTGTATCCAGCACCCATGGCAACCCTCTCCTGGTCACCTCCTCTTCCTCCTCTTGCCATCCTGACTTGGGTATTATTGTTCCCATTCACATCTTTATACCCTTAAGACATGCATGTGGATTTGTAAATAAGATATGATATGGTTCTTTTTTTTTTTTATGCCTATAGCACCTGGTATTCCTAGGTGTGATATGGTTTTTGTCACTTGGTATTTTACAGAAATGGAATCAAATTTATATATCTTTCTCAGTTTGCTATTTTTGCCCAACATGTGTTTTGAGTTTTGTCCATCACAGGACATATAGCTCTGATTCATCTATTTTTCATTGCTGTGTAATATTCTATTGTGAGCTTAGGCCACAATTTACTTTTCTTTCTCTGAGGACATTTAGAATGTTTCTTTATTTTTGCCAAACAATGCTGAAACAAACATTTTCTTTAGTCTTCTGTGCCCATATCTGTTTCCCTACAGTTTAGATACTGAGGCGTGTAATTGCCAAGTCACATGTAGGTACATCTGCACATGCCAAATGTCACCCTGATTAGCCAGTTCACACCCTCTCAGCACATAGAAGAGTCTGCCAGTGCTCACTCATGCCCACATGGGAATTATCAGCATTCATTTTTGCCAAATTTCTGGGTGGAAAGTGACATCTGATTATTTTATTTTGCATTCTCCTGTTTTATCAATCATTAGAATGGTTTCTAAAATTACCAGTTAAAGGTGTCAATTCATATTTATGAGAGACCAGCAGAATTACTGATCTTTAGCAGAATCTGAAGGCAATGTTTGTAAATCATTTTCCTCTCCACGGTTTTCATTTAACTTTCTCTTTCCATTTCTTTCCTTTCTCCTCTTTACCCCATTCCACTCCAAAAATATTTTTCTTCAGTAGTTGACAAATATAGAAACAATAAAACAAGATTATTAATAAATAGAAAGTGGGAAGAAGGAAAGAAAATAAAGCTGGGAATGATTGATTGCAAAACCCCCGTCATACAGTGTGAGTGATGGGCCATGGATTTGATTTGGAGCTTCCTGACAGTCAAAGCTAAAAGGGAAACATGGTCAGCCAGCAGATATGTAGAACTTGAGATAAAAGCAAGGCAGCTGCCCTAGAGAAACACAGAATTTCCTGGCACTGGGACCAAGGGAGATTGTTCCCGTGAGTCATCCTTCAGGGGACACAGTGTGATGTAGAGTCAACTTTACACCATGAACCTTTTCCATGCTGTTCATGACATCATGAGAATCCACTGGGTAACTTGCCAGAATAGCTCACTGGGTACTTAGCTTTTTTTTTTCTTTCCAGTTTTTTGCCTTACTAACACTGCAGGGAACATTTTGAGGCAAATACCTTTCGGCTTCTGTTGTATTGCCTCCTTGGGAGAAATTCTTTCAAGTAGGGCTAGGAGCTGCTGGTAAGAGCCTCCTTCTCTCTTGCTACCTATGGCCCAAGTGCTTTCTCAATGGGTCATCCCCATTCACAGAGCCGCCAGCTCCTGAGAGGGCTCCAGTCCAGCCATGATTGGACCAGCACTCTTTGATTTAGAGATCAAGCTTTTGATGCTTCCACTATTTAAATGCCAAGGACATCTCTCTTCCTAACCCTGCCTGCCACCCCTAATCAAAGGGGACCAAGGTGGGTTCTTGCTCCAGCCACTTCTTCAACCACAATCATTCACCCAAGTCCCCTACCATTCTGGTGGTCAGTTCCAGAGGCCCCTAGGCCCCACTGGTGAACCTGGCTGAAATAGCAGGACAGCTGGACCTTGCAGTCTGGGGCAGTGAAGCAGGTTCTTGTGTTTAAGGCATCTAGTGGCCTCTTCCTTGTCTCATTTAAGGGAGCATGTGACTCAGGCCTGACTCCCAAGAGGGAAGAGATGCCAGTTGGGGAAGGGGGAGAGAGGTAGAGTCAGGGAAGATTCAAGGTACCTCTGGCTATTGAACCAGGCATATTACATCTCTGAGTCACCATTTCCTCTTCTATGGGATGACAATAAAATCATTTCAATCCTACCTTAGAGAGCTATCTTAAAAGCACAAAGAAGAAAATGTACAGAAAGTACTTTGAAATCTGTGAACCGATATGGTCAAGAGCCCCCTCTTTCTCCTTGGCTAGATGTTCAGTTTCAGGCTTGATGTGCCTGTGCTTGTATAGAGAGAGAACTAGAGGAGAGGAAAAGGCCAAGGTCCTGGATGGGTTGGGAGGGAGAAAAATGAGGGGTAGAGAAGCACAGATCAGGGCAGTAGAGCAGTCAGATGCATAGGCTCTGAAGCCAGGGGAGCCCTGGTTTAACTTGTAGTGTGGCCTCCTCACTAGCTATGAGGTCTTGGGCAAATGGCTTAACCAAACCTCAGCTTCATCAAGTGAAAAATGAGGATAATATTAGTACCCTCCTTAACGAGTTGCTGTGAAGCTGGAATGAAATACTACTTGTAAAGTACTTAGAATAGAACGTGGCACTCAGTAAGTGTTAGCTGTGATTACTATAGAGTCAGGAGAAAGTGCTCAAGGCTTACACTAGGAGGGTGGCAGTTTTCAATTTGAAGAGGATGACTAGTGTGGGAGGGGAGGCTGTACTCTGACCTCTTAGGCCTATTCCAGCTGTAAGATGAAAGAGGATCATTTCAAAAGCTACTCCTTCATGGTTAAACTGGCTGTTCTGGGGAGCTAGAGAGGCCTGAGAAGGGAAGTGGGCATTTGGGGCTGGGGATGCACAAGCAACATGGAGACTTATTGTGGCCAAAAGGAATCACAGTCTCTCACTGTTATATCCCTTGATCTATCATCATTGTTACCTCCGCTGAGAAGTCTTCCTGAAATGCCTCCACTGGACATCTCTCTTCTGAACTTCTATTACCTGTTCCTTATCCTCAGTTGCCTACTCAAAAATGCACAGAGATCCTCAGAACTCTTGAATCTACCCTACACCTGTCTATGGGATTAAATTTTCTCAAACTAGCTTCTGCTGTAAAAGGAAAAAATTGGACTGGATGGTTTCCTAAGTCCTCCTGGGCCCTAGGCTTTGAAGTCACTTTTCTGGTTTCTCTTACATTTTGTCTGTCTGTAAGTGTGGCCCTACAGCCAAACTGTCAAGGTCCCCAGACACACTGTCACCTTCCTGCCTCTGCCTTTGCTCATGCTGTCTCCCTTCTGCCTGGAACACCTCCCTGGTTGCAGCCCCTCGAGTGCTGCAAGGGCCACAAAACCTCTCTTCAAGTTTCCTTCCCTTTGCATTCCGCGGCATTTTGTCTTCCTTACATAGTACTTGCCCTTCTTTGCCTAGAATCATCAAGGTCAGGAATGGTGTCCCCTTCATTTGTGGCCTCCTCTGTGATACCTTAATACACTGCCTATTGAGGTATGTGTTGACAATTTGTCATGTAAAAGAAAAATTGTCCCAAATTGGTCTGGAGTAGAACTTTTGTGTGATGTAATTCATAATCCTCCATTGGGAAGAAATGAACATTTCTGACAAAATGTTTAAACAATTTCCTGGTGAGCTTTAATGGAATTAAGCCCTGATCTGAGAAATCAGCCACCCTCCCAGCTGACACTCAGATAGGAGTCTAGTGGCTATTTACGACTCTTTGTATCTAGTCTAACAATGATTTAACCATTCTCTTTTCTTACCAGAAGTATATACTTGAGTTGGCTGCTTAGAAGCCATTTTTCTTACAGCACAACTGTAATAAAGCTTTGACATAAATAAGTTGTCTGAAAACTTTTTTGACTTTTAATTTTGAACTACTTTTAAATTTATAGAAAAGTTGTAAATATAGTACAGGGGATCTCCATACATTTGCTCACCTAGTTCCAACCACCGATAATGTTACACCTAACTACAGCACAATTATCAGAAAGAGAAAATTAACCTTGGTACAATACTAACTACAGATTTATTTGGATTTTGCAGTTGAAACATTTTTAAAGTGAGGATTCCAAAGTCATAATTAGCTCATCTTAAATTTTATGTAATAAGCTTTTAATAAGGGATTTAGGTCTTCCAAGTAAATGCGTTCATTTTATGCATTTTAACTATCACTTTTAAAAGCCAAACCTCAGCCCTTTGCTTTTAGTCTGATTAAGCAGCCTCCAACATTTTCCAGTGTGACTGACCCCAATTAAGACTTTTATTATGAAGTATTTAAAATATACATATATCAGCATTTATGTAAAGTCACTTATTAGTAATATAAAAATACTCAAATATTTCCAACAATGCACCATAAAATCAATCAATAACATTTAGGGTGTTTATAGATTTATCCAACCTTTGCAATGATTCTGGGTACCTTCTCCCTGGAGTTTGAGGCTCACAGATTGAGAACCATTTGTAAACCCATAATAGATGCAAACAGTAAGAAATTTCTATGTTAAGGGGCCACTGGGGGTTAGACAGTGCCATGTAGCTGACTTCTCCCAAGTTCCCCAGGGGAGACAGTAGCATCCCTTTAACTGCCCAACTGGGGGGTTACTTCTTGCCCCAGAAATGGCTCCTTGGGACCCCAGAAGAGGAAGTAGAGAGAGTCCCAAGCTTGCAGGAGGGCACAAAAAATGTCAAGACATGTGGGAAGAGGATAAGGATAAGCATGAGAGAGGTGAACCCATCTGGTTTCACTGGAGTCAGAATAGGGCAGGGATTTGGGATTAAAGTCAAGCAAAAAGGGAGCTCTAACCCCAGTGATATCACTTACTGTCTATACTATCTCAGGCATATTACATCTCTGAGCCTCAGGTGCCTCATCTGCAACATGGACAGAACAAAATACCTCCTTCATGGGGCTATGCTGTAACACTTAACACAGAACATGACATATATTTAAACAAACAAACAAACAAAAAGAGGGAGCTGCTGGTAGTACTAATATAAGGAGAGAGAGTATATAGCACAATAGCTCTGAAGATGGGGGGCGGGCACTAAAACAGATCCCAGTGGGGCTCCAGGGAGCAAAGTGGCAGGGAGAACTGCATTGTGGGATGCCACATGATGGAGAAGCCATAGGGTGAGGATGGCACCAAGAAGATAGGGACCTATATCCCACTCCATCTACTAACTCACCTCTAGAAGTCACCTCTAGAAGTCCATCTCATCTCCCTCCCCCAATGCTTGGCTGCTTTCTCCTTCTCTGACAACAGCAGGTTGGTGGGTGGGGTGTCCCCTGGAAATATTCCATCCCCAGAACTTGAGAACAGGGGAAGCCATTTTATGGTTCCTCAAACCAGCCCAGTGAAAAGGCCCCAGGCCAAGGCCTACACAAAGAGGACTGTGGGAGGAGGAACCCCCTCCCCCACCACTGCCCAGAACTGAGGTTGGCCACAGAGACCCCAGACTCAGATTGAGGGTGTACAAGGCTTTATTGGCTTAGTTCCAGGCATGTGGCATCAGCTGTTCCTGGGGTCTGTTTCGTCCGTCTTCTCTTGGTGGGTCTCCAGGGCCCTGTGAGTCTGTCGCAGCTGCTTTGCTTCCTCCCAGTTCTCCCTTCATTAGGGGCCATCCTCTGTGGCAGACCCCACTCACGGAGTCAGAGGGGCTCAAGACTCCTGTAGGAGTCTGAGGAAGAAGGATTGGGTGGCAGCATCTCATCCTGGGCCACATAGTTTGTCCCATGGGAGAGAAAACAGGCCTGTGATTGTGTGCCAGCCCTGTTGGGGGAAGGGGTGTCTCCATCCATGGTTAGGTGGCTTTGAAGGGGTGATAGATTTGTTGGCTGCGGTTGGTCAGGCTGTGGCTCTGGTGGTTCTGGTGGCTTATATAACCATGGTGCCCATGACCATGGCCATGCAAGGTGTGTGTGTGGTTCATGCCAGCTACAGTGGTTTCCCGCTGAGTGAAGAAATTGCCTTTTAGCTTCATCTCCACTTCCTCAAGGGCCCTCAGCTCCTCCTGGTTGATGTCGTTGGACTCCAGGTGGCCGTTGTTCTGGTAAACCGTGGAACGCTGCAACATGGAGTTAGCCAGTTGCCGTCCCTTGCTATCAATCTCCTTGGCACAAGCAGCCACAGCGGCCCATGTTGCCTCATTCGTGGACGAGGATTTTCCAGACTCCTTGTGGGTCTCTTTTACCACCGAGGACCCAGACATCTTCTGCTTGCTGGTGAAGGACTCCCGGTGAAGAGCTGTGCCCGCTTCTCCTTGCCTTGTGGTGAAGGTCTCCATGTGAATTGTGGTGCTGGCCTCTCCGCTGCCACTCTCAGGCTGGGGAGCAGCAGCCATACTGCTGGCAGCAGTGGGGGTGCTGCCAGTTTCCAGCTTCTCTTCGGAAAGGCGGCTAAAGTGAGATTTGATCCAGCTCTCATTCTGTGCATTGTGGAATTCTTGTGGCCCGTTCTCATCTTGTGGAGGCTCACGGACTGTCTTCCTTCTCCTCCTCTGAAACCACAGCATGAGGCCTCCACCTCCAAGTAAGAGGGCAGTCCCCAGCACCACCTTGCATGATGGTTGCTGGATGAGCTCCAAGAAGGTCTCCAGGACCCTACACCAGGCAGGCAGAGCTAAGAGCACACTGGGAGTGGGGGAGCCTGGATGTTATGTTTCATGCTTGAAGGGGCAGGCTCCCCAAGGGTGTCTGGCAGGCAGGCCTCCCACTGCACCCTCTCTAGGAGGCCCTTCCCGCCTCAGCAATGAACCCCATTGTGAGGAAGGTGGTTGAGGGGCGGGGTGGGGAGAGGCCACTGCATTGCTCATGTCTAGCCTAGCTGGCATCACCTGAGGCCAAGGTTCTGTCTCCCACCCTACAGCTGTCCTCAATTTCAATGGAAGGGCAGCTTCCCCAGCCCTGAGTTCCTTCTGCCTTCTACTTATGACCCATTCTGCAACTCAGTTTTTCTTATCTTCCAGTCTTTGGTTTTACTTCCTTGCCATCTAGTGGCTCCCATGGGGCAGAGGTTACAGTGTTAGGCTAGCCATGGCTGAAGGACCCCCTTGGCTGGGCATGCATCCATTCCTGGCCACATGAGATTGCTGTCTCCCTCCATCCAGGGCCCACACCTGCTGCCAGCTCAACACATTTTATCCCCACTTGTAGCCACCAGCCCCATTACAGAACAAGGTCCAGAAGGAAAAGGGTCCCAGCAAGGAGCTTATTCTAGAATAACATGAGATCATAATTGGGGTGACACGAACAGGACTTAGAAGGCAGAGAGGATAGGGCAAAAGACATCACAGGGTCTCAGATTCCTGGGTTCATCCAGGGTGGGGGCTGCTATCTCTTGCCTTAGTGATACAACTACAAACCCAGAGTTTGTCATCACCACCCACCCTAACCCTAGAAATGAGCACAGCACAGGTTGTGAATTAGTGAGCCAGCTGGCCAGGTTCTCCATAGGTGCAGACAGCTGACATCCTGGTCCACAATCCCAAGTTATACTCAGGGCCTCCAGGCGTGTAAACAAGCTTGGGCCACTCTATTTTTTCACCCAGAGGCATCTAACACATTTTTTAAAATAAAGAAATGCCAAAATAGGCTTATAAAATTGTGATATTTTAAATAAAATCATAAGACACAAGCTAAAAGTTCTACAGGGAACATCACTTCCGCAGTCCAGCTGGAGTAGCTCTGTAGTCCAATAATCTCATTTGGAAATAACAATTCAAAGTTCATCTCTCAGGTTGTTTGTGGGAGTGAGTTCAGGGCCAAATGGCCCCTCTGCAGCAACTCTACCTTTCTGTCTCTAGTTACAACTTTTGTTTTAAAAGAATATTCTTTATTCAAATAATCAGTACAAATTAACAGTGAACTAAGATAAAAGAGCAACACAATGTCGGACAATGCCTTCCAGAACAATCGCTAACTATTCACTGATTCATCAAGGGTAGGTTCCCGCCTCCTCTTTGGAGGTCCTGTAATTTGTTGCAGGAGGCCCTGGCAATGTGATACGTGATGGTCCCCTCCACTGCCCCTGAGTGTTTGGCTACAAAGTTGGGCCAGGATCACGTAAGAGAAACAGATTTTAGACCTAGAGCAGCTTGCTGCTCCCTTCGTGGGCATTCTGGCTATGTCCTGGGAGAAGTGACAGGACCCTCTGGCTCTGTGTTCTCTGTGGCAGGGCCTCGTGTTTGAGCTCCTTGGGAGAAATGCATTGAACCCTGTGGCTCAGTTCCAATGTAAAATGAGGAAACTAGATTAGAGAGTTTCAGTGATTTCTCCAAGGTTACTATAACTGGCAGAACCAGTTACAGTCTTCTAACACCAGATGCTGGACTCTATCTAAGTAGCCCACTGCCCCCAACACATATGTAGGGGTAAGAGAGAGATGAGGTAGAAGCAGCTTCCTGCGTGTGTTGCATGGGAGATGTACTAGCAAGCATGTGTGACCCGTGGCCTACCAAATCCACTGCAGTCCCTGCTCTCGAGTGCCATCATGCCATCTGAGGGGGCAGAGAGAGGAGTCTAAAGAACCTGGAGATCTTTGTGGATTCTCTGGGTGGTAGGCAGACATCAGATGCAGAGTCCACCTTCCTAGCCCCTGCACTTGAATCTGGAAGGTGAAGCAGAGTCTTCTCGCATCCTTGGAAACTCCTTGGAGATTCAAGGAGTTTCTAAATTCACTTCAAGAAAACCACGCCTCAGTCCAGACTTTCAGGCCCCAGTGAGCTGATCCCCAGCAGAAAATTATTTAGGGTTTGTGTCACTGCTCAATGTGGGTGTCTACAGGGCATTCTTTGTCCTCTAAGGAAGGGTCACATCACCTCAGCACTGAGATATGAATGGGCTCTCAGTCAGGCCAGCAGCCACTGTCCCAAAGCAGTTTTGCTCACAGTGCCAATCGTATTGTCATTCTAATAATTGTTATCATTGGAATCAATACCTTCCCATGTACCACTGTTTTTAATTTACAGCATGCTTTCACTTGCATTTTCTCAGATTTTTCTTCCAACCATCCTAAGAGATGAGTATCATTATTCCCATGTGTCAGATAGGGAGACTGAGGTTTAGAGATGCTTTTTCCCAGCTAGGTCAGTGGCAGAGCTATTATCTGAGTCAGAGTCCACATTCTTACCTGCTCCACTCACAGCCTCAGACAGAGCCACTTCTCTCCCAAAGCTCATGTCAAACAGACTCTTGAAATCATCTAGTCTAGCAACTAGCAGTCAGTGCATTGGGGTGAAACTGAGCATGACCATGTAATTCAAATCCCAGCTCAGCCATATACTAGTGACTTTGGGCAAGTGACCGCATAACTCTGAGCCTCATCTTTGAAATGGGGTTATCGAGAGTACTGCCTCTGGGAACTGCCATAAGTAACGGATCAATGTGGGCAGGGCAGGATGGAAGGAATTTGTCACTTCTTCTACCTTCATTTATTTTGCTTGTGGCTGTGTTGTATGTTGAGTGTCAAGAATATGGTCTGGTTCCTGACCTCAGAGAGGGGAGACCCATGTGTAAAGAAGAAAATGAGTCTGAGGGTGCAGAACAGAAATTAATTCTGCCAAGGGAGGTTTCTGCCAGAAGAAAGAATACAAGCAAAGCTTTGAGGGAGATGAACCTGCTGGTTGGGCTGCCACCTGACACCCTGGCTGCCCTCACACCTATAGACTGCCTGGTTGACAAGGACTTTTACAAACCATTATCTAGTTTGATCCCCACAATAATTCTGGTAGCTAAGAAGGCATTTTACTAGTTTATGACTGAGGAAACTGAGGCAGGAGAGATTCTGTCAAGGTCACGAGCCAGAAAGGAGCTTCCCACCTATTTTCTCACTCTAGACCAGTGCCCACTGTTCCCCTCTCATAATAAAATGACCCCAGGGTACCCCACAGTTCCTTAGCAGCTCGACCAAGCTTGTGTACCATTCTCTTGTGTCTGGTTGAAGAGACCGGAGTTATTCACATTTCCCCTGACCCCCACAGTGGACAGGCCCACTTACCTCGAAAGGGGAAGGTGCCCAGTTTGTGCAGATTCTCCTCCAGTTTCCCATAATCCACCTCTGCGGTGGCAGTAAATGGGGTGGTCACGGGGGGATAGATGCCTGAGATGTCTACCTTTTTCCCTTTCCCTGGGGCCTGTCCCCCTACATTCCTAGACAAGCCCCTGCTCAGCCCCTGCCTCACAGAAGACCAGACTCGGAGACTCAGCATCGCTACAGGAAGCCTGAGGCTCAGCTAGTTTCTGCCCCTGAGGGACACTGAGTTTGGATTCCTTCTTACTCCTGTTAATGATCAATATGTTTAGTTAAAAATTTGCTGCCCCCTGACTTGTTGGCCCTGGGGCAGGCTGAACTGGATGTCCCCAGGGTGAAAGGGTAGGCCTATAGGCTCAAGGCAGGGGGGGATCCTCTTTCCTCTGGGGAGCGGCTGAAGAAAGGCCACAATCCAGTGTCCGTCTGGCCAGACAGAACGTGGTTCCTGGGATCCTGACACTAAAGGGTGTCTCCACTGGGGCCTAGGCCCTCCTCCCACAATTCCTAGCCCTGAATCCAGGAGCTCTGCCAGCTTCTGCTTGGCAGTTCTGTGGTTGGTTGGAGGAGCTGATTGGCTGAGTCAGCCCTGCCCTGTGGGAGGCGTGGCAGGTCTGGGTAAGACATTGCCTAGGATCTGCAGCCTCACTTCCCTACCAGGCTGCCCACTTCCAAGGCTGCCAAGTGACAGGCCTGTACTGGCCACACACAGCCCCACAGGGCAGCAGTCACCAGGAAGGGGGCCCAGGATGAGTGCATGGCAAAGCTGATCCAGGCTGGGGCTTGGGAGGAGGGGTAGTATGGAGAAGGGGTGGCAGGGAAGAGACCTTGGTAGGAAAAGCAGCAGGGCTGGCTCAAGGGGCCAAAGGGCTCCAAGTCTCCCTCTTTCCTGAGCTCATTTTTTCATTCCTAAATATTTTAGACACAAATAGAAACAAAGACACATAGCAAAATTACTTTTTTATTGTGGTAGCCTGTGGGGGGCTCCTAGATCTTTTATAGGGAAATAGCTCAGGTCTGGGGGCCATTTTTATGACCTTCAGCTGTAAGCAGGGGACAGGCCAGGTGCGGAGCTGGGCTGGGGCAGAAGTTCACTGGGCTGGCACAGGTAGGGGAGTCTCCAGCACACTCTCAGCAGCCCCCTCCAGCCCATTCTGCTCCGACTCTGGCTCGGGGTGCTCCAGAGCATTCCGGGTGTCAGCTTGCCACAGCTGCACCAGGTCCGTGGGGGTCTTTCCTGCCTAGGGGAACCAAGAGGAGGTCCAGTCACTGTACAGAAGTCTGTACCAGCAGGTGCCCTCATCTATACCCAACGGGGAGCAATTAGCGATATCTGGAGACATTATGGTTATCTATCACACAGCGGGTAGGAGTAGAGGTGGATAACACTGACATCTTGAGTAGAGACCAGGTATGCTGCTTAGACATCCTATGATGCACAGACAGCCCCCACAACAAAGAATTATCCAGCCCAAATGTCAATAATGCCGTGGTTGAGAAGCCTTCATCCACTCCTTCCTCATATCTTCCTCACTTTCCCATGTTCTCTTAGCCTTCCTTGAGTCAGGGAGACTCCCTCCCCTTCTCCTTTCCTCCCTTTTGTGATTCCTCCAGGCTCAAAGAAGAGCTTCGACTGGAGACATGGGATCTTAAGAGAACTCCAGGACCACCAGGAACCAACAAGGTATGCTAGGAAAGGTCGTGATAACCAAGTGCTCAGGTTCTTTCCAGCTCTGTCTCTCCATGATTCAGGCCTCCCTGTACCTGGATATTAGGATGCCTTTTGGTCTATTTGGGGGCCTTTGGGAAGTCCCCTAACCACCGCTCTAGTCTGTTTATCTGAACTTGTGCTCTGGACAAAGGCAGGTATAGAGAGAGCTGAGAAAGTGGGTGAGTCCCAAATCCCCAGGGTCCCAGAGAGACCCCCCACTATGAAAGTGTTCCAAGGGCAGGCAGGCTAAGTTTTGTTCAGTTCTACATTTCCTCTAACTGCCCAGCACAGGGTCAGGTTGAACAGTGCACACTGATTACTGAACAAGGAAAGAATGAACTTACCAGGTTCTTGGTCATCATGTCAGCCCCGTGTAAGAGTAGCATTTTGATGATTTTGTAGCGGTTGAGCCTCACAGCATCATGCAGGGCACTGTCCCCTTCCTAGAGCCAGTGTGACACTCAGCATAACCCATGTGGACATGTGGGAGCCCTCTGGATGCTTGCATCCCTGTGGTGGGGCTGGACAGGAGGGAACCCAACACTCACTCTGTCTTTGGCATTGATGTCCAAACCCAGGGATAGAAAGTGCTCCACAATCTCCACGTGTCCTGTTCGGACTGCCACATGCAGGGGAGTACTCAGCAGCTGGGTGGAGAGGAAGCAGGAACTGCTGGCTGAAGGGGCCTGGGCTGTGGTGCCTCTGGGAGTGGAGCTTTCTTAACTTCAACCTTATCCCTTCCCCAAGTCCTAGTGCTATGGCCTGAGCCCTGGAGGGACAGGGAATGCTACAATGTCCCACCATCCCATTCAATGGTCTAACTCTGAATCATTACATGACACCTCCTCTGGGAAGCCTTCAATGATTCCCCTCTCACCTGGCTGTGAGCAACTACTCACTCCTCTGCCCTTTTTCTGATAATTATAATAGATGTCATTTATTGAGAGATAACTGTGTAACGGGGATGGCAAAAAACATTATCGGCCTTATATTGAATAAATAATTTATATACATTTTCCCACCTAATCTATATAAAAACTCTGCAAGACATTTTACAGATGAACAACAGAGGCTTAGAGTCCATCACTTGCTCAAGGTCACATGAATAAATAAATAAAAAATGGTAGATGAATAAATAAATGAACAGATGAATAAATGAATGAATGGATAGATGGATGAAAAAAAAGATGGATGGATAGATAGACAGATAGATGAAGGATCAGGAATGATTGCATGGATGAACAAATCTTGCATCTTTTGGGTGGTCTCAAAACCCCCAAGATAGTGGATCTCTTCTCCTTCCCTCTCCCCTGCTCTTCCTGTTCCTATCCCCAAATGGTCTCCAAGGGTCTGCAGTTGGTGAAAGGGACACATTCCTGGGCTCTGCAGCCACCCTAGAAACCAGACTAGCTCACTACTTTCCCATCTTCCTGAAATTTCTGCCCTCTGCCTTCCACTCACCACTCACAGCCACCCCAATATCTGTGAGCATTATTGCCTCACCTTATCTCTTATATTGGTGTCTGCTCCTCGGCTTTGCAGGAGTTTTACCACCTCCAAGTGGCCCCCGCGGCAGGCCCAATGCATGGCTGTGCAGTCCAGCTGGAAGGGAAGGATGAGGCCTAATTACAGAACTTCAGGGAGAAAAATGCCCTGGAGGAAAGGACCCCAGCCAAGAGGGCAGGGAGCTATCCAGGGAAAGGGTACAAGGAAGGGACAGGACACTCCAGTGCCTGGGCAATGGATCAAATAGAGCATAAGAAACCTTGGGGTCCATCTAGTTCAAGACAGATTTAGAGGAGGCTCTGGGAGAAGATGGGGCCTGCCCAAGCTCATACATCCCACTAAAGGTGGGAGCAGGGGGTAGGGCCTGGCCCCTGAGGCAGCCTATCTGTATCTCAGGTTGGCAGAGAGAGGAGTTATTGGTGTTGGACCCACCTCTCCCATCCCATACCTGCCCTTGTGCTCACCCGATCCTGAAAGTCCACAGTGGCCCCACTCTCCAGAAGCTTCTCCAGGATCTCCATGTGGCCCTCCAGGGAAGCTCGGTGCAGTGCTGTCCGGCGGAACTGTCCCCAGAGAGATTGTTAGGGCCTGACCTCTGGCCCCAGGCCTGAGCCCATCTCCCACCCAAGCTGAGACCAGGCCTTACCCCAGCTTGATTCTACCCCCTGTGCTAGGTCCCCACATCTTCCATATTGTGCCAGCTCATGCTCTACCCAGACCAGCCTTGGAGCCCTCCTATGACCTGGAGACCCCAACTTTCTCACTGCCCCCAAGCATCTCAAGCCAGGCCTTTGCTCAGGCTGTTCCCTGTGCCAGAATACCATTTGTGCCCTCACTTCCTGTGAGTGCTTGATGAATTCTTGCTATTCCTTCAAGATGCAGCCCAAGGGCCATCGTCTTCTTGAAATCTCTAGGTCAGAAGTGTCCTGGAGACCCAGACACCCTCCACCATGAGAGAGTGTTTGAGGGCAGGCTGAATCTTACTTGCCTCTCTTTCCTCTGAGTGCCTTGGCCAGGGCAGGTACATCCTGATTTCTGATTCGAGGAAGGAATGAACTTCCTCCCTTCCTAATGCAGTCAGTTGTCTGCTTCGGTCTCTTGAAACATCAGTCTCCTAGCTACTCTCAACCTTTGTCTTTTTCTTTTTTGGACTCCCAGTACCTAGCAAAGTGCTCAGAGGTAGGAAGTGCTTAGAGCAAGAAGATTAAAACTCTGGAGTCTAGAGAATAGAAAGGACTGCAGTCTAAGCCTACAATAATGCAGGCTTGAAGGGTTAACCATTTATTTGCTCTATCCTAGGATATGAGAGCACCCTACAAAGTGAGAAAGGCTGTTTCAAGGAAACCAATAAAAAAGTATGATGGGTTATGGAAATATTTTGAAAATAGTGGTGATGTTTTCACAACAGTAGACATGTAATCAAAGCCACTAAACCGTACAGTTAAAATGGCTAAAATGGTGAGGTATAAAATAAAAATAATTTTAAAAGGAAGTATGTCATACAAGAAGACACAAAAACATCATAACCTGGCATGTGCTTTATAGTTTTCTCATTCATTCAATAGATACTTATAGAGGCACTAATATGCCGGTTGATCTGCAGAACATGCTCTGATGGAAGCAGGCTGTTTTACAGAGGAAGAAACTGAGGATGGAGAGGTGACTGCACCCAGCCATAGGTCACATAGCTAAGGAGTGGTAGAGATAGGATTCAAGCCTCAAACTCTTGGTCTTAAACTCTTTTTATTTGATTCTTTTCCTCTTTCTTCCCTAAAAAAACCATGTGACAATTATTATTCTGGAGGGGTTCAAGTTAAAAAGTGTCTTGGGATTTAGATAAATTCCTATGTTGGGAAGGGGCATCCCAAATCTTCTGAGGGCCTCCCTCCCCTAAGGACACCCAATACCTGTTCTCAAACAGACCCACAAATGGATGGGGTGGGGGTGACAACTCTGAAAGGGAAGCAGGCGCAGGTGCTGGTGGGATCATCACCTGATCGCAGGTATCTGGGGAACCCCCGTCAGCCAGGAACTTCTCAATGACCTTCATTTTTCCTTCTACCGCGGCTTTCAGGAATGTCTCCTCGCTCACAGAACCAGTCTGTAGGGTGTGAATGCCGTCACAGAGGGCACCCCGCAGTGATCCAGACCATCTCCAGCTCTCCCTACCCACACAGGTGTCCTCCCCAGGAGCTTACAATCTCCTCGGGTTCTGCAGGCGGCTCCTGCTGGGCGGCCAAGGCTTCCCGCTTCTTCTGCTTTCGTTTTTTCCGAAGCTGGATCAGGTTCTGGATCCCACCCACATCGATGATTTCCCTCCGCAGGTCTAGGGATGTCTTGCGCACACGCTCTTGGCCCTGCGCAGGGACCAAACGGCTGGTTAAGCGCCACCCCCGGAGGGCTTGGGGACGCCTGTGCTAAGCTGGGGAGGGAGGATGGAGAGAGCTTCTCAAGAGGAAAAGAATCTAAGTCTAGCTCTCCTTTCCTAGACTAGGAGAAGCGGATGAAACCCAGGCACAGATGGCTGAAATCAGGAACAAGGGAGGTTTGAGGAGGCTGCTGTAAAGCCTTCACGTGGGATGGGGGATGGGAGGGTCGGGGGAGGGGTGCGGGATTGAAGAGGGAATCTCAAAGGCAATTCTTAGCTCAGACTTTCACAACAGGATCTGAACCTTCAGCTCTCCATGCAATTCCATTTGTGTATGTGATCACAAAAGTAATACATGATTAATACTAAAAATAATACAGAAGCATAAAAGTTTTGAAGAGAAAGCCCTTCTCTCCCAGAGGCAATTTATATAATGGCTTCGCTGATGCCCTTTAAGACACACCTTCTGTGGGATCATCTACCACATAGTGGAATGGAAACTGATTTTCTCTTACTAACATAGAGTTCTCTCAGTCAGCATATACAGCCTACCTCAGCGGCTTAACACCTGTATGGTGCCTTGTCCTATGGCAGTCCCATCACTGGGGCTGCGCGTGTGCAGACTCTGACTCAGCAAGTCTGGGGTGGTATGGAGATGCTGTATTGTTAACATGCTCCTATGGGGTGCTGAGCTGCTGGTTCGAGAACCATACTATGAGGAGCAAGGCCATAACAGCCTGTCCTGTCCCCTGAGTGAGGACATTGGATTCTCCTCACACTTACCTTAACCTTTTGTAAGGCCAGACTGGAAGCCCCATGGTGCTTCTCATCCTCCAACACCAGCAGGTCCATGGGCAGCTTCTGGTGGGTGGTTCCTCGGAGTTTCTGGTGAGCCAAGGAGAGGACATGCTCTGGGGAGGATATCCTTAGAGCCTTTCCTCTACCCAACTCATGACTGGTCCTGAAGGACCCTTGGCCAGAGCAGGACTCCTGGAGACACCCCCGAAAGGGGCAAGTTCCAGTTCCCCATCTCAATCCCAACCCCAATCCCAGCTCAAGTACACCTGCCCATCACAGCCCTGGATCCCCAGCAAAACAAAATTAAAAGCTATTGGAATGAGTTTCAATGAAATTAAATATATTAAATTTTTTCAAGCACCGAGATTATTTTTTTAACTTTTTTGGCATTAAAAATTTACTTTGATAAAAATAAGAGATGACAGTTAATTTTAAATGGCTTACTTGGCAAATACAAAATTTGGCAACTCTGTGTCGGATACCAACTTTTTTTCCCACTCAGATTTTATTGATCTGTGAAATCCCGGAGTGTGGAAGCTGTTGCTCTCAGGGGACCTAGAGGATGAGAGCCACAGGTCCCCAGCTTTCAGCTGAAGAGACCCGAAGTATAAACCTTATTCTTATTGTGAACATATGGGTGAAATTCCTTTCAAGTATCCTCTACACTTGTAGGTCAAACTCGCCTGGACTACTCCCTCATGGTCTCCTTCTCTTCTAAAGGCAGCCTCTCTTGGTGAAGAGCTCTGTCTCTGAAGCCCCAGTGCACCAGGAACATTTGCCCAGGTTGGAGAGTGCTGATCAAGACGGCAGCTGGGGAGGAATGGCCACCCTTACAGAGCTCACAGCTGTTTTTTGCATTTCCCATTGAGCTCCAGTGTTATACTCTTCAAGGGCTATTTTGAGGGCTGATTTCTCAGGTCTTTATGATGGCAGTTCTGTTGCCCACTGGCTTCTCTCTTCTGTGTTGGCCTTGCCCCAAACACAGAATCTTCTCCCAGGGACAAGGGATGACCTAGGACGGCAGCTACTACTGCATGTGGGGACAATGGCTGGGCTGCCCACTGAGTAGCCAGAGGGTGGGCTTGAGTCTTAATCATCTTTGTATCTCTAGCATCTACAACAGGGTCTAACATATAGTAGGTACTCAGCAAATGTTTTGAGAATAAATGAGTGATGGCAGATGGGCTCAGCATTTCTGCCCATCCCTAAATCCTAAATGATGACCTAATCTAGTAATCTCTCCACAACAGAGCCCCATCCCCTGGGCTGGTCTCCAGGACCCTCCTTCTTCTCCCCCAAGAAGGGGGTGCAGGCTGGACAGAGGCTCTCCTCTCAGGACCCAGCTGGGCTGGGTGCTGGTGGTAATGACTGGGGACTCTAATGCCCATCCACATCTTACCCAGACTCTGTGGTCCCTGGCTTCAGGTTTGTCTTTGTGGGTTGGCATACAGCAGATGCTCAATAAATGCTTACTGAATTAGATGCTAGTTGGTAAAACACAACAAAACTTGCACTTTACTTCATAAATGGTTGTACAGATTGAATGGGTGAATGCCTGCACAGTGCTTAGCATAGTGCCTGGCACTTGGAGGTACTGGATGGGAAGGCTGGCTTTGTGGCGACCTGGTGTCCTGTGAGCCCTGCTGCTATATTTGTTGGATGAATGAATGGATGAGGACTGCTTCATGTCTCCTTGCTAAAAGGTCTCCGTGTCCAGCACTCCAAAAATGGCACAGTGGCATGACTCACCTGCACGACACTGGTGCACATGCCCTTGGGAGAGTGAGAAGTGGCATTCCTGGAGGCCCAGGGATGCCCCGGGAAAGACTCAGCAGGCTCAGTTCCAATTCTTCCCCGACAAGCCTGCCCTCCCTTAGTCCTCGTCTCTTCTTCCACTGGAGTCCTGATCCGTCCCTCTTCCTCAGTCCATCCAGTCCCTCTTCCTTTTTTAAATGGAGTCTACCTCTAAGCAGATTTATCTCCTCCTTCCCATTCTTGTTAGGGCCAGTCTTTCCCACCCCCACCCACATCAAGGCTATCAGAGCTGCCTTCCTAAAATATGTCAGATGGCACCACAACAACACTTAGTGGCTCCCCATTGCCCTCTCTGATTTTTGTCCTGCCTCCCTTCCCAGCCTTAGCCTCTGCTATCAGACCTTCTCATAACAGTCACGCTTTCACACACCCAAACATTAGCGCCTGTCATTTCCTCAGCCTGAAATACCCTCCCCATTCCTATTCTCCACCCACCTTCCTTGAGGGCCCAGCTCAAATGCCATCCTGTCCAGAGAAGTTCTGGGGACCCACAGTGGAAATGGGAGCACCCTTGGTGCTCCTTCATTTCTGATTTAACATCTCTATATCCCCATTTCCTCACTCTGCTTTGTTTCTTCATAGACAGCTGCTGGCTAAAATGAATGTGGGGTTCATAAAAAGGAGTCAGGGATAGGCCTTACTACTGGTCCTCTCATTTTTCACAGGATAGGGCACTTCACAGAGCAGACTCTGGGGCAAGTATTAGTTTAAATAAAATGAAGCAGAGGACAAGCTCCCAATCTCATCCCCACCCTTCCTTATTCCAGAGAAAATGCAACTGCCCAGAGCCCCATGCTCCAAAGGCCTCCACAAGTGTGGCTGGCAGTCCTGGGAAAACCCATACTTCCTTTCCCAGCAGCCCTTCCTCGTTCCACTCCCAGTCTTTATTCCTCTTCAGTGACCAAACACTGGAGATTCTCCTGTCTCAGCCTCCCATCCAGCAACTGGGGGACCTCACATTCCTTCATTCCCAGGCAGGGCCCTAGCTGTCTCACTCTGTGCAGCCCAGCCTGTCTCCTCAAGGCTTAGGTGGGTGGGCAGGGTCTCGCGGAGTCCACTTTGGCTTGCCCACCTCAATGTCCCTCAGTTCTTGGGGCTGAAGCCTCAGTCTCCCACTGCCAGAAACCCCACACCCCAGGAGTACCCTATGATGGCAATAGAGCCAGTTGGACCCCTGGGGACACCTGTCCTCTTTCCTACCACAGGTGTGGCATCTGAGCTCTTCTTTCCCTTGACAGCAGAGCTGGTTCTCCTCAGAACACCCAGGGGCGCCCGTACCTCATTCTCCTCCTCCTGTGCCAGCCGCTGCTCAATAAGTGCTGTGGCCCTCTGCACTGCCTCGGTGCCCGCCATGGTGCTGTCTGTAATCCGCTTCTGCAGGCCATGGGGCCATGGGGGCTTTATAGACCAGGGCACCCACCCCCGCCCTGCTGGGCGCCTTTGTCATGAGCTCACCGGCCTAATTCTCCACCTGCCTCCCCCACCTGTCACCTTCACCCCAGGCAGCCCTAGAAAGCAGGGGGGAGGCAGGGACTGTTGCCCCCCAACCCCTGGCCTATTAGAGCTGGAGGGCACAGCACCCCAAAAGCAGGGGCTGCAGGAAAGAGCCTGTCCAGCCTCTGTCCTGAGTGCTTGGACCCAGCTGGTCCTTAGCCAGGGCAGCTGGGCTGCAGAAGAACCAATTGGCTGCCCCTAGTCCTGATGGCAGTGCCACCTGCTGGATGCCTGGAAACCATACTCAGCCAGTGCTATCAAGGGAGCCTGAAATCCAAATATGGGGACCCAAGACAGGCATGTGCCCCCAGGCTGTCCTGTGAACAGGTCCTGTTGGCTCTGGAGAGGGGCAGACTGCCTCACCTGGACTGGAGTGCCAGGGTGGCAGGTGGGGGTAGGGGAATCTGCCTCCTTTGCCTGCAACTCAGGCAGGCCTTTGCTTCTCCGGTGTCCCACAGTGCCCCCTAGCAAAGCATTCCTGCATTTGGCTGCATGTCCATTAGTCCTTGACAAACCTCAGCCATCCATCAGTTTTAGAGGGGGCCTCTGTGGGACTTATAAAGTCTTGCTTCAAGAGGGGTCTCAGGAAGCCAGGGGAGGGGCCAGAGTGCAGTGCCAAGCCCAGCTGACCAGGACACCAGCTCCAACAAGTCATCCTTTCTCTGGTTTCTCTGTCAGGCCACCCTGACTGGAGGCCAGCCATGCTGAGGAAGAAAAATACTCTCAACTGGAGAAAAAACAAACCTGAACCTGCTTAGTCTCACACCAGAAACTGTGGAAGCCAGCCCTGAGTCACCATGACCCAGGTTTAACTGCCAGTGACCAACAGACACCAGAGCTCTGCAGTTCTGTAACACTCACCTGGCCTGCTCTTACCTATGCAATCTTCTAAGATTTCCTTCTGCTTATATGTACACTTTCCCTAAGGAAGCACAGGAACAGCTCATTTTTCTCTCTGGTTCTCTTGCTGGCAAGACAATACATGCTCATAATCTAAATTTGTCATAAGATTTTGCTTTAACATCAATACAGGTGAGTGTCTCCAGGGCCTGGCTCAGAGGCTGGAGCCAGAAGCCAGTATCCTCCAGGTGCTGCCCACCCACTTCTCCTACAGAGGATCAGTAGGTAACCAATGCCACCTTCCTGAAATGCTGCTTTCTTCACATCTGTTATCCCAATTAATCCTCCCAGCAACTGAGGGAAGAGAGGCAGGGCAGTTGGCATCACATCTACTTTCAAAATAAGGAAAGTGAATTCAGAGGTAAAGTGGTTTTTCCTGAGGACCCATGAGAACACAGAGCCCAAACACTAGCAGTTCAAGGCTTGCTCTTCTGCACCCAGAGAAGTTGGGGAGGCCATACGCCCACATACTCCCACACATAAATCTGCAAGGGAACCCAAAGTCAAAGCCAGACAAGAGAGAAGGAAGGAGCAAAAGGCTTTATTGATAAATATGCAGATATGACTGTACACAGGGACCTGCTGTGGGGCCATGACTGGCTGCAGATCCCCAACCACTTGGGTTACAGCCAGGAAATGGCCCTGTGCAGACCCCTGCCACAGCAGCCACCCACCTCATCTCTGCCAATTGTGCTGGGGGCAGGGAGAGGCAGAGGCCGGCCTCAGGCTCCCTGCCCCTGGGGCTCATGAGCGGTCCCCTCCCCTCCAGGAGACTGGCAATGTGCCCAGGGCAGAGTCAGGGGGTGGGGGCAGGGGAGGGAGACAGCAGCTGCTTCAGACCCTGAGCAGAAAACCGGAGTGAGCACGCCTGGAAACACCAGATGACGAGTCTGGGCTCCAGGGGCCTCCGGGCTAGCCCTCGTGGCTCGAACCTGCCAAGGAAGAAAGGCAGGGTGGAGGGCCCGTTTGCCTTTTCTCTAACAAGGTTGGCAAGGCCTGTGTGGCAGCACTGTTTCCTGGGTGCCAGACACTGGTGGCCCACAGTGTTCCTGGGAGGCAGGGTCCCTTCACAGCTCATCCAGCAGCCATACAGCGGGAAGCGCCCCTGAAGAAAATAACAGCACTCGAAGGCAGCAGCAGGTTGGGGGGCCTGGCACTCCAGCCCGGAGGTCTCTGAGCTCCACAGAGGCCCTCCCCAGCCCTGCTTTCCAGGGGTCTGTGCACTCATCAGTCCTGGGGTGGCGGGGGCTGGTTGATGATGACCTGGATGACAAAATCTTTCTGGATCTTGGTTTCCTGGAGCCGCGTGCGGTCTGTGAGCAGCTTCCCAGAGAAGAACCATCGCTGCCAGGATGGCTCAATGCCTTCCTGGGTGTGCAGCTGCCTCTTGAGCTGCCCCACCGTGTCGGGCAGGCTAGCGCTGAGCCTCACGTCCTTGCCCGTGGAGAGGCGCACCTTTAGCGGGAACTCTCGACGCACACTGGGTGTGGGCTCAGGAGGCTCCAGGCTCTCCTCCTCAGTGTGCTCCAGCAGCAGGTTCACGGGTGGCGACAGGCAGTAGATGGGCAGCTGGTAGCGATTGCCCAGCTCATCGTAGCATTCACACAGGGTGCCTGTGGAAGACAGGGCTGTCAGATTCTGCTTGGGAACTGAATTCAAATGTTGAAGCCCTAACCCCCGCTGTCACTGTATTTCAAGACAGGAGCCTGTGTGGGAGTAATTAAGGTTAAATAAGGCCATATGGGTGAGGCCCTGACACCACAGAATTAGTGTCCTTATAAGAAGACACCAGAGTGCTCACTGTCTTTCTCTCCATCATATGAGGACACAGCGAGCAGGCAGCCATCTAAAAGCCAGGAAGAGAGCTCTCACCTAAAACTGATTCAACTGGCACCTTGATATTGGGATCCTCGGCCTCCAGAATGTGAGAAATGAATTTTTGTTGTTTAATAAACCACCCAGTCTGTGGTGTTTTGTTATAGCAGCCCAAGCAGACTAATACACCTGTCATGGCCACCCCACAGTCCCAAACACACCCTAAAGTCAGGTGTCTCTACAGTCAGATGTCTCTGGGAGAGCTGGGAGGATCTCAACATAGAGTCAGGAAGACCTGGGCTGGCATTCTGGCCTCATGGAGTACTGGCTCATTCCACCCCAGCATATTACTTAACTTTCCACTTGTTCATTCAATAATTCTTTCTTGAGCACATGTGCTGGGTGCTGGGGTTACAAGGATGAATGAAATAGCATGGGCCTTGCCCTTCATGGCTTATACCCTAATGGGCCACAATTTACTTACATAATGTATTACATGTAGAAATATATTTACTGTGCCTTGAGCACCTAAGTGCTAGGACTGGACTAAATGATATATGGTATTTTGTTGAATCCTAACAATCATCTTATGAGGTGGTGTGCCAACTTTATAGTTGTAAGTCACTGAGGCTTTAATTTCAAAATGTTCCTTACTCAAGGTCACACAGCAAGAAACAGAGACACTCGTGTCAAACTTAGGGCTTTGACTCTAGATTTCTCCTGTTAACCTCTACTCTATATAGCCCCATAGGCTGTTATAAACATAAATGAAACAACACAGTAGAAGCTTCTAGGTCAGTGCCCAGCATATAATAAGCACCCAACACAAAGTTAGTACCTCAGATGTTCTGGGGTCCCAAAGCACTTGAGTAATCCTTAGCCTGCTCTCACCACGCTACTTTGAGGCTTGCTGGTGCCTTTCCACTCCTCCATTGGGCAAATGGGGACTGTGTCTCATTTTTCTTTGTGTCCTTACTCCTAGTCCATGCTCATAAGGGCTGCTTGAATAAACAAGCAAATAGCTACACCCACCACCCACCAGTTTGGATATCAACTCTTGACATGTGGCTGGCCACCAGCTCTCCTCCACTCTAAATGGAGCTAATGGCCCACTCGGCCCAGTGGGATTCAAGCCCCCACCCTGCCCACTCACCATGAGGCAGGGTGATGCTGGCTCCGTCCAGGATGGCCTGAGCCAGCTCGTGGTCATTGGCCTCAGCTGCGTAAGCAGCGGCCTTGAGGGCGTCCCAGATCTCTTTGCGGCCCTCAAACGCAGGTGCTGTGTCCCAGAACTCATCCCGTTTGCTCCGTAACTGCCCGTCGGTCATAGGGTAGTCGCTCTTCCACTTCAGCCTCTCCTTCTTCAGGGGCTCATTGCGTCCTATGCAGGGCAGAAGGGAGAGGCTCAGCATCTCTGAAGCCGGGGTTGCAGTTCACCTTCTCCCCAGCCCCCAGACCAGGACCCGGTGCATGGCACGCCTCCCCTCCCCACCCACCACCACCTGCCCCCAACACACACACTGGTGGCTCCTAGGTATTTGGGTCTCTAGGCCTGTCTTTGGAGTCAGGAAAGAGTCTGAAAACTGCAAACACCCAACCTGGGGACATAAAATACTTTTGTCAGCAAAGCATATACTGTCTTTGTTGTTGCTGCTGTTGTTTAACAGAATTCTTTCTTTGATTATAAAGTAGTATGTGTTCAGTATTTTAAAAATCTAGAAAGAATGTAGATGTGTAAAAATAATAACTGCCAACATTTACAGAACTGGCTTGTGTCAGATTGCAGGCTATTGCATTTGATCCCCAAAACAATCCAACAATGGAGAAGCCAAGACCAAAGCGCCTGTTGTTTGTCCAAGGCCACATGGGTATCAATTTAACACAAGACTTTCTGACTCCAAAGGCCACCCTCTGACCACTGTCTGTACTGTGCTACCACTGAGGAAACCAATTACTCAAAGATTCCACCATTCAAAAGTAATCATTGTTGATACGTATACATATTTCCATCCAGTTTCCTTTCCCCATTTTTCTCAAAATAGTTGAGTTTATAGTATTAAATGTTTATATTCCTATTTATATGAAGAATTTAAAATGTTTTCATGCCAATATTCAAACAACTTTCTTTTTATTTCACACTTGTTTACTGTCAATGTATATTTCCACAATTAAAATTATAAACAATTATAACATCTTGTTATTAATGTCCTACCATATAGTTACACAGATTAAAAAAACAAACAAACAAAAAAACATAACCCATGAACCAAAAAATCTCACAGCACCTGAAGAAGAAAGCAATCCTGTTAAATGTCATTTTTCTTGTTAGTTAGCCCCAAGTGGCCTCCAAGACAACTCTAGACCACAGTCAAGGCTGAGGCAAAAGCATCTCTCAAAGGCTTTAGGAGCTTCAGTCACCTCAAAGCTGAAGGCAAAATGAGCCACAGGAGTGAGGTCTAAAGCACTTGACTCCCACCCTAACTCTGATCCTACAGGCGAGAGACTGAAATAAAGCTGGGGACCAACACCACTAGGCCACCCCCACTGGCTGGGGCAGGAGGGGGTTTTTCAGGGGAAGAGAATGACATCCACTGCCTGCCATCTTGTGAAAGAACCCTCTGTAAGCACTTTAGTTATACACATTATCCCATTTTACCCTTGCAATAGCCTTAGGTGATAGGTGTTGCTATTGCTATTTCACAGATGATGGTACAGGCAGAACGATTAAATGACTTACCCAAGGTCACACAGTAAGTGACAGAGGGTTCCACCACAGGTCAGACTGAACCACAACCAGCTCCCCCGTGGGTTTGCCAATACCTGTGCAAGCAGAACATTCTCAGGCCAGACATTTAATTTAGAGCATTCCCAGAAATAGCAGGAAATGCAAATCTTCCTTGTAGGAAAGCAACTTCAAACCAGGCCTCAAAGAATTCCTGATATAAACCTCGAAGGAAAATAAATAATAAGGTCATAGTTTAAAAGAAAAATAAAGAAACAAGGCAATATGAGCCAAAGCCAGCAAAAACAACAAAAGTATCAAACAAAGATTTCAGATATGAGATTCATCAGACAGATTATTAAATATTGCATTTAAGAAAGAAGAGAGCCTTAAAAATATGAACAGGGAAAAAGAGATTATAAAGAATGACCAAGGAGAAATTAAAAGAACCATACAGGAGTTCTAGAAATGAAAAATATACTAATTGGAATTTGGATGGTAAGAATAAGGTGGGAAAATTTTCTCTACAATTATTGACACTAATTATAAAGCTATAGTGAATGTAGTACTGGAACAGAGACAGACAAATGGGCCAATGAAATGGAATAGGGAGCCCAGAAATAGACTTGGGCATATACAGAAATGTGCTTAAAGAAAGAAGAAAACACTGCAGAATTGTGTGTATAAGATGAAATATATATATTGGTCTCTGCCCCCAGTTCCTATTAATATTTGGTCTTTGACCCAATTCCTGAGACAGAGCTCCTAAAACCCTTGTAGTTTCCTGATAGGAATGTCTGATACAGAGCTGTCAAATCCCTTGGAATTTCCTGGGTGACATAAGCATCTTTTGTTTTAATGAGAGACTCTTGGTGGGATCCTGGATGATGGCTGGACACTAGAAAGACCAAGCCATAATAAGTTTGGAACCTTCAGCCTTGCCCCTCCCCCACACTCTAAAGAGGGGAGAGTGAAGAGAGGCTGTAAATTGAGTCGATAATTGATCATGCCTGTGTGACAAAGCCTCCACAAAAATTCCCAGGGCTTCCAGGTTGGTAAACACATCCAATGCCAGGAAAGAAGGGCCTGAGACCCTTCCAGACCTCACCCTATGTATCTCGTCATCTGACTGTTCATTTGTGTCCTTTAAAATATCCTTTGTAATAAATCGGCAATAGGAAGTAAACTATTCTCCTGGTTTCTGTGAGCTGCTCTAGTGGATAATTGAATCCAAGGACGGGGTCATGGGAATGTCCAATTAGTAGCCAAGCTGAACAGAAATTACGGTTAACCTGAGGACCCACTACTTATGACTTGTGTCTGAAATAGGGGGCAGTCTTGTGGGACTGGAGCCTTAACTTGTTGAATTTATGTGAACTCTGGATAGTGTCAGAATTGAATAGAATTGTAAGACACCAGTTGGTGTCCACAGAGAATTGGAGAATTGCTTGGTGTGGGAAAAAACACCCATAACAACTGGCATCAGAAGTTTTCTATGTGAGGAGCATGGAAGGCTTTTCTTTACAATAGACTACTGATAAATGGCGTTAGGACTAGATACTCAATGTAGGAGAACACATAAAACAGGCCCCCTATCTCATGCCAGCTACAGAAATCAAAACCAGATCGATCAAAGGCTTGAGTGTGAAAGACAGAAAGGAAGCACTGGAGACACAGAAGATAAGTTTCGTCCATGTATTTTTTTGTGGTAATTTGGCCCAGAGGCGTTTTTCTCCCTGGATCCAGGAAGTAACTCTTGCTTCATGATTTCTGATTCCTCCTCTTTGGTCCTTTAATATTGATGACTCTCTAACAAGAGCTTTGATCCAGCAGGATACACAGTCCTAGTACAGTGACACCCTCAGGGACTTCTGCCCCTCCACTCAATGACCCCACTTCGGTGACTTTTAAACTTCTTGAGCTGATTTCTATAGCTTTCTGGTCTCCTTCCTCTTTGCCAGAGGTCACTCCTCACTGATCTCCATCTATCTGCTGCTGCCATAGTCAGAGATCAGGTCCAGCTAATGCAGCACTCCTAATCTGCTGAGGGTTAGAAAGCTTGTCAGCACTACTGAAGTCAAGAGCATCCAGTTCTAAGGAAGAGGCTTCCTAAAGGAGAGAGAGACTAGGCTTCCAGACATCTGTTGTTCCTACTCGTATCTCCTCTCCTTTAATGGTCACATTTTGATTCTGTTCCTGACAATTGAGGTTGTTGGACTGATGACCCCAGGACACTGGAAGTATGTGCATGCATCCCACTGTCTCTTTAAAATAAATATGGCTCCATGGTGTCACCTTTCAAAGTCATCACCTCAGGAGGCTGTGGGTACCCAAAGGATGCTTTGCTCAAATACCTGACTTTCAGAGTCCCTACCCCTCCACACAGACAGTGGTACTCTGTCCTAACATAGACACACTTCTCACCCACAGTGGACACAATGTGAGTGGCCTCTCAAAGAAATAACAGCAACTGCAGTCACCCAGGATACAATGGTTTAAAAATTCTTCATGCTGTACGCTGCTCCTTTCGGACTGAAACTACTACAAAATATTAGAATGGGGTGGTGATGGTGGGAAGAAGGAGGATTGATGTTAAGAGGACAGCAGTACTCCAGCCATGCCTTCTCAGCCGGCACTGCACTTCGGAACCAGCAGGGGGCACGCGCAACACCTCTGGGACAGGCGCTGTCTCCCTCAGTGAGTCAAATACGGCGTAAAAATATCCAGCAAAGTTCTCTAGGCCGAAGCCAAGCATGTACAAGGGACATGACAAAAGGTCTGGACCCCTATACACTGATACTTACAATCTTAGGCACAGATACAAATAGATAAAGATAAAAGCAAATTGATATTTTAAATTTCATTCACTTTAAAAATAAATGATATTTCACAGTTGAGTCAAAAATTATTGGACAGTAGAAAGGATGTGAACACTCTTATATACCACATAAATTGGTATAAACTTTCCGCAGGGCATTTGGTTTAATACCAAAAAACTTAAAAATGCACATCCCTTTGGCTCAGCTATTTGGTTTCTAAGAATAAATTCTAATAATCATAAGTGTGTGGCAAAGGCTTATCTACAAAGCTGTTTGACTCAGAACAGTTTAAAACAGGAGAAAGCTAGAAACAAACACACTGCACACCCCTCAGAGGAAGGTTCAATAACAGTTGTGCATCGCGGCAGCTGTACTGTGATGAAGCAGAAGGATGCTGAGTAGCATGGGGAAATGTCCAGAAGACAGTGAAAAAAGATTACAGAACTGCAAGTGCTCAGAGATGCAGCTTGTTTCTAAAAAAAGTATGTAAAATCATATATATTAGAAAGACAGATTTACACCAAAATGTTAACTGGTTATATCTGATTGGCAGTTACCAATTTTTTTGTTTATATTTTCCAAGTTTTCTACAACAAGCATTTGTTAGGTAAGTAATGAAAATAATACAGTGAAAGTAGATAACAAGAAAAAAAGTACACAAAGAGCCGAGGAACAGCCATGGAAAAGTAGGAAGAGTTTGGGGAGCCGAGTGAAGAGGGGTGAGGGTGGTAGTGAGGAGGGGTGAGGGTGACAATGAGCTGGAAAGCCCAAGGTCCACAGCCTCTAGGATTTCAGTTGCTGGCAGCTATGAGTGACTCTGTCCAGGGCCAGGTCAGGCTCTGCTGGTTTCAGCAGCAGGAGCATCTAGTGGCTTCTACTTATGTCTCCACCTGTCCTAGATAAAGTTCCAGGTCAAAGACAGAGTAACAGAAATGGTCTTTACCCTTAATAAAGTTGACAAAAGAGAAATTTTAAAAAATAACAAAAAATAATTCTGTGGTCAACGTACACCCCTACACAAGGAGGTATAAAATGCCCATGGAAGTCGTGGGTTTCTGTGACTGTGGCAGGCAGGGAACAGCAACTACATTTGTGACTGAGCAGGGAATGTATGTTTCTGAGTACAGAGGCAAAAGCTGGGATCTCTTGGAGTGCTGGTTAAAAAGACAGATTGCCAGGGTCCTCAGAGTTGTAGGGGCTGGGCTGGTATATATAGTGATTCTGACTGAACAAGCCTCCTTGTAAATACAGCAAAACAGAAGTGGAAGTGGCAGGCTCATCCATACATTAACATAAGTTTGTTCAACAGATCACCTCCAAAGTTGCTGCTGAGCGCAGATTCGGAGAGTAAAGAGGGAAGAGAGCAAGAGGGCACGCTGTCTGGGTCGGGGGAGGATAATGATGGTGGACGCTGTGGTTTGGTCTTGATAATGAATGGTGTCTGGCTGTATCATCCCCAAGGGACGGCACTAAAAGAAGAGTGGGAGAGAGAACGCTAAACGTCCTTTCCAACTTGCCTAGACCTGGTGTGCATCTGTGTGCGCGTGTGTGTGTACATGCACTCCCAACACCTGATTCACCTAGCTTAATTCAGAAAGCAGGGATTCTCAAGAACCCACAGAAGGAAAACAGGCCCTGGCTGCTTCTCTCTGAATATCCCAGGGCCTCACAGGATGCCTGGCCCAGTGCAGGTTTTCTGCTGAGTTGAAAATGGAACTGACAAACACTCCGTGCAAGGGTGGGAGCATGGTGGAAGAATTAAAACAAAAGAGCAGAAGTGGACAGGCAGAGGGAAGCAGGAGAAAAGTCTGCATGAGGGTGAAGTCAGGCAGTCCCTTTCTTTTTGATCTCAGACCCCAAGAGATCCTTATTGTAGCTTCAGAGACTGGCACAACTGACCCACTGGGATGTAACACCAAGTCTGAGACCAGCCAAGGGAAGCAGAGATTTCCCAGGACAGTCAGTCCACCCAAGCCAGGAGACAGCCCTATTTATACCTACATCAATCCCCAAGGTCTATTTCCACACTTGGTTACCAAGCTCCATTCCCAGGCCACTACTCCAGGGAAGGGGCCAACAGTGTCCTCCCCAGAAGCAATAGTTTTGTGACAAGTCTTGGCTTGCTCTGGCTGGTGTGAGAGATGAGGTTCCAGGCAGGAGAAGGCAGGGACTAGGGTTTGCCTGTCCCAACAGCCTAGGCTGCATGGGCCCTTTGGCCAAGATGCAGACTTGAATCATTCCTCTTCCCCTCCCACCCTGGTAGTCCCAGCTGGGACACAGAGGGCTGGAAAGATGTGGCTGAAGGATGGCACCTGGCAGAGGGGATACAGGTCAGGGAGAACAGCGGGCCCCAGAGGGAGGATCAGCACGGCTAGGGAGGGTGCAGCCAGGGGAAGCAGAGCCCAGGTAATAATCCCTTCAGGAAGTGTGGTATTTATAGTCAGACTTAGCCCAGGATGACCCTCAGCGCCTGGGTAACCTTCGAAGGGAAAGTGCTAGCCCAGCTCTGCTCAGCTGGGGCCTCCCCACATGGCAGCCTCTTTATAGTACAGTAGGCCCTTCTTCCCATTCATTCCCTCCGGTCCAGCTCCAGAGTTCAGGGAGGGAAAGGGGTAAAGCCGGTTGCTAAGTGACAAGCTAGGCTTCCTAAACTACATCCCCTGGAGGGGAACCCTGGATCTCAAGTGGTCCTGGGGAAGTGGAAGGACTGACTCCAGGCTCCTCTGGGAGCCCCTACTCAGCTCTGTGATGATGCCCAGCCCAGGGCAACTGCAGTTCTGTGCAATGATCTTGTTTGTCCCCCTGAGGCCGGTACTACCCCAATGCATCTCTGGGATTCTGGGAACAGAATCTGGCATGCAGCAGGACTCAAGAACTGTTTCCCGAAAGATTGAGTGAATGAAGTGAGCAGGCAGTTTAGGGAAAGTGGGAAGAGCTGGAGAGGGGAGAGGAGAGATCAGAAGTTGGGGGAGACCAGATGGAACAGTTTGGAAGAAATTCCTGTAAAGAAGAGAGGGAGGAAGAAAGGAGGTGGCGGAGGTGGGAGTCAGTGAGGGACAAAACCAGTCCCTGAAGTATACACGGAAGAAACCTGCGGAGGATGAAGGGCTGGATGTCAGGAACCACACCCAGTGAGGGCCTGGAATCTTCGTGGCGACTGGAGAGACGAAAGTGCAGCCAAGAAAAATAAACCTACCCAGAGGCCCCTTGCTTGGGGACAAGGGGGCACACATAACTGTAGAGACAATGTGTGCTTTTACTGCGCTTGCACACAACACACACATTTACTGCGGGGTGCTCAGACGGAGCAGGAACTTCATCTGCTCTTTGCTCTGTGCCTCCCGCCCAGGGCCCAGGCTGTGTGCAGTGGGCAGGGTGAAAGGTGGTATGCTAACTGGGCAATGACAAACTCTTCTCCTGACCCAAGCTGATTGCCCAGCCACTCTATCCCATTTCCTGATGGAAAACTGGCCTGTCTGATCTCTACTACAAACAGAACCCCCACCTCCTCGGGGGCTGCTCCGGGAGCTAACCTGCCATACAGCCAACAGCTTTCTTAGCCTTTCTGAGGCTGGCTGGGAGAAAAATGCTGCACTTCACAGGTAGAGTTAAAACATCAGGTGTTTGGTAAATTCCGGCACTTCTCTTTAAGTTCATATAAATTTTAAAAAGCATATCCCATTTCTTCCTCGTAATGACTATATTCCCATCTTCATCACGTACTGATGTGTTTGTTCCCACGTGCAACAAAGTCCTCCCTAAATGTGAACAGTTCCAGTGTTATCAGCTCTAGAGAGAAGCTTGATTACATGTGCTTTCTGACAATGTAGATCACGGATCATTATGAGTTAAGAGACATGTTAGTGTAGCCTCTTTCTCCAGTCTGGCTACTCACTTATATATGGTCTTCAGAGATGAATGGGGAGGCAGCGGGTGAGTGTTGGCGGATATAAGCGGACAACCTAACTGTTCTAAACCTCAGTGTTCCCATCTGTAAGGAGGACGTAACTCCCACATCATGGACTGCTTGAAGGATTACAGAGACCATTCTGCCCAGTGCTTAAAAGACAGTAGCTACTGTAATTAGTAATTGAGCCAAGTCAATGTTTATCATTTATGCAATTAAAAGAATTAAAGATTATCATTTCTCAGTAGAGTTGCTGTGATTTTGGAAACTTTGAATACTCCTGCCATAGACAACTCATGGTTTCTACCTCACAGTGCTGGACGATGCATGGGTTAAATGAGGTTAAGGTTGACAGGGACAAAGAGTGGGCTTGATGGATGGATGCCCGCTTCCCTGTGTGGCACAGCACAGGGTCAGCACTTTTCCTGGGGGAAAAGAGGGAAGATGGCTGCTCATAAATAAAACAGGAATTCCCGAGAGGTTGCTAGAAAGGTCTCCAATATCTGGCCAGCTCCCCTTGCTACCTCAGGACTCCAATGAGGAGAGACAGGTCACTGCTGCCACTGTGCTTTCCACAGCCCTGCTGTCAAGGAGGCTCCCTGCAGGTGGAATGGCATAGCCTGACCTCTGACACCCAGGACTCTGACCTACTGGATGTCAACTGCCACACTGCTTCACTCAGACATGTGCCATCACATCAGGGCAGGTGCCCAAGTATGGCAGAATCCTAAAGCAGAAAGTGATATTAAAGTCATTTCACTTTACAGATGAGTAAACTGAGGCTTTGAGATGTGACCTGTCCCAAACCCCATAACTCTTACCTGTGTGTGTGTGTGTGTTGGGAGTGAGAGGTAAATTCTATCAAACCACTCCATTTCCAGTGAAAGATGAATTATAACTAGAATATTAAAATGTCAAGAGTTTGACACAGAAATGACAAATACGCCAATGGGGAAAGCAGCAGACAGAACACACATATCAGGAGCAAGAATGGAGGAGTTATGTGTCTGCCTGGCCTTCTAGTTCTCCTTAAGGAAGAGCAGAACCTAAGAGATGGGCCTTCCCGGGACACTTGGGCCTGGCTGTGTGCCCAGGTCTTCTGTGTGCCTGACAGAAACAGACATGGGGCACTCTAATTCCGCATGGCTGGTTAAGGGCTCAGTGTTGGAGACCAACCTCTTACCCCATACAACACTCCTTCCAGGGGCAATTCAGTCTCTGTGGGTACTTTGGCGGATAAGGCACCCTCTAGGCCATGAGAAAGCCCATTCCATTGTTGGATGGATCAAATGGTTAGAAATTAATAGTTTTATAGTCTCCCTTCACTGAGCACTAACTATGTAGCAGGCAGTGGAACAGAGAAACAGATTTTGAAGGCAGATAGACCTCGGTTTGAACATCAGCTCTATCATAAATCAGCTCAGTGACCTTGGATAAATGCCTTAAGCTTTCTAGTATCCTCTTCTGGGAAGAAGGGAGTAGTCACAGCCCACTTCTTCGGGAGGTTGGGAAGATTGATGGTATTTACATATATATTAACTAACAGAATCAAGAAGATTATATATAATAAATCAACTAACCTAACACCCCAGGTGCAGTCTCCCAAGCAGCAAGCTTCACCTGGCTCTTGGTGCCTCAGTCTGAAGACACACACACACACACACACACACTCGCACACACCAGCACCATACTTGCTACAGAGTAGGTATTTATTACTGTCATAAAAAATAGTTTTTGCCATTGTTATCATTAACATTATTATTCTGACCTAGAATCCACTGGCTCTTCTCTCTGGAATAACAACACCGAACAAGCCACAGCCTCTTTCACAGAGTTGACTTTTTCTGCTCCAGACTGAAGATTCCTCTTCCCTCCTTCTTTCTCATCCAATTCACCCTCCTCCCCACTAACCTAATTCACCTAACAGCTCAGGTGAGGTCTGCCCAGCAGGAAGCCCTACCAGGCTCTTGCTTCCTCTATCTGAGCGCAGACCCCTCTGCCTCCACAGTTAACATGGCAGCAAGTTTGCCTAGAACTGATGGGGCTGGAGCTAGAAAAGACCCCACAACCCGGGGGCTGATTGTGGTACCACATTCTCTCAGTCTTGCTGTTCATTTACAATTCACACCTCAGCAGCAGGCCCTCAGTTACTGTCTGCTTTCAAGTCTGTGTCTTGAGTAGGATGAACTAGAGTCAGAAGATTTGGGTCCATTTCCATTGTGATCTCTGCTATGTGACCCAGGCCATGGCACTTAACCTCTCCAATCACATCTGCCAAATGCAAATGCCACACTTTTTTTGCACTTTACAGAGACACAAATGTTCCAGGTGTTTCTGTGAGAAGTGTCTTGGTCAAGTGCACAGTGTACACAGATGCCTGACATCACTGAGATCTGGAACCCCATCTTTTAAAGGCTCACCCATTTCTTTATGTGGCACAGCTCAGGACCCACAACATTTGGTTTGTGGATCAACAGAAAACTACTCATGTGACCATGTTCATTCTCCTCCAAAGCCAGGCTCTGGGCTTGCATGCAGCTGTGCCTGACTCATTCCTTCCCCTTCCTCCTTATAGCCTGTGAATCATAGCCCTGTCAGGCCAGCAGCCTCTCTGGTTTCCTTCCCAAGCATTGCCTGGTCCCCACCTCCAACGCTCAGGATGCAGGATGCAGCCTTCTTCCCACTGGGGCCTTCACACACCTCTCTCCCCTGACCCTGCAGGGCATGAGCTTCCCATACCAGCCTGAGTCACACATTCGAGTTCCCTGCAGGGAACTCAGCCCTGTGTGTGCATTGTCCCTGTAACTTGACTGTTAACTCCTAGAGGGCAGGCTCTCAAGAGGCAATACAGTGCTCTAAATCAAAAAACACTGTTGCCTGGGGCTCACCCCAGGGAGCCTGACATGATTGCTCAAGGGTAGGGCCTGAGCATCAGAAGGGTGTGAAAGCTCTCCAGATAATTCTAACATGTGGCCAAGACTGAGATGAACTGATCTGGAACTAGGCTGCCCAGTTTGACTGGCTTCTTTGACTGTGTTTAATTAGGCCTCTGAGAGGGCCTAGAAGGGGGTGCTCAGGGAGAACCCCAGGCCTGCCTGAGGCTGGCCATCTGGACAGTCCTTTCAAGGCTCTCAGCCAAGCTGGTCACAAGGCAAGAAGCAGATAGCTCAAGGGGCCCTGTGCCTGGGAAAACCCAGAGGATATAGGACTAAACCCCTCTCTGCAGAATGGAGAGAAAGGAGCCAAGCCAAGAGACCAAGAGCAAGGGCTTTGGAGTCAGACAGCCCTGGACTAGCAACCTTACTCTCCTTACTAACATGGCAGCAAGTTCCCCTGCCAACTCTACTGAGGTCTGATCTCTACTCCCTCTTCTGTATGAATACAAAAGACTCTTCCTCCAGGGCTAAGCTACAGACTTATGGATAGAAAATGCTCAGCTTGAAGGCAAGTGGGAGAGCTGAGCGAGCGAGGTCCTATTTCCTAAGAAACCCCTCCCCACCCCCTCCCCAGCTGCTCTGGGCAAGAAGAGGGGAAAAATCTGACTCATCAATGCTGTGTGACTCACAGGCTGACAAAACTTACTTGCCAGACTAGCAGGGAGGAAAGCCTGCTGCTCCCACCACAACCGGGTCCTGTGGGCAGGTAAAGCCCATCCTTCCATCCCTGCCTCCCACCAGCTGCCAGGCCTGGCTGGCTGGCTTGGCAGGAGTGCCTCACTCAACTTGGCCCCCTGACAGCCACACCCTCCTGAGGCTGGTCCGGTAGCTTACTAGTGATGGGTGGGGCTGGAAGGGGGACAGAACTCAGAAGGTTTGGAACACAGAGAGGTAGCTATGGAATCAGACAGGATCTGGGTCTGATATTCAACTCTACCCCTCACAGGTGTGACCCCAGGCAGCTGAGCCTCTGGATCTCAGTTTCCACATCCATAAAATTGTGGAGGATTAAACAAGATACATTACGGTATATAATTACCTAGTACTGTGTGAGGCACAAAGTAGGAGTTCAAAAATGGTAAAAATTATTACTAGTTGTACAAGTACTAGAATTAGTATTATAAAGAGAGTTTTTTATATGTCACTTCAGTTCATCTTTATAACAACTATGTATGGCAAGTACCATTACTCCCATTTCACAGATAAGGACACTGAGGTTCAGGGACCCTGGGGCAGTGGTGAGAATCTAATGAGTGGTTTCAGATCCTTTCACATCCAGCCTAGTGCTTGTCCCAGCTCCTGCCCTTCACACCACCTCTCCAGGGCAGTGAGAAAAACACTGCAAAAGAGGGGGTAAAGGAGGAGGTGACACCCCTCTGCCCCCAGTTCTGTGCCACACAGCTGACAAGCACAGAGCCAGCTCTGCCTCCAGCTGAGGAAGGCAGGCCTAGCCAACAGCATTACTGACCAGCCCGGAGTGCAATACGGCCCTGCTGCCAGTACTGCCCCGCCTCACACCCAGCCTGGCTTGACTCTAACCCACGTGGTGCCTCTGGAAATTCACTCACTGATGCCCATGTGTATGTGTGGGCCTCTACTCCAGGCTGTAAGCTCAAGGCAGCACCTGGTCTCATCAACATTGGCATCTGAATGCCCAGCCCCTGGCCTAGAGCCAGATGAACAGTCTAGTCAAGCTGCCAAAAGTCTCAGATTCCAGACCTGAGACAGAACCCCTGGCTCCACCACCTGCATGACTTGGGCACATCATTTAACCCCTGAGAACCTCAGTTTTCTCATCTAGAAAATGGGGACAACAGTCACTACCTTACAGGGTTACACTGAGAGCTATGGTAATAATGACAGTAACAATCATGGATAACATTTACCAAGCTCTTATCACATGCCAGACACTGTTCTAAGTCTCATATATATTAAACTACCTAATTCAAAGGGGTTTGTCATATGACTAAGTAGCAGACTGGCTCTGAAATCCCAAGCTACCACCTCTCCTGAGTGTCGAGTGCCTGGTAGTTTATAAGTGCTCCAGAGCTAGTCCAGCAGATGCTCAGAAGCATTTCTAAGACAACTCATGACAAATCTTTTGGTCTAATTTCATTTACATCCACAGCATTTATTACTGAATCCTATTCTGTGTATAGCCTAGCTAAATTATTTCAAGTTCCAGTGAAATATAAAGTTAAAAAAATTTTTAAAGAACCAAGGCCTTCTCTTACCCTTCTACAGGAGGCTAACAGGATCCAGATTGCTAGAGCAAGAGGCAGTGATCCCATGTCCCTCCCCCTTCCTCAGAGCAGGGCCCAGATGTACAGTGCCAGCTCCTCAGAAGAAGACAGGGCAAAGCGGTCAACGTTGTTGGCTCTCCAAGGTGCTGCTGGGGTGGTTGTGTGGAAGGGCCTCAGGCTGTGAGGCACCTCATCCTGAGCTGTTTATTTTGGCAACACCTGAGGTGGCAGTTGATCAGGAGGGTAGGACCTGAGGCCTCTAGGTGTTGGCCCGGCATTTGTATGGAGGGCAGGAAAGGCAGGACACCCTAGTTCTTCCACATGACACATTCCTACCCTCCAGCCAGGGCCACAAGGGCAGGCCTCCAAACTAAATAAGCAAGGGGTCTGCAGCTCTAGGAGGGTTCTTTTCTTAGCAGCAAAAACCCTGTTTCAAAGAAAATAGTGAATGGCTTTCAGAGAAGCTCGTTTGCCATGCAAGACAGGTAGAGTGGGTCTGTTGTGGGTGGAGGAGGGGCCATGCCCACATGCCCACCCCTCTCGACACCTCTCTAACAGCTTCCTGACACCCCTGAGGGACCCCAGGCTCCAGAGGCAAAAGTGAGCTTCAGCTCCCACCTGTACTGCCCACCAGAGCCTCTTTGGGACAGGTGTCCACCTCCAGGGAGGTTCCCAACTCAACGTGAAGGTTAGATAGTTCAGCCCGATGACTGGCTGGTTCAGCCCCTGGGACCTGGACCATGTCATCTCCCTGAGGACCCTCATCTGGGCTCCCATCTGTAAAATGAGGTTGGACTAATGGATTCCAGGCTCCTTCTAGCTCTAAGACTCAATTCAAATCCATCCTGTGGAAAGACCTGTGCAGAGGTCATAAAGGGCACAAAGACAGCAATGGCAAGATCCTTGTCCTCCAAACACTCACCACCCCTGCACAAAACTGCAAGGCAAACCACATAGGCAATAATACACAAAGACACACATGAGACATGCGATTCTGTACCAAAAAAAAAATGCTGTGAGACCCCGAGGGCAGAGATTCTCAAAAACCCATAGAGATCCTGTTAAAGTGGAAACTGCTCAATCTCTTGCAACAGCCATGTACCAGTGCCAGGCATTGTGGCCACCCAGACGAGCATGACAAGTCCCTGACGAGATAAGCTCCTATCATTGTCTGGGTCAGGGCTGAATCACACAAATGATGCATGGGGGATTCTTTTTGATTTTGTGATACATTATGTTTATGCTCATTGTTTCAAAAATACTTGAATGCATAATTTAGGAAACTCTTATAATGTGTTATTCTGTGGCACACTTTTAAAAACTAAAAAAATGAGAAATAAATAAATAATACAAACAAATTTTGTTCAGAGAAAAACCCCCATACACAAGCAGGCAAACTACTGCCTGTTAGATAGATAGAGCGGAGGGCTGGGGAAAGGCATATACCTCAGAAACACCATGAGTTTGGTTCCAGGCCACCCCAATAGAATAAATATCGCAATAAAGTGAGTCAAGCGAATTTTTCTGGTTTCCTAGTGCCTATAAAAGTTATGTTTACACTATATTGTAGTGTATGAAGTGAAGTAAGTATGCAGTAGCATTACGTCTGAAAAACATTATGCATACCTTAATTAGAGAATACTTTATTGGTAAAAATGTTAACCATCATTTGAGCCAGCTGGGAAAATGGTGCCAATAAACTTGCCTTGCTCAACACCGACCTTCAATTTGTAAAAAACACTATTTGAAAAGCACAATAAAATGAGGTATGCCTGTATTGGGAGCCCACACCCTGATCACCAGGCCTTGTTTATGCATCTGCCAAAGGGGTGGGTGGGAGTTAGGCTAGATCATCTCTACAGCTGCTGCTTCCAGCTCTGACCCTCTGTGACAAGGGCTCTAGAAATAGGCAGACTCCAGCAGACTGGGTGGGCAAGCTGGAAGCAAGCCTTACCCTCATTCCCGTACACAGTGGCCTGCTCCACTTTGGCCTCTGCTGCTGCTGCTGAAGAAGAGGCAGCTTGCAAACTCTGGGACTCAGTTGCCCTCTGAAATAATAGTGATGAAACATCCCTGGTGGAGGATCCAGATGCAAGACAACCAGTCACATGCAGAACCTCCAGGCTGTCTTGTTTAAAGGTCATCAGTCTCTTCTCTCTCTCTCTCCCCGGATGTTGACAGGCTTGGCCTCCAAGCAGCCCTGTTGGCCCACACTCAAGTTCACAGGACCCTGCCACCCCACCCGCAAGGTAACCCAATTCTTCATGGTGAAATGACAGCTGGAGGTGGGGCTAGGGAGTCCTAAGGCAGAAGAAGGTGATGATTACTGGCTTCCAGGGTGCTGAGGCCCAGACAAACGGGTCATGGCCCAGATTCATGTCAACATAATTCCTGAGCACCCACTGTGTTCAAGATCCTGCCAGGCATTCAAGGCGCCTGAGAAAATGAGGATGACATTAATTACCTTAAGTGTATCTCAAGGTTTAAAAAGCACCTCCTCAGAGGCCTTCCCTCCCAACCTAACTAAAGTGAGCTCCCTCACCCCCATGCCAGCCCCTTGCCTCCTATGTAGTGTCTATCCCAATTCTGCCACAGTTTGTTGACTCATTTTTCTGTCTCCCCATTAGAATGTCAGTTGCTCAAAGGCAGGGCACTGGTCTCTTCTTTACAGTGGCACTTGGCACCTTACACAGAGAAGGTTCTCAGTATTAGATGAATGAATGAATGACTACACTACCAGAAAGATATTTAGAAGGCTGTGGGGAAGCAAAGGAGGGAATGAGCACATCTGTGAGGCTTCATGGAGGATATATAGCACTGTGAGCTGGGCCTTAAAGGAGAGGAAGGGAAAAGTACGCATTGCAGGTAAAAGGTGCAGAAGCAGCAAAGGCCTGAAGTCAGGCTGAAAGAGTGAGTGCAGGACTACCCGGACTCCATAAGGCCTGATGGGTGCCCTGTTTCCTGGCCCATTGGCCTACTAAACACTAGTCTTCATTCTTTGCTGGCAAAGTCAGGAATACATAAATAGTTGAACACAAGTCTGCAATGTTATTTCCAATCAAATTCTAACTGTAGCACCCACAAGGCTTCCCTGCTTTCTTCTTTTCTAGTTTCTTCCACCCCAGCTGACTGGCTCTGTTTCGGGACATCTGTACCGCCCCTTGGGGTACTGAAGGGCAGCTCCCAGCCTTGTCATGACAAAGAACTTTTATTACCTTACCCACTCCTCCAGATCTCAAAAGAATTTCTCCCTAACTATATTTAGTTTATAATTTTTTAATGGAAATGCTAAGACATATTTGTCAATTAAAGCTTCTGATCAGCATATGGAAACTAATGGTCCGTCCTAAGCTGACAGAATGCCAGCCCAGAGAAGATGTTTTGGTCAACCCAGAAGGTTTAGATATCTCTGTGACTCAGTTTCTCGAGGCCAGGGTATTGGGCAGGTACAGAGTAGCTGAGAGATATGGCCAATGGGAGAAAGAATAGGCAGAAAAACCCAAAGGTCCCCAATCTCTAAATCCAGGTAAGATTTCCCCACCGCCCAGTCCTGGCTTCAAGGAAAGAGGAGTCTGGGGCACAAGGGCGAGGAGTGGGAGACAGCTGAAATCTTAGCAACCAACCAAAGGCTTTCAACACAAGGCTTTATGTGCTGACATTGGTGCAACTTGTAGGGTGGGGGAAGCAAGGGTTACTGTGAGCTTGACGCCATTTCTGTTCTGGGCAGATGTCTATGGCTGGAATTAATGTCAGGGGTTGGATGGTCCCTTAGAGGCTATGTGCTTCCCAACCATCCAGACAGCTCCAAATGAGCCCAAATTTATAACAGCATTAGCCTCTGCAAAGAAAAAATCTGGGGGAATACACACCAGTCTTTCCACTATAGTAGTGTGGTGATGGAAATTGTATTTTCTAGGATCTATATTTGTATATGTATTGACTATTTTTTAAAAATTAAGGGCTGTGTGTGTGCTCCTTTAGCTTTTGTTTAAATGTGGTTTGTTAGAAAACTTTATGAGCCTTTTAGAGGAAGGCAGTAAAAGATCCTGTCATGACAAGGCTGAAACAGCTCAGCTGGGACTTTGGGTGTCTTCTATCGCTAGGCATCTCTACTGAAAGACCCTTTCTAATTGTCCTGGATCCAATAAAGCTCCCATTTGAGCCACTCTGTATGAGTTGTACCACAAAAAAACTACAAGGGCAGAGATGAGCCTTACCCACCTCAGGGACCCCAGGACTTGAGCCAGTGCCTGCCACAAAATAGATCGTCAGTGAAGACTAAGAGAAGGAACCAAGGAGATAATTGCATGGGGGGTTTGGTGAGAACTCAGGTCTCCTGGGAAGAAGTGAGGGTGAGAATGGGAAAGAGGGTTGTCCAAAAGGAGAAAACAGCTGATCTCCTAGTGGAGGTGTCCTTTGGTCTTTGCCTCAGAGGAAGGCAGACAGCTGAACCACCAGGAAAGGCCTGCAGGGTTTCCCAGAGTAGAAGGCTGCAGGGCCTGGCTTCTCCGGGGCAGCTGGGCCACGGCCCACTTCACCTGCCTAACCTGAGACTAGTCTGACAAGGGCTTAAGAACTGTGTCAATTAAGAGCTGAGTCAGACTTAGGGGGAGGAGACTGTGAGGGGGCAGGGCAGACAGGTCAGGCCTCATTTTCTCAGGTGTACTCTGCCAGCCAGGGGTCAAGCAGGAGCAGCCTCCTCATTGTCCTCAATCCTCCCCACCCTCAGGGCAAGGCTCCAAAAGTGCTAAAACTCAGGAGAAAGCAAGGCCCACAGAGGCTCCCTTGCAGACAGGATGCAGCTGGTAGCTGTGTGCTAGGAGGGCACCACCTGTTTTGTCCCAAGCCTCTTCTTGAACATAGATCCAAGCAGACAGGCTCTGGCAGCAAGATGGTGGGGAAGAGGAGGTGGTAAACTTAAGGTAGTAAGAGGTATCTGTTTTCAGCACAACCACCAAAGGGACAGGAAGGGAGCCCTATGGGCTCTGCTCCCAGCTGCTGGAAAAGGCATCCTCTCAGTTTCAACTCAGCTGGAGGTCAAGAACTGCTGAGGCTGGCAGCTCTGTGCCAGGATGCTATTTGCTTGTGAGTGAGCATCTCGTCACCATGGCGACCCAGGGAAGCATAGACAGGAGCCAGCCACAAGGCCAGGAGCAGAGCCCTCCCCTCTCTTGCACTGGCCTTGACCTTTCCAGCTAGGAAACTGGATGCAAAGCACTGTGCTGCCTTCCCCAGACCTAACTATGGCCTATCTGGACCAAAAAGATGAACGAGATCCAGTCCTGCCTCAGAAGGGCCCAAGACATGTCCGGAAACAAGAACACAAAATCATAAAGTGACAAAGGCAATAAGAGACATGAATAAGGACCAACAGGGCTTTAAAGGAGAGAAAGCTCATAATGTTGACGGGGGACATTTGTGTTTTTCAGACACAAAGGTTTTTGGGAGGAAGACAGCATTACACAACAAATATGAAAGCACATATCTCCCCTCCCTACCCCTTTGCCCAGTAGTGAACAACGCTAGCTATTTTGTTTGGTTAGCTCTAGAGCCAAGAGATCACAAACCAAGAGCACCTTGGTTCAGATGCTCCCTCTAGCTGGCTGCTTTCACCAAGCCAGTCAGTCCCCTACCACCTGCTCCCCAACTGTCTACACCTTCCTAACCCTTAATGTTCCACTTGGCTGGCCCTCCCTGCCTCATGTTGCCATCTGGCTGGCTATCCAGCCTCCAGTATCACAATACCCCTGCTGGCCTTGGCCTTTAGGTCTGTGGCCCCACCCCCCACCCCACCTAGCTCAGCTTTTCTGTTCTGGACTCATGTGGAGACTATCTTGTGGTGCATATTTTTAATAAAATACCATTAAATTCCTCAAAGACCTGGAAACCACAAAGCAACCTACTCTGGGCCTAGGAATCATCTATGGCAGTTTGCAAGGTCCACAGTCACTGGAGTTCAGAAAGAGCCAGAGGGTCAAGTTCTAGACCCAATGCTGAAATCAGGCTCCAGGATACAATGTGCCAAGCATAATCAGGACTCCCTTGTCCAGCTGCCTTTCTTGTCATTTTTCATGTCGTTTAAAAGTTGATATATGCTAAATGGAGAAAAAGTACATAATAGAAACATAAAAAGAAAAAATTGTAAGTCACCCAAATTCTATCACTCCAAAATAGCCAGCAATATAATCTGTTGAGGGGTTTTTCTTTCTGTTCTTAGTACACACATGTACTGCTGAGATACATGGTGTGTACAATCCAAACTGTCACCATTAGTATGTCCTTCATTCTGTGTTTATTTTAATCTGATGCCAACTGTTAGACCAGTGATTCACAACCCTTGCTGTTCATCAGATTCACCTGTGGAAGCTCCATAAAACTGCAGAAGCCCAGATCTCACCCCTAGAGATAAATTTGAATTTAAGATAAACAGTAATTAATCTTGAATCAGGAGCCAGTCAGTGCTGGGCACTGTACAGGATGCATTTCTTCATAACAAAAAGCTTGCATTGCTCTTCATTCATTCATTCATTCATTCATTCATTCAAGAAAAATGTACTGAGCTTCTCCTATGCACCAGACCCTGTGCTGGGGAACAGGAACACAAAGTCAATTAGATAGATTCTCAAGGTCAGAGCTAGTAAGGGAGACAGATACATAAGAAGGTAAAAGAAACGAATGTACAAATGTAAGGACTGTGATATACACAGAATCATGGGGACACGGGGGATGGGGTCTCACCCAACCTGCAGAAAGTCCTGAAGTCTGCTCAGAGTCTAAGGGATGCGCAGGGAGGGCTTAGCCAGGCAGAGTAAACAATGAGAACAAGGGCTCAGAGGTGAGCAGGCTTTGGGGAACCACAAACAGTGCTGGTGGAGTGTAGCCTGAGAGGCAAAAGGTAGTCAGAAATGGAGCCAAAGAGTAGGTGGAGACAGGACACAAAGGGCTGTTAGGCCAGTGAAATGGTGTGGACACTAAGAGATGGGAGACCTCTGAAGAGGTGAAGCAGAACATGCATTTTTGATAGCTCACTCTGGAATCATGTATAGAGTGGGTTTAAGGGGCCTCACCTGGAGGCAGGAAGACCAGTTAGGATACTGTTGCATTAGCACAGGACTCAGATTTTATTAAGGGTCTACTACATGGCAGGCAGAGTTTTAGTGGAGATGGATTTGAAAGGTACTTGAGTCACACATTTAGATCATTTCTAATTTTTCAGTGTGGAATGAAACTCTTTGAACATATAGCTTTACACACCTGTGATTTATTTCCCTATGATACAGTCCTGGTTGTGGAATTTCTAGGGCAAAGGGATATTTTTAAGGTTCTTTTGCCAAACTTCTTTCCAGAAAGACTGTATCAATTTTCACTTCTACCAGTAGTGCCCAAGACTGTCTGTCAGACCCTCTTTGGCCCCTAAAAAGAAAGGCAGAGGACAGCTCATATCTACTCCACTGCCAGAGCCTAAGTCTAGCCAGAGACTGAATCATCTGCTTGGCCCCAAACAAAATGACTGTGCCCAGGAATAGGTTTCAAGACTGCATACATAATGGGGCATCGGGCTGAAGGGTACACTGCTTTGGAGCTGGCTGTGGCCAGGGAAGGGGCACTCTCTCCCTGCTCCAACCCACTGTCCTGCTACTGCCAGTAACTTTCTTAACTGATATGTCACTTCCCTGATCAAAAACTTTCCATGGCTCCCTACTGCTATAAAATAAAAGCCAAACTCCTTAGCATGGAAATCAAGGGTTTCCAAAAATATGATCTTCAACACACATTTCTATGCACTCATTTATTCATTCAACAAATATTTGAGTAGCTGCTGTTTGCAGGTTCTGTATAAAACAAAGTCCTTGTTCTCATGGAGCTTGTACTCTAGTGGGAGAGAGAAACAATGCACAGTCAATATAGATGTGCCAGCTTATGTGTTACGCTAAAAATAAAGCAGAAAAATAAAGTGATGAGAAGGGCACAATTTTAGGAAGGGTGGCCAGGGAAGGCAGGTGTAAGGAGACATATGCAGAGGCCAGAACGGAACAAGGAGTGGATCATGCGGACATCCCTCACTCCTTCACTATGCTCAGACCTCACCCAACCACCAACCCACCATGGACTTCCAAGTCTCCATGCCTTTGCTGTTGGTTTCCCTCCTTCACCTGTTAAAACTGAACCCTTCTGTGCCCAGCTTGAATATCACTGCTTCTGTGAAGCCCTCCTAATTCCAAGCCAGCCCTATCCCCAGTACTTCACTTCCACCTACTGGTCCACACAACTGCGAGCACATCAAGGTGGGTTTTTAGCTCTATATCTACAGTGCCTCACACACAAGAACGAGAGAATCTCTATGTTGGCCCTAAAGACTGTATGGTCTCCACATCTACCCTCTCTAGACTACCTGAGTTTGTGCAGCACTGAGTCTGGCACACAGATATTTGCCAAGAGGGAGGTATGCATGCAAGTTATCAAAGAGAGTGGGCATATTACTGGCAGGGAAACATTCTCTGCCTCTTAGCACACACAAATGAAAATCCTCTCCCATCTTCTGTGCTAAGATTGTTAGTTGTCTATCCAAATCCATTCCCCGCTCCTTCCTGGCAAGTGGCAGCCCAAGAGGACTGCCAGGTTTCCTTGCACTCAGGTTGGCTACATGATTACATTCTTGCTTATGGAATGTGAGTTGTAGGGGCACGAGCCATAGAAGACCTGGGCCTAAGGACAAAGGAATGCCTCCTCTACCTCCTCTTGTCTCTTCCTCTGGTCGGAACCCAAGCATGACAGCAACCCAGCTCCAACCACATGGACAGCAATGTCCTGTGATGGAGCAACAACTCCAAAGAAACTGGATCCCAGAACAACTGCCAGCAGCAGAGCTGTTCCTCTTGCCTGATCTGTGCACACTGGGGACATCACGGCCATTACATGAGACAGAAAAATAAACTAATTCTTGAAGCCATTGTATCGTTACACCCCTTTATACAGCAGTGTAGCTTTATGTGAATGAACACACTTGCCTTCACAGGATGAGCCAAGCACCAGTGGGACTTAAGTGTACATTGTCCTCAAATACTTTTCTCAGTGACGACCAGGAAAGGATGGGTCCTGACTCCTGCCCCAAGTAAGATCTAGAAGTGTTAGGAGAGGAGGTGGCGTGAAGGGGGTGCACAAGTCAGGGCACACACTCCGTGAAGAACTCGTAAGGAGACACAAACAGGGGTGGAAGAGCACTGTAGTAACAGCAGGAAAAGGCAGCATCCAAGTCAATGGAAAGGACCAGAAAGATAAATCTGGTCCCCAAAGGCTTAAAAGTCTTAGTCTTCCTAGTAAGAAAAAATTAAGGGATTCAAAACCAAATGCACATAGATGTTTATTCTAGGCCCCCATGGGTCTCTTCACCCTGAGCCAGCTGGCTGTTATGGGGCAAAAGGGGAGAACAAGGAAAATGGGAAAGGAATTGGCCCAGGAGGTGGAGGACCTAACCTCTCACCAACACCACTTCCCATGGAGGAACCAGGGAAGTTGTATCTTCATCAGCCTCAGGAGCCCACAGAGAGCAACAGTCCCAGCACAACTCTGGGTCTGCTACACACGGTACTACCTCTCCTTCATGCTACTACTCAATCTCTCAACTTTGGTGCCCACCAAATCACACCCAACCACAAGGTGCAAAGACAAAGGATAGCCACTGCCTTTCCCAGGCCCTAAGTGCCTGAATCATTTGCCCAACCACCCAGCCCTACCCCTGGTACCTGCCTGACAGCTCCATTCCACCTTCCGTAACAACTGCCACATGTTCACGCCAGCTGCTGGACTTGGTGCTAGTGAGGAAACAGTGACAACAGGCCACAGAGACCAGGGCAAGGAGCCTGTGCTCTGGAGCCAAACTGAAGAGGACCCACATTCTGACCCCATCCATTAATTGGCCTTGTGACACTGAGAAGCTTGAGTTCTCGGATCTGTAAAACAGAGATAATGGTGCCACCTCACAGGGCCTCTGTTAGGAGAAACTATGTTATGTTCCAGGCACATGAGAGGTACTCCACAAATGCTCGTTTCCTTCTAGGGCCCCCAAATGTCCTCTTTTTTGGCCTGTGACAATACATAAAATTCCTACCACTGGACCTGTCCTTCAGGATTAAGGTGCTGTCATATGTCCCTGTGAAGTAAGATGTCACCTCCTGCGGGAGCCAATTATATGTCCCAGGCAGGCTAGTGGCTGGCATCCAGAGTGACTGGTTGAGGTCCTGATGTTAAAGCCCCCACATGCAGACGGGAGTTGCTCTGAAGCAGCAGATGAGGCTGTGGAGCCCTAAAGGAGATGATGTTACAAAGACATATGATGTATCTAGGATTTTAAGTTTAAACATCCGGGAACCTCCAGGTGGGCAGAAAAGATGCTAAAGAGCTGGAGGGCAAAAGAGCTCATGGGGGCCTCACAAGAAGAGAAAAAGGAGAAAAGCAGAAAAAGAGAGGCAGCAGGAAGTGAAAGGCCTCTAAAGGAAAAACAGAAAGGAGTCACCAGGGTGGATCCAGCCCCAAGAAACAGTGGCCCTTCTCCAAGGCGCTCAGCCATCTCACCCTGGCCCCCCTCCAGATCCTTCCTCCCAGCTGCTCTGTCCGGTTCCTGATACTATGTGTCTCCTACTTGTCCACCCCCACCATCACCCCACCAGCCAGGTATATGCTAAAGAGTAAGAAAGCCAAAAGCTTTGACCTTGTTCTGAAAGGGCTTTTAGAATTTTGCCCCAAAACATGTCGGAGGTCAGGAAGGAGGCAGAATGCAACTAAGCAGCGAAAGACAAGATTGTCTCCTGGGTGATGTTTCTTGCCTGGCCACATACTTTAGATGAACCTGGGCAAGGCTCACGCCCTCTCTTTACCCTCACCATGCTGTAAGGTCACCAGTGATCACCCTAGACTCGAATCCCAGAAGTAGGAACAGGAAAAGTTCATCAAAGGGAAGAAGCTAAGTGCAGTCCCCACCCCCCTCACCAGGCCACGGTAAAGGTCAACAAGGCAGCACACAGGAACACACTCTGTAGAGGGCAAGGCCAAAGCAAAAAAGATTCTCTCCTTATTAGAACCATCAAAAGCTAGCCCTGCTCAAGGTAAGCCTGGCTGACCTGACCCAGAGTGCTGAGTGGAGCTATTCCACACTAGGTGGGCAGCTAGATAACATCATGGTTCAGGCTTTTCTAACTCTAATGTCCTGTTACAACACTTTGGAGTTTAAGAGGCGATCTCGGCTGTCTTACAGGACTGAATTCTAAATAGTTGTCACCTGCTCCTGCAGTCCTCTGCAGTTTACTAAAGAGCTCCCACCTACATCAACTCACTTGATGTTGTGGCAGGGGCTCTAAAACTACAACCACACCCCTCTACATCCTGGAGCCAGCCATGTGGACATGGGATGTCACTAGGGCAAAGCAAAAGTCAAAGGATGATTGATGCACCTGTGCAAACATCTGTAGACCGACAAAGCCTAGAAGAGGTAATGCCTACCCAATCTGTCCTCCCTGAAGCCGATCTAAGCGCCAGCCTCCATGCCAGGGTCTAGAAACCTGGCCGGGTAGTTAGTTGTGTGGCCCATTCCCAAGGACACAGGCACACACTGCTGCCCAACTCCTGTTAGAGGAACCCTGGGCTCAGCCCTTTGATTGGGGCTTCAGAACGAACAAGAGAACAGAGTTCAGAGATCCAGGCTGGGATGATGCAGGTCTGGATACTGCTGCTCATGCCTCTGTAAGAGTGGTCTGCACAGCTCTATTTAGAAAAAGCCCTCAACAGGCTAGCGCAGGAGAGCTTCACCTTTTGCAGAACCAGATCTCACTAGAGCTAGGAGGTCCTGCATTGGAGCTGGGCTCTCAGAGGGCAGCCCCTTCTATTTTCAGACTGCTCTCCTTCAAAAAGAGAAACTGCCCTCATGGGGAACAGAAAACTACCTTCCTGGAACTCCTACCCATGCGTGCCAGCTCTGTCCTCTGAAATCACATGACAAAATCTCCAGGCAGCTCTATGTGGAGGTTAAAATCTCTTAGCAATTATAAGCTTAGGAGTCAGAGACCTGTCCCAGGTGGGTGATCCTGGGTGGATCATCTAATCTAAGCCTCAGTTCTCTCCCTAATTAAGTAGAGATGATAATATCCTCCTCTTTGGATACTTGTGAGGATTCAATGAGATCGGGTATGTGAAGCCTCTAGCACAGTGCCTGGCACATAGGAAGGGCTCAATAAACGGTAATAATAACACATCAACTATTCTTTGAGGATTTAGAGAGTACCTTCCTAATCTCCCTATACTTTTGTTTTCTTGCTAAGCAGTCCCAGTTCCTTAAGACATGATTTCAAGTTCCTCAAACATCCCCTAGTTGCTCTGTCACTAGGCAGCTGAGGCACAAAGGCAGGCCTTGGGCAACAGATTAGAACCTGGACAGCCTTCCTGAAGAGATGATGGAAGGGACTATTCAATCTCCAAATCATACCGAGCACCTCCAATGAGCTAGGCGTAATGCTAAGCACTGCAGATTCACTGGTCAGTAAAATATGATCCCTCCCACCAGGAGCTTAGAGTTTAGTCTACTCCATAAATTAATGGTCCATGTGCATCCAAGCATCTAGAAATGAACTCAAGTGCCATGTCCTCAAGCATGCCCTGTTACCTTCCCCAAGGTGAGCAGAGCTCTCTACCTAGCAGTTTTCTTCCTTCACCAGGTATCATTTACATATGAGGCCATCATCCCTACCTGTGGGATGAAAGGCTGTGTGTTCCAGGTAAGAAAACAAAGGTTAAAGGTCCACGATATTCCAAATTAATGAGATTAACGCAGAACTCAGCACAAAGTAAGCACTTGTCCTGGCAGGCTGAACGGAAGCTGGCAGGCCCTGGGCTTCAGTCTCTGGCCCAGCTTCCCCACAACCCCCTCCTAATGGTCCTTCTCTTGTCCTAGGACACTGTGGAAGGAACACCGCTATGGCAAGGTCAGAGCAGAGGTTCACCAACTATAGTCCCATGGAAGGCAGACTCCAAGTGCTTGCTGGCCAGCCTAGTAGCTCTAGACAGTGCTCCTGACTCAGCCTCCCTCTCCTTTTTCCTTGAAAGGGAAAATACCCCTATACCAGAGAGAGAAAAGCTGAAGTGGCCACTTGCTTCTTCCAATGGCTTCTTTTCCTTCTTGGAAGGCATCAAGCTCTTTGTGGTACAAAGGCCTTCACTCATGTAGTTCCTTCCTTCCAGCTTGAGTGAGCTCCCCCTACCCTCAGGGTTGTGTCCAGCACCTGACCACCAGGGCCAGGGGTCAGTGGAGGGTGAAAGCTAGTTCGTGTTTATTCGCCAGCAATGGGCCCTGGCAGGGCTGCCTCTGCCCAGAGCAGGCATTCTTTCCTAATTCACCTAAAGGTGTCACAAGGGCCCGCAAGTAGCCCTAGCCAGGGGTAGGGCCACATGAGACAAACATGGTTACTTCAGTCTTAGACTCCAGGTGTCCGCTTAGGTATCTTTTTCAGGGAAGTCTTCTTGATCCTCCACCCCAAAATTATTAATTCTCCCTATCCCATAGTTCTCTCCCAACACCTTCTTCTCTCCTTCATAGCATATGTTACATTTTGATTATTTGAGCATGATGTTTCCCACTGTTCTATGGGTAACATCAGGGCAGGGCCATTATCAGTTTTGCTCAGCTGGGGCCTGGCATGTATAAACTCAATGCATGTCTGAGTTTTATGGAGGTATATGATTCAGATTAACTTTGAATGCTCCAGGACTGGGTCTCTACACTAAATATTGCCTTCATCCAGCATCCAGCAGGAAGTGAGTGACATAGCCATCACGTAGGCCACCCAGGAGGATTTAGTTCAACTGAGACAAGGCAGGCAGCATGCCTCCATATAGTGCATAGCATCCTCAGAGACCTTCAGTAAATAGCTGAGGGGCTGCAGGACACGGAATGACAGGACAGTACAGTCTCCTGTTGTAAGACCATGTTTCTCAGCTTTTTAAAGCACAAATCCCCTTTCGATAAACACAGCTTTCACATACACACCCCCACCCAAAATTGTGCCATGCCCCATTTGAGAATTAGTGTAATATCAGGCAAGATTTCTGTCAAACTTCACGTTCAGTAGTTTACATTTTAAAAACAATATATTTATCCAAACCTAAAATGTGATTATGATATTGAATATGCTTTTTCAAACATCATAAATGTCCAATCCCCAGAGATTTTTATATTCTCTCCCACCCGCACCCACCATTGATAATCACTACTCACAGACAAGAATAGGACACTAAGGGCCCACCACTGAGAGTAGCACTGTTCCCTGTCAACACAGAATGTGCAGAAGAGGTGTAACTTCTGATATTTCCATCAGAATAGAATGGCAACATGATGTAAGTGGGAAGACCATGAGATGGAGAGTAAAGAGATTAGGCTATTTATTATTTCTAGTTCTGAAGCTCCTTTGTCAGGATAATATCCAATTAAGTTTTTAAGAAGAGATCATTTTCCTAGCTATAAAATGGGACAATGGCATGAGGGAGTCCACAGCAAAAAAAAAATACCATGATTTCTAGGATCCAAAGCAATGTAGAGAAAAGAGAAACAAAGCTCAGCTCTGAGAACACCACCACACCACAAGGGTTCCTTATCTAGACTCATTACTAGTCGCAATAGACGACTAGGGGAAACAAGTAGGCTGTGGGATACCTGGCCTGTCACTACTCACTCTCCTCCTCCAGTGGAGGCAGATACATCGCCACAGTTAGGAGATGGACATGAGAGTCAGACCTCATGAGTAAGTGGCAGAACCTACTCACCAGCGATGTCAGATAAATTACATAACTTCTCTGAGCCTCAGTTTCCCTCATCTGTGAGGTCATAATACAGCTTACCTCACTGGGTTATTATGGAGATTAAATGAGTAATACATGTAAAACATTTAGCACAGCATCTAGAAAATGATAAATGAATACAGAAAGGATTTATAAGTGTTCGTTTTATGATTTTTAGTACTATTATTATTCCTCAGTAGGAATGCAGGCAGCTGGATGGGCAGCCCAGAGGCACCTGGCAACCCTCTTGTTCTCATTTCCTATTCATTGTCACAAATGACATGACCTCTGTGGCTGAGGACAAGAACAGCTGGGCAGGCCAGTTAAATGGACAGCTGCTGTGTTTTAGAAGAATACTCCAAGAGGCCCGAGTTTGGAGAAACAAGCTGGCAGGAGAATACGAAGTCTTGCTTGGCTTGGGGGGAGCGGGGTAGGGAGAGTCAGGTGACTCCAACAGAGGCCAAAGGGGCTGGAGGAGAAGAAGAAGACATTGTGGGCACAGAAAGCTGGCCTTCCAGGAGAGAGGAAGGTGCAGGTGAGCCACAGGGAAGCCATGAAGTGCAGGATGTGGGCAGCAGGGGAAAATTTGGCCACATCCTGTGGGGGCAGGTGGAAAGAACCAGGCTGCCAGGTACTACTGAATGGAGAAAGGTCAGGACAGATTGAGAAGGAAGACCACACACTGACCCTGCTGGTTGACCTCGGGTTCCCCTGTTAAGCCCTCTCTCTCCCTAACCCATGCAACTTCACAAGCCCCAGAATTTCGCCAGTATTCCCATCACTGCCACCATCTACTGTCCCCATCTGGGTCCTCTTCTAAACCAGAGGCAAAACAGGATACAGGTTTCATCATTTCCCTTTTTCTTGGGAACTGTGGAGCAAGTGCTCCATGGATTTCTCCATGGGGAACAGCCCAAGGAGGCCCATGTGGAGGAGAAATCACCTTCTAGTTCCACTCTGAAAGGTACATGTGTTAAGCTGCCCCAGCCACTCGCTTCCCCGACTAATCTTTTCTTTCTCTTAGAGAGCTCAGCCTCAGTCCTGCCCACTGAGCTCTCCCCACACATAGCATCCATCAGGGGAATGCTGGAAGTCAGTTTAGGGGTGAACTAATCCTAGCCCTAATCAGTCATTAAGGCACCTCCAGATTCAAATTCCAGATAGGTGCTGTTCGAAACATAACCCCAGACAACATGGAATCAGCAACAATGTCATCCACCTGGGAGACTGGGCTAGCTGCAGGGAGCCAGCATCAGGTCACATTGTGGCAGGTCCAGGAAGGAAGGCTCTCTGATCCTGCAGAGGGATCACTATGCAGGCTGTCACACAGGCACCAACAGTAACAAGGCTGCCTTTATCTGTACAGGCCTTTCCTGTGTGCAAAGCATCGTCATATACATAACCTTTGCCTCGCTTCCCCACATCTCTAGGAAAGGACTGGGCAAATATTATTCTCATTTTGAAGACGAGGAAGCTGAGGAGCAGAGCTGGTAGGCCCAGGATCCATTATCCAACAGTGTCCTTCTTTACCCAGAACTTCCCTTTCTGCTTTAAATGTACGCCTTCTCCCAACATAACAACAAGCACTCCAGCAGCCCCACTGCTTGGAGGCTAACATCTCTCTCCTTCAAAGAGCCTCCCTTCCCCAAGTCCCCAGTGTTGCCAAGCCCTCCCCAATGCTCCTACCCCTGCCTGCCACATCTCTGGCCCTCCCTCTGCTTTGACCAAGCTGTCACCCAATCCTGTGGACTCTTTCTTCAAAGGGGCTTCTGTGCCCCTTGCACTTCCACTCCTGACATGTCGACACAGACCCTTTCCCTCCTGCCTGAGCTCTGCTGGCTTCCAAGTTGGCCTCCCTGTCTTCTGTCCTGCCCAGTTCCTTCCCTAGCCATCCTTTTCATACAGAAGTGTCCTCTGAAGTCCCCGGCACGCCCCTGGTCACACATTCTTAGTGGCTCCCTATCACCTCCACACCCCTGTGCCATAGCTCAGCTTTCAAGGTGGCTTTAAGTCTTTATTGCCCCTTCCCCAAAGCACACATCTTCCTGGGCCTCCCTGCACCCTTGCTTTAGTTCAGGCTGGTCCCCTTCCTCTATTCCGTCCTTTAAGGCTCTGCTCTCCTGTGTCCACAAGCATCCCCTGTACCGCCCCCAGCTCTAAAAGAGGCAGTCTTACATCTCATGTGATCAGGTCACTAGCTAACTGCTTGTACCTGAGTGGTCCCATGACCCAAAAAAGCCAATCCACTGGCTGCCAGAACTCGGCAATGGTGTGCTCAGACATGGAACAAGCCTATGAATAAGAAAAGACTGGGTCAACAGAGAGGGGAGCCAAGAGCAGATGCTCAGATGAAAGCAGAGAGGCCACCAGCCCCCAAAAGACAGAGCCACATCCATGCCTGACTCCCTGGCTCCCATGGGGCAGGGCTGCCTCACCATAAACCTAGCAACAAACCCTCTTCCCCAGAGCTAACCTAGAGGAGCCCCTGTTCTGTGTAGACTACTGCCAACACCAGCTCGGGGAGTCCCATCCCCTCTGTCTGACAGCCCCAAGTGGAGGAGCTGTGTACACAGCAACAAGCAGGCTCTGCTGAGGGTCACTTTTTTTCTTGTCTCCCCTGTATGGCTAGTAAGTGCTCCACATACACCTGGTTTCCTCCCTGGGACTAGAGATCCTCATTTAGGGCTGGAGGAGCAGGCAGCTTTGGGCTGTCTGAGCAGCTCACAAGTTCTCTTCTGAAGCTGCTCCCAAATCCGCATGGGTTATGGAGTGTCCCCGCCAGGCATGCTTTGTTGCATGTGACCTCATCCTCTAGTCGGGGCAGAGTGGACCAAGAGTAGAGATGTGACGCAAGCTGGGCCAATTGAATTTGCTCCCCTGGGAATTTGGACTTTGGACTAAGAGATGAGTCCCTCTGAGTGTGGCTAGAACTGTAGCAGAAACACTACGGGAAGGAGGAAGCCAAGCTGCAGAGACAAGACTCAAAGAGAGAATCGAACAAGGTTTTTCCAATCCCTGCTTAAAGCCAGGCAGCAATCCTGCCATGGGGTTCCAAGTGCTTAAGCTAGGTTCAGTTGGTTTCTGTTACTTGCAATCTAGGGGTCCTAATACAGCTGGGATCTCCCTTATGCTCCTCCAGGAATACAAAGCAGGGGCTCAACAAACAAACTTGCTGAATGAAGAAAACCTGACCCCAGATTTTGGCTTTTCGATTTCTGCCAAAGACACCGCCGTGCTCTACAAGTACTCCACATACAAAATGTGTAACTCAGTCCCAGAATTCAATGTACTTTCCTTGCCTGAAATGCATTATATCCTCATTTTCACCTCTTCTTTGGGACAAACTAGCACTAAAGGAAAAGGCAGATGGGAAGGCAGGCCAAAGGAAACAGCCCATGGCAATGCAGGCCAGCAAGTCAAACTGGATCCACAAACTCTGTGCTACTCAACTGCCCCTGCTTCAAAAACCTCTGCCCTGAGATATCTTTCCCCAGGCACACACACTCCCAGTCTACCCAAGATGACCATCAAAGTCTCCAAGTGGTCACAAAGCTTGCAACCATGCTAATGGATCATTTATGCCAGAGGCCATCACAAGGCCAGACCCAGGAATCTCAAAGTGGGAAGAAACCTCTGAGGATTGTCATGCCTAATGGTTTTCAAACTGTGTGCTCTGCAAAACCCAAAGACTTCAGTGGAACCTCTTGAGCCCCCTGTCTCCCCTGCATCAAGCAGTGCAGCACCTATTTGGTTGTATATATCAAGCGTCCTTGTATGCTTGCATCTAAAGGGTTCCCAGTAGCTTACATCAAGGATCCTCAACCCCGGGGTTACAGACTGGTACCAGTCTGTGACCTGTTAGGAATCGGGTCACACAGCAGGAGATGAGCAGTGAGTGGAGAGATCAAAGCTTTATCTGTATTTGCAGCCACTCCCCAGCGCCAGCATCACCACCTCAACGCCATCTCAGATCATCAGGAATTAGATTCTCATAAGAGCATCAGTCCCTGGAGCCAAAAAAGTTGGGGACCACTGGCTTACATAGTACAAAATTCCTGTTCCAGACTAACTCCATCATACAGATGAAGAACCCGGGAATCAAGGGCATAAGGCCAGACAGGTGCCAAGTGGCAGAGCTGCAAGAGAACTCTGGCTGTCTGACTCTCCTGCTGCCTTTCTCCCGAAGCCGCCCCTTTAAAGGCCAGAACCCTTTGTGGGTCCTGTGTGGGTGAGCACTGGCTGGGGAACACTAAGAGGACACTGAAGACACAATGCAGTGCCCACCATCAAGCACTGAGTCCGAGGTGACCCTGGCTGCATCAGCGGAAGGGCGATGCTAAATGGCCCAAACAATAAGGAGCTGTCCTGATGCTAGTCCTCCGCTATATATAGTTTCTCCCCTGAAATGACCTTTTGCAGCAGCAAAGCTTGTGGTATGGCAAAACTGGCCATGTGTCCCCAGCTCCAGAGGAGAAGAATTCTGCTGAAGAATCCAGGTGGTAAATAGGCTGCTTACACATGTTGGGTATCCCTTCCCAAACCATATCATTCATCTGCACCCCATGTGCAGGAACCAGCAGAGGCTACCTTTAAACTGAATGCACGATTACTATCAAGACCTTCCTTAACCTAGGCATATACAAACAATTTGATTGTATTGCCTAAAAGAAAATAAAAGGCTAGAAAGATAAACACCAAATGAAGAATGGGGACTCTCTTTGGGCGGCAGGAATATAAAGATTTTCTTCTTTAGGCCTCTCGTACTGTTAATTTTTACACGAACATATATTACTTTTACAATAAAGGAAATCGTATTACTTTGTTTCTCTCCAAATTTACCCTCCAAACTCTCCCCCTTAACCCTAATAGCTGTCCTTTCCCACCTCAACCCTTTCTGAAGTGTCTACACATCACCCCTGTCTTTCTGTGTCTTGCTTGAAATGGTATCACACCTCTGTCTTTGCTTCCAACCCTAGGTAGATGGAAAATCACTGTGGATGATGAGACATACATGTGTAATAAGTGCATACATTTGCAAAAATGAGATAAGATGCAGTAGAAAAAGCACAGGAAATGGAGCTAAGATTTCCAGGGTCAGATAACAGCTCCACCCCTGACTTTGAAAGGCAGACCATTGGTTTGACCTCTCTAAACCAGTTCCTCCAGCTGATTTCCTTATAATTGCCAATTCCCTTCCCCTAAAAGATGAGTTCTGAGCAAGCCCACTAATCTCACAGCTTTTGAAAAAGGGATAATTTCACCCAAAATGAACATTTAAAAAACCTGAGGCCCTAGATCTAGCCTACAAAAAGGGTCCCCATCCATCCATAGCCAAAGTAGCACTGGGTGGTGGGCCACACTCATGAAAAACAGGGCCTATAGGCTGAAGTCATTCCTTGGATACTTCCTCTGGCCCAGGGCCCCTGGCATAGACAAACGCCCAAGGAATGGAGCCGTCAAAAGTAGCAGGCTGAGTATCTCTATCCAGGGCTGCAGGAAAAATGCTTAATGGTCAACAATGGGCTAGACACTCAAGCCCTGATTCTTCTGTGGAACATGTGTCACAGCAGAACAGAGCTAGGCTCAGATTCAAACAAGAGGGGTCAGCTGAAGAGGCCCAATGAAGCTTTCCTTTTGCCTCCTGATTGTAAAAACTAGCCCATTTTGCTCCCCAGAGAGAAGGCTCAAATAATAGTGTGTACAACATTGGAGGTTTTAAAATTTTATTTGGGGCCTTGTAAAAGCCACAGTAACAATAAATTTCCCCTCAAATAAGGCCCCATTTCTCCTCAGCAGTCAGCCTTGGACCGGGCCACAAACAAGAACATCACACTGAGCCAGACTTGGATGAACTCTGGGTTCTGTGAACCTGATGTGAAAGCACAGAGGGAAGAAAAGCAACCAGAGAAGTCGGCCTGGCACAAAAACACAGCATACAGATCATCGCCAGCTCCCCAGGACTGCCCCCTCAACTAGCCCTGGACCTGCCCACCGGGTGTGCCCAAGTGGAAATGGGTTTGGAAAAAATAAAAACAAATCACAGAAGCTTCAGTATTATTAATCCATCACACCAAGAGCTCCCTAAGGAAAAGAATGGACACTCCATGATTTGCCCTCCACATACAGCATAGTGCCCCCAGACAAGGCAGATGCACTGAATATTTAGAGACAGTTTTCCATAGTGGTTAAGATACAGGCCCTGGGATATAATGACCAGGATTCAAATAGCCATTCCTTGCTTTCATGGGCAAGCATCTTAACCTCCCAGAGCCTCAGTTTTGTTATCTGTAAAGTGGAGGTAATTAAGCCTACGTTACAGGGCTGATGTGTGTTAGGGTACTAACACACAGGTGGCAGAAAATTAATAAATGGTACTGATTTCAGTGATGATGATTCCTGATGCTGCTGTGAGGGCTTAGGAAATGAAATGCTCGGGTCCTGTGACCACGTTTGCTAAGTAAAAAAACGAATGCATGTGTGATATAATATAAAGGACAGTGTGGTCTGTTTCCCAGACACAGCATGGGGGAAGGGGGATGGAGAGAGGTACAAGGAGGGACAAATCCATGAAGGTTGTCACCAAGTGAACTTGCTGGCACATTCAGGAAGTGTAGTGTGAGAACTGGCAGAAGTGGACTATTTGCTAGTCAGGGGTGGCAATTACGTCAGTAAACAAGCTATATCTGTTTAGGGTCCAATGAGCCCTTATGTTGAAATTGACAGTGAGGCAGCTATTGCATAGAAGGAACCCAGGGCTGAGAATCAAAAACAGTGGTCTGGAATCCAAAATCTTCCATTTCTCACAGTGTGATCCTGCACATGGCAGTTAATATTACTGAGCTTCTCCCCTAAAATGAAGGCCATCTCACCCTCAGTGAATTACCAGGATCAGATGAGATGTGTATAAAGTACGTACTACAGTGCCTGACACACTGTCAGTGCTCAATAAATAACAGTATATAATAATTATAAAATGATGTTTGTTTGTTTTTCAAATCTAGTTGCCGGGGCTGCAGTATCAAGTGCAGAAAGTGGCTCTACTGTGGATGTTAATTGCTTTTATCTTGGAAGTTCATGAAGGAGGTGTTTGCAGTTGACAAAGTGCATCAGAGAAATATGGGTGGCTCCAGGAAGGAAGCTGCAGTGGACCCAGAGATGTCTGCCAAACTGAAGATGGGCCACAGCAAACTGAGAGCATGCCTGAGCTCTGACCTACCAGGTAAGAAATGTTTGCATCTGTATGGACATAGCCCAGAAAAGTAGCCACTGGTTGTAGCTAGAATCAGTGAGGATGTGGGGGTGTTGCAAGAGATTTGTTACTAACAAGAGTTGCAGTTCTCAAGTTTTTGTAAATGACTCATATTTTTAAAAATGAAGCTGGATTCAAGGCTATCTCTAAAAAAACATCACTCTCAGGCAACTTGCTTCCGATTTGCTTTCTTGAATGAATGGTTAGAATGACTAGAATGGTAGATAACCAGTCAGTATACTCTGTGGAAGTTAAGTTTTGTATATAAACTTCATTGACCACACATCTTGACTTGGAGAGAAAAGGAAGGTTGGGAACAGCTGGCTTAAATACAGTGACAAGCATGGTGATAATAGTAAAAAATAACTACTGCTTATTGGGTATTTTAATATGCCCCAAGCACCATTCTAAGAACTTTATGTGCATTAACTCATTTAATCTCCATGACAACCTATGGAGTAGGTACTGTTATCTCCATTTTACAGATGAGGAAAGTGAGGCCCCAAAATTCACAACAACTCGTCCAAGGCTAATGAGCTAAAGGAGCTAAGATAATAAAATGTAATGGACATGAAATAAAATACTGTCAGAGCTGTCATAATTACCTGCTACCAAAAGAAAACTGTATCTAATAAATGATCTCAGATTTTTCCAATCAAATGAAATGCATGGCCAGCCCTCTCTGTACACACTGACTCCAGGGGAAGGGTGAGAGGGTGGCTAAAATCAGATTTCCCAGGTAGGGTAGGGGAGGCTACACTCTGCTCCTCACAATCCTCTGGGCTGAACAAGAGTCAGTAGAATACAAGTCTCCAAAGGAACAATGAACTTGGTCTTGGTTATTGTCATCAACAACCCACTACCTACGTTTGCTAAGCATCTGCTATATGTGGGCACTGTGCTAATCACTTCATATACATCATCATATATAATCCTCGACTACACTATGTGGTCATACTCTTGTCCCCATTTTACAGATGTAGAAACTGAGACTCTGACCTGAGGCTCAGTGAGAAAGCAGTAGAGCCATTGCCTTCCATGGCTTCTGCCTCTCTGCCACTTACTTGTCAATAATCTTGGGTAACTAACACCCTACTAAGCTCAGTATTCTCATCCATAAAGCAGAAAGAATGATTCCTGCTTTGCCTACCTAACAGGATGGCTGTGGCAATCGAATGACATATAACACTTGTGAAAGCACTTTGAAAACTGCAAAATGCTGAGCAAAGGATCATCAGTTATATTAATTACAAGGAGTATAACTGATCCTGCAAGCACTTTACTAATGTGACTCTCTTATCTCTTTTCCCTTGGGAATTTAATATTTCAAAGTCTGCAAAGCCAGGACACTCTTTACATCAAATCCCTGGCATCCAGAAATTGGAAAGTATAGGTTCGTTCTAGGAGAAGGAGGAGGAAACAGTGATGTTTGCATTCTACTTGGTTTCTCTTTAGGAACACAATCTTGGCTGAGATTCTGCTGCTTCTAGGAGATCCAGCCCTCAAACAACAGTCAACGCATATTTATTGAGCACCTACTATATGCCAAAGCACATGTGGCTCCTAGGTGTGCAGATTGGAGCCTGGGGGCTGGAAATAAAAGGAGGTGACAGTAACAGAAAGGGAACAGAGTGGTTACAGTCCTTGTGGCTCTGCAGGCTTCACAGCTACCCTCCTAGATTCTTTTCATGGAGGCTGGAGGCTCACAGCACAATGGAATGAGCTTTGAGCACCTGAATTAGCTGAAGTATTTAAGCCGAGTTCCAGCTCTGCCTCTCCTCAGCATCATGACCACCAGCAATCAATTTAAGTTCCTGACCATTGGCTTTCCCATATGTAAAAATGGGTAAAAATATTCCTATAGGAAAAAGGGGCAGAATAAATATGATGATTGTTTGAATAGACCTAGCATGTTGCCTAAAGGTACTCAATAACAAATTCTTACTAAAAATAAACAAACAAAACGTGTGTTCTCTTCCATTCCAATGAAAATAAACTATAGTGGCCAAAAGCTCAAGCTCCGAGATCAGACCACTTGGGTTCCAGTCCTGGCTCTGCTGTTTACAGCTGCATGTCCTCAGGCAGGAGATGTTACCTTTCTAAGGCTCCATTTCTTCAACTGTAAAAAGGTGATAATAGTATCCACTCATAGGGTGTTTGTGAGGACTGACCCCGCTACTGCAGGTGATGCTCCTGGCACACAGTAAACAGCCAGCAAAGGTCAGCTATTCCTATTGCCTCTCTTCAAGCCCTTAAAAACAACATTCCAAGTCCACTGAAAAAAGGGACTTTTTTTTTTTTTTTTTTTGCCTCTAAGATCCAAAATGCTTGGGGACTGGCTGGCTGCCTAGGCTTGGGCTCTGGTGCCAGCCTCTCAGAGGAGACAGGTACAAATGAGAAGCCATCCCCATCCCCCACTTACTCAACTCCCTACCCTGCAGAAGGTACTCCAGCCCTTTCCCGACAGGTTCCTCTTTCCAAGGGCAATAGATGCAGGAGTTGAGGGGCTGAGGCTGGTCAGAGGTATGGGGGCACACTGAGCTCAATCCCCATTCTTTGGGGCTCAGAAAGGAGGGAGGTCTTGTTCAAAGAGAACACATGGCCTCAAGCAACAGACAAGTGCCATATTGCCATGTTACTGTAACACTCCCTGCCTTTCACTCATCCCTACATTCTTCATTTGAACCATAGACCTGCATCTCTCACATGTAAAAGGGAGCTTAAAAAAAAAAAAAGTGGTGTTCAACCAGAGTAAGACAGCACTAATATTCTTTGGGAGTCAAATGAATGATAATACAGAAATGTTTTGTTTAACTGGACTCATCCATCCATCCATCCATTTCATCCATCCATCCATCCATCCACCCACCCACCCACCCACCCATCCATCCCAACCAGTGACCACATAGTTGGAAACTCAGAAGCAAGCCAAAGTCTGACCAGAAATACATCACAGACCCTCCCCCAACCCAAGCTCCTGTACTTGCCTCTCTGTGGGACCCCTCAGGCTTCACTTTAAGCCCACCTACTCTTTCTCTAAGGAAAAATTCTAACAAGCTCAAGAAATTGGAGAAGTTTCTATTTTAGCTCAGCAGATGGGATTTCAAGAAGTGACTATTACAACAAGATACTACTTCACACTCATTAGAATGGCTCCTATCAAAACACACACACACACACAGAGGAAATAGCAAATATTAGGAAAGATAGGAGAAATTGGAACCATTGCTGATGGGAATGTAAAATGGTATAGCTGCTGACAAAAACAGTATGGCGGTTCCTCAAAAAATTGAATACAGAATTAAGATATAATCTAGCAATTCCACTTCTGAGTATATATACAGAAGAACTACAAGCAGAGTGTCAGACACATATTTGCACAATCATATTCATAGCAGCGTTATGTAGCCAAAAAGTGAAAGCAACCCAAGTGTCCTATGACAGATGATGGATAAGCAAAATGTAGAATATCCATATAATGGAGTATTATTCAGCCTTAAAAAGGAAAGAAATTCTAACACATGCCACAACATACATAAAACTTGAAGATATTATGCTAAGTGAAATAAGCCAGACACAGAAGAACAAATGCCATATAATTCCAGTTATGTAAGGTACCTAGAATAGTCAAGCTCTTGGAGAGAGAAAGTACAACAGTGGTTTCAGGGGCTGAGGGAAGGGGAGAAAGGGGAGTTTGTGTTAAATGGGTACAAAGGTTCAGTTTGGAAAGATGAAACAAGTTGTGGAGATAGATGGTGGTGATGGCTGCACAACAGTGCTACAGAACTGTACACTTAAAAGTAGTTAAAATGGTAAATTTTATGTATATCTAACCACAATTTTTTTTTTAATGGTGGGGAGAAGTGACCACTGACTACCAGGGAGAAAACAGAGCAATGATTACAGGTAGAAACGTGAACCCCAAAAGCACAGCAGCAGGGAATCATTCAGTTTAGGGCTCACTGCCCTGGAATCTCAGAAGCCCAGAGGTCTCCCATTGTCACAAGCACAATTAATTGATTAGGCAGCACGCACTTCCTATTCAGAGCCCAGAACAGGATTCAAGAGGCTTCCCACATCAAGGCTGCTGCTGGGGACCTCGGGGTAGGCCACTTCTGCACAATCTTTCCCTTGGCAATTTCCTTCTGCATGCTACCAGTTCACTCTGCCCCACTCCCTTCTTTCAGAGATAAAGACTTTTGAGAGAAAGAAGCTTTTATGGTCCCCACCTCCACCAAGCAGGTGCTTTGTACATATAAGTGAGAATTCAATACCACCGAGTTGCAAAGAGAGGTTATTCGTGCTCAGTATACTTTGCTTGGAAGTGTATCATCCGTTTCAGAAGATTCTCGTCCAAAAATAGTTTTTAAACATTTCTTTTATAGTTTTGCTTTTTAAAAAAGAGTAAGTTTCAATGATCTGGTGGGGATAAAAAATAACTGGCTATGGTTTTTGTGTGTAAAAATGCTGCAGCTTTGGATAATAGAAACTTTATAAGTGCACAAAATCTCTTTTCATCCAGGATCTCACTTGATTCTTACAACCTTTTTGGGAGGTGGGCAGGGTTAACAGTCATCGAATTGTACAAATGAGGAAACTGAGGTTCAGAGAGATCACCAAGCTTGTCCAAAGTCACACACACAATTAGGAAGGAGTAGAGAACCAAGGCATTATTTCTCATCAATATCAGATAAGGCTCTGGGTTGGGACCTCATATTTGAGCAAATCATACAGCCATGAAAGTGATTTTAAAAAGTGTTAGCTTATTTTATCCCCATAGCATCTCTTTAAACTGGAGGTACTACCATCTTTTTATTTTTAAACAGAGGATCAACTGAGCACAAACAAATGGCTTGCCCAGATGGCCATTGAAGAAAGAGGCAAAGAGAGAGACCTCCCCACTTTTGAATACACTTGACCCTAATATCATCTTCCCTACAATGTCTTGACCTTGGCACACCCAAAACTTAAAGGAGCCAGACAGTTTTTATATAGGTTGCACCATATTTCTGTGAACTTGGCAGGGAGCAGATATACCTTTATTCTCTTTTTAATAGCTGGAAAAGGAAAAAGAGGTTAAAGAAATCTTTAAGTTCCTTTACAGCTTTAAAATTCTATGATTCTAAAAATTCTCCAGCAAGTCAATGGGTAGAGAGGTCTGGAATCCACATCACCCACCTCCTGCCTCAGTTTATTAGACCACCCCATCCCTGCCCCTGGAGTTAATGACTACAAATACAGGGTGTGCCTAAGATATGAGTCCGTTCTTATATAGATGCACACATAAAATGACAAAAAGTGCTACTGCCTGCTTAGGAGCTTAATAGGGAGCTTCACTCTACTCTGTTCTCATAAGAGGCTCAAATTGTAGGGAATTATGTCCCAGGTATTTAAGAACTTCCCCAGGCCTGGGGCAAGAGAGAAGTCAGTCCCAGGAACAGAATACCACCCTGAGGTTGCAGCTTAATTAAGTCCCTTCATTAGATACCTGTCCTAACACCCATCTAAGGTGGGAGTACAATCAGGTCTGCTCATTCATGCTCTCCTTCTATACACCTCACCAACTCAATTAGACACACTAATTTAATTCAACAAATATTAGGCACCCACTATATGCCAGGTACTGCTCCAGGTACCAGGGAGTGAACAAATAAAAATCTGGCCACACACAGTAGGTGAGACAGCCAGTGTCAGATGATGGTAAGTGCCACAAAGAAAAATAAAATAGGGAAGGGTGGTAGATAATGCCAAGAGCAGGTGGTGGAGGGAAATGGGTTGATTTTAAAAAAGGTGGTCTGAGAGGGATGGGAGGGAGAGACCCATTCAGATATCAGGAATTGGATCAGGGGATGAAGAGCAAGAGAGGGCTTAAAAAGGTAAGCTGGTGAAAATCATATTGTCTTGTAGACTAACACAAGGACTTTGAATGAGATGGGGAACAAAGGAGTAACAGAATCTGACTTACGGTTTATAGCATCACTCTCACTGCTGTGCTGAAAATAGTCTGTCGGGAGACAAGGGAGGAAGCAGGAAGGTCAGTTAAGAGGCCAATGGTAGCTTAGACCAGGGTGAAAGTGGTAAAGATGGTGAGAGTCAGGTTCTGGATATATTTAAGGCAAAGCCAACAGGATTTATTAAGTGAATGTGGGATGTTGAGAGAATGGGAGGAGTCAGGGATGACTCTAGAATTTTAGGAGCCTGGGCAACTAGAAGGATGAAATCACCATTAACTAAAATGGAAAAGTCTCAAAGGAGCAGGGAGTGGGGTGCGGGCTCATTCTGTTTGGGGCATGTTAAACTGAGAAGCCCTTCAGATATTAGATGTGTTGAATAGGCAGCAGGATATATAAGGCTTGGAGATGGAGAGGATGGGCTGAAATGATAAAGGCAGACATTATCAGCGGACATTATATTATACTTAGTTGTATGTATAATCATAGATTTCTATGGATGATCATATGTAATCTGTATGACCATGTTTATTGTATTCCCCCCTAAACTATAAGCTCCATATGGCCAAGGACCATATCTGTTCACAGCCAGCAAGGTGCCTGGCACTCTCAGTAAATATTTACTGAGCAAATAGAGAAGTTGCCTAATTACTCTCTCAAGAATAGCCACAACAGCCCACACAACGAGAAGCTGACTGGCTGCCAAGCCCAAACAGACCAAAACAGAACCCTGGGTCTGTCCACCTCAAGCCTGAGATTCCAGAACGTAAGTGGATAGGCCTGGCACATCACAGAGTCAGATATTTGGGTTTCAGCCCTTCCACATTCTCAAAAGATGGCACTAGGCAAGACACTGGCCTATTCTACCACCTCTATTTCATCCTTGGATGGCCAAGGGAGGGGCTGCCTTACCCATTTCATGGGCAGAGATACTGATTTACCCAGGATATATGTCTGGACTGGCAGGAGCCCCACAAAGGAGTAAATGCCCAAGTATTCCCTGAATCACACAAGGACCACCCAGCACCTCGAGGGAACACAAATCTACTGGGAATAAATTAAGAGTAACAGTTAAAAAAATGTGACAATCACAAAGCTTGATGAGATGAGAGGACCACCTAATTCTTTTAGCTAATGCAAGCCTGACTAATGGGAGTCATGTCTCTGCTTCACCCATCAAGTGCCTAGGAAGACAAAAGAGTGATGAGAGGGTGACATGACAACGCATAATATTTCAACTCAATAACTTTCCAGTTTTGAAAAGCTACATGTGAAGATGATTACAATGGCTCTAATGACATAATATAACCTTCTCCCTTTCTGAGATACTGAAAGTGTGACCCAGAGAAGTTTGATGACCTCCCCAGGGTCACACAGCTACAGGCCCAGGACTAGAACTCAGGTTCTAGCTGTTTTGAGGGTCTCTCTCTTCCATTATACCAGCGATCACAGGTAAGAGTTACAGTGGGAGCTAGGGGAGTTTAAGGCATTAGCGTTACAACATAAAACTATGTCCTTGTCAAAGGGTACACTGCAGATGTTACAAGAATGCCAGGTGCACACTAGGAGGTTAGAAAGAATTCCTTCCCTTATACCAAACTTGTCATCTTACAGAATTCCCCTTGGCTTTGAACATTATGAATAAAGCTATTCATAGTGGAACCCACAGAATTGGAAAAAAAAAAAAAAAGATACACTAGCAGCTAAAAAAATGCAGCTATACACTTCAGTAAAATGTTTACGTGAAAAATTCAGATGGTAGGATAAAGTTGGGTCAGCTTTCCAAAATCAACAAATACTGAGTGATTCCTCTGCACAAGTCATTGTGCTAAGTGCTGAGTGTTAGTGTGTGAGTGTGTGAGTGAGTGAGAGTGTGTGTGTGTGCGTGTGTGTGTGTGTGTGTTTACATGAGTGAATGAGAAAGACAGACACACACAAGGTTAAGACAGAACTCAGGTCTTCAAGGCTTACAATATTGTTACTGATATGACTGTATACATCAAAGAAAGGACTAATAATATAGAGTAGTTAATTGTTAAGTAAGTGGTATAATGTGTCTGCAAGAGTCCTCAGAAGAAGCAACCAGGTCTACATGGGAGGGGTGGAACCATCAGGCAAGGTGCTTCTAGAAAGATATGGGATTTCAGGTGGACCTTCAAGAGAAGAAAGGCTCTTAAGCAAAGGGAAATGGCATGAGCAAATACTGGTGGTCTTATTGTCAGGAAAGCGAAAGAAATCAAGCCTTAAAAGGAAGGACTGGACCAGACTTGAACAGCCTTGGAAGTTAAAGTTCTTGTAGAAATGGGGGTGGGGGGTGTAATTTTTTTTCTGAACATAGAACTATACAGGGTTTGCAGCAGATTAATTTAAAAATGTCTTCTGGGAGATACATGGTGTGCAGGCACTGGATGAATGACTGAAAATGAACTTGTCTTTGGTGAGGAACTAACTCCAACCTGGGAGATGAGTTGGACTTGAGGTGACAAGGGCGTGAAGTAGAGTGGGAAAGGGCAGGTCTATAAGAGCTACTGAAGAAAAAGCAGGTCCCAGTGACTGGCTGACTGGGAGGCAGAGGACAGGAGGCAGAAAAAGTCAGCAGAGAAAGATCTTCAAAGTATAAAGTTAAGCATCTGCAGGAATGAAAGAGCACAGGGAAGCTGGCTGAGAGGGTGAAATGCAGAGGTTGGTTTTAGAAGTACGGAAACTGATAACTACATTAGAGAGTCCACTGGGCATTTAGAGATATGAGTCTGGAGTTCAAGAAGGAATAGTTGAAGATAAAGGGTAGGGATCTTTCCAATGGACAAATAGTTGTGGGACTAAATAAGATTTCTCTGGAAGGGAGTGTAATGAGAGAAAAATTGGAATGTCGAACTGAACCATAAGTGTGCCCACACCTAGGAGGTGATGGCAGGCAGGAGTGATCTGAGAGAAAAACCAAGATAATCTACTGTCAAGAATGGAAGAGGGGAAAGTTCAAGTAGGAAAGTGTTGTCAACAATGAAAAATACGACCAAATCAATTATGTGGACTGAGCACACACAATAAATATTTGTTGAATAAATGAATGAATTGGAAAGGAAGGAAGCCCTTGGGTTCGAGAATCAACTTTCTTCAGTCAGAATGGCCACAGTTGCTATGAGGATTTCAATTCTAAATTTTACCCTTCTCCTACAAAAACACATTTCTTCTTCCACAAGTCATCCTGTCCACCACACAGACATCCTTCCCTGCTTCCCCCATGTTTCCCCTCATCCTCCTTCCCAGTTTCCGCAACCCAACCAACACACCTTTGGTGTCAAAAGAGACAGGAAGCTCCAACTATAGTTTCCACTTCATTAACTCTGCCTGTGGCTCCTCTTACATAAAGAAATATATGTGGCAATTGGGTGGAAGAGGAGACTGTGTTCTAGCTCCAGTTGTACTACTACTAACTAGCTGTGTGGGTTTGGGCAAGTTGCTCAACCTCTCTGATTTGGGCTTTTTCATAGGTAGGAGGAGGTAGATCTTTTTGGACTCTAGACAAGTTTCAAAGGTGCCTTTCAGCTTTAAAGTCCTCGATTTTATCATTCTCAGAAGGTCCTTGCAACATGCTCAGAGAAGGAAGTGAGTACAAGACCTGGGGAAACGACCGTCAGACCTCTTCCCGGGGCGAAGAGCCAGAATAGGAGTGTACCAAGAAAGTGAGAAGGCGCTTCCCGGGCCTCGCGGATCACCAAAGAGCAGATCCCATTCCCATGGCTGGGAACAATCCCAACAAACGCGAGAGAGATTCCCACCCCGCATCCCACCATTCCTAGGCTCTCAGATGGCTGGGAGGCTCTAAAAAGCCCTGCGGGAAAAATAAAGATTTCTTTCCCAGAGTCCTGCGGTGCTTTTGCAAGTCGGATTCCGGCAGACACGATCAGCAGCCCGATAATGACACAGTCTTTCGAAGGAGCGTCTGTTCTCGCCTCGCTCGCTCCGAGTTCTGGGGACGCCTGGCTGCCCACGCCGTGCCCCGACGGGCGGGTGTCCGACCCCCGCCCGGCTGCCAGGCCAGCGGCGCCCCTACCCCGGGCCCTCCTTCCCTCCGCCGGCCCCGCTGCGGTCTGCAAACATTTCCTGCCCCTGCCCCTGCCCCCACCCCCACCTGGAGCTTCCCAGTTGGACCGAGTTGGGCTCGAAGCCGGGTCAGCGCTCGCAGTTGCCCCAACTCGGCTTCCCCCGCGACCAGGGCTGGGGAGGAGGCCACCGTATGGCTCGGGAGCAGCCATCGGGGAAACCCAGGAGCCAGGAGCCATGGAAGGTCGCTCGATAAGCCCAGGGCTCAGGCAAGGAGGGGGACAATTGGCGGGGCGTCCGTGGCCCTGCTCCCTTCACAGTCGTTACCTGCTCGCTTGCGGGGGTGTCCCGGGGCGGCCGGCCTCTCCCGGCGCTGTCTCCCCACGCAGTTGCCCATGCTGACTCCTCAGCCGGGCCCCATGCACCGGAGGCGGTGGGCTGGTCCGCTGCTCCTCGCTCCTGCCCCGGACGGCGGCGTCCCGGGTCAACGGCTACTGCCGCCGGGCATCGGACGCTCCCGGATCTCCCCCTGGGGGCGCGCTGTGCCCTAGCGTTGGCTTCGCCACAAACTTTGCGGGTGAGGGAGAGAGGGAGGTGACTGACTCCCCAGCACAGTCCCAGGTGGCCGGGCCAGGGGGGGCCCGCGACGGTGCCCGGCCGGAGACAAGCTCCGCCGGAGGGGCGGAGAGAGGGGGCGGGAACCGCCGCAGCTACACCCGACTCGCTCCGGGCTCTCAGCTGGGGCCGGCCCCTTGGAGCCTGTCACTCACCTGCCTAGCCCCGCCCCAGCCCGGCCCCGCTCCCTGCCGCTTGCTCTCGGTGCCAGCGTCCCCGCGGCCGCCAGCCCCAGGTGCGCATGTGACCGACGGCACCGCCCCCTCGAGCCGGGTCTGATTTTCTCATTGGCTTCCCCCAGGGCGCGTACCGCCCCTCGGCCCCACCCAGCCAGGTGCCCGCCCTGCCTCCCGTCTCCCGGGTAGCGAGGCCTTGAATTATTCGTCCTCAATGGCCCCCGGCTGTGTGTCCAGCAGCCACCTCCCCACCCCGCGAGGCCACCCCGACTCCAGTCCCCGCCCCTCGGGGAGGGACCATCCCGGATCCTCCCTGGAACTGCCTGGCCTGGAGCCGGCAGGCACGTGATCCAAGGAGCGCCCAGTCCCCTCAGCCTTCTCCAGGCGATTGGCTCAGGAGGCGCGTGCGCCGAGGCCAGTCCCGTGCTACCGCCCACTTCCCCTCCCACGGTCTCTAGTTCGCGTCATGGCCTCCGCCGCCGCTCTGGAAGCGGTGGCGCCCACCGGCGCTCTGTGGAGCCTCGTGCACGACTTCGTCATGGGTCAGCAGGAGGGTCCCGCTGACCAAGTAGCTGCAGGTACGGCAGACGGCGCCGCGCGGCTTCCGCGTGGGGGCCGACTGGAGGGAGCGGCCTCAGCACACAGGCGCGGGGCGGGAAGGGATTCAGGGACAGCGATGACTTTGAGAGATTGTTTTGGGGCGAGTTGTGAGCACCGCGTGCTTCAGCTTCCTAACAGAGTCGCTTGCATCTTCTTTAAAGCGCTTCACGTCCTTTATCTTCGTATGTAGCCACCCTGTGCGCCGGCCCAGGTTAGGAGAGTCGTTACCATTTCGCAGATGAGGAAATAGGCCTAACAAGGGCACGAGACCCGCGGGTTGGACAGGTAGGGGAGGTGGGACTAGACCCAGATTCTCCAGTTCAGAATCTGGTGCTCACGCCACGAAAGCACGTTGATTCTGAGAGGTTGACTTGAAAAGAAGCATATCCAGAGGCATCAGCTCCAGTCGCGTGGCATGTAGGGAGTGGCCGGGCGGCCTGATCTCTGACTGGCTGTAATTGGAGAGAGGAGGAGAGTTGCCAGTCTGGGGGGGAGTTTGAGATGTTCTGCGTATCCTCCGTTAAGACATTCCCTCCGTTTCCTGGTAAAGTGCTTGATTAATGTGCTTTATGACTTTTTTATGTGGTATTTGTTTTTATCTTTCCCCCAGATCTCCAGTTTCCTGCCTTTGACCAGTTCAGGGATCTCTTAGTTCTGACAGCTTATCTAAGATTTAAATAAAACAAATTTCAAATCTCCTTGGAATTCTGAGACTTCACTCTTTTAGAAAATAAAAAATCTTAGAAGTTATTGAATGTTCGGAGGCCTTCAGGCCTTATATAATAGAATACAAAATAATCTTATGAATACAGATGAGTTTATTTTTGGAAATTTTGTGTGCTCGGGAAAAGTAAAGAACACATTTCTTTTGAAAATTGAACATTTTAACTTTTAGAATATATGACAAATGAATAAAGTGAATCTGCAAGAAGTATAATACTTTGGTCCTTGGCAATTCCACTTTTATTCAATATTCCACCGTTGTAGAACACATATTATTCTCCGCATAGATGCAAAACAATAGTATAAATACAAATTAGACTAGGTACGCATTCACCACGCTTAGTGTGGTAGGAGAGAAAACCATGCGAACAGATAGTACACACACCATGAAAGGCTGTAAAAGATATGTGCAATGTAGCATGGAGAAAGCATCAAGGAGCAAATGCCTATTGCTGCCATCCACTAAGCTTAACTGCTTACAGCTTTATGAAGTACAGTGTGTTATCAGTGCGTACAATTAATAAATACAGTGTGTCATTAATGTCATTTCTCCTGGTGTTTCATTATGAAAAACTTAAAATATACAGAAAGTCTAAAGAATTTTATAAGAAACACACACTCATACCTGGATAATACATTAATATTTAAATATAACTTGTTTTATCACATATCCATTCATTTAAATTGCAAATATTAGTACACTTCCCCTTGTATACTTTGGAAGGCATATTATTAACTAGTTTGTTTATAGTTCATTTTACTGTAAAGTTTATATCCAGTGAAGCATACAAATTCTAAGTGTATACTGATTTTGAAAAATGCATACACTTACCCCCTACCAAGATAAAAAACATTGCTACATCAGTGTTATTTGTAACTATTCTTTCACATTTATATATTATGAATACAATCATTTTGGAATTTTCAGATTCAGAACACTTGAGAATACAAGATAAGGACTGCTTGGTTCTTATAAATATCTTTGTAACATTTATGTTTTTATGCCTGAAAAAAAAAAGGCCTATTGTCTAGTTTAAATTTAACTCAGCTCCACTGAGACAGTAACACCAGCCCTGTTGTAATTTAACCCTCTTGACTAGGAAAGGAGGTTGATAGTAACATAAGCAGCAGAGGGGTAGGTAGTAACATAAGGTTGAAAAGGTTTGGTGAGGTTGGATTATGCATAACTTTGGATTCTAGGCAGAGATATTTGAATAACCTATTGTAGGTAATAGGAGTCATTGTAGATCCTTGAGCAGAGGAGTGATAATGAAAGCAAATTTGAGGAGGATTAAATTGGTATTCTCAGTCTTAGATTACAGCCCTAGTTAGGGTTGTTGAAGGCTGACAGGGTTTTGAAGCATTCCTAGAATAAGATATGCTTTCTAATTCTCCATCCTAAGCCAGGCTTTGTTAGTGCTGAAGGGAGAAGTGTCTATTTAGCCACTCAACAGCAGTGGCCTCTCCTACAAATTGTGAATGCAGAAGGAACATCTTGTAATCACAAAGGCAGCTACTCTCAACTTTTTTTGTACCTGGTTTCCTGATGAAAATGTCAGATGTGAAAGTGTAATGATGGAAGAGAAATTACCGAGCAGCCTAGGGGTTAAAGACTTCTCAGCCATCCATTCAAATACTGCTACTACCTGGCCCCTTCTGGACCTTTATTTAGTTCCAGGCACCCACCTTGATTTGCTACCCACTGATAAGCAGCAGAGGGGTAGGTAGTAACATAACGTTGAAAAGGTTTGGTGAGGTTGGATTATGCATAACCTTGGATTCTAGGCAGAGAACCTTTCCAATTCCCTTCACAAGCTCCGTCCGTCTAATCAAAATTAGATCTAGGATTCGAGGCCCAGTTTGAGTACTCACTGCCTACCCCCCAAGTGTTTCCTTATTACTCCAGCCAGACATCATCTCACACTTCAGAATCTTTGTGGTACTTATTTCTCAGTCACTCATATACTTATTAGACTTGTTTAGTAGCTATTTCTGTGCACATCTTTACATTCTACCCTCCTATTCCTGCCACCAAAAACCTCCTGGAGACTAGCATAAGTAGGTGTGCAGTGAAAAACTACATAAGTGAATGGAAACGAGAGAAGTTAAAAAATCTGTGGAATTTGAGGCCTAACTAGTTATAGGGCTTGCAGGAGAGGGAAGGAGGACTATAAGATGACCCCCAGATTTTTGAGCCTGAGGATAAACAAAAGAGAAGTACCGTTTTCCAAAAATGAAGGTTGAGAAAGGAGCTAACTGATTTTTGAATAGTGTGATTTTTTTGGACATGTTGAAATTAAAGGTGATGGATATAAATTTTCTTCCTCTCAGTTTTTGGATTTTCTTTCATTTCAATGTTTATTATGTTGTATAGTCCCACATTTGTGATTCTCCGAGAAGATGCCGTTCTTGAATCCAAAAGATTATTAAAGGACAGTAAAATATAGTTCTGAGAAATATGCATAGCATCCTCAACAGAAAGGACATTTGAAGAGCTTGATTGGAACTGAGTCCTGATTGGAGGTTTTCTTTCTCCTGCTCCTTCACATCCTCCCCTTTCCCACCTTGGCTGCTATTCCAAATTCTCAAGAAGCTGCAACTCCATCAGACAGAGGTCTGATTGTGCATTCTGTGTCAGTCTCATATAAATACTCCTTTGATGACTCCTCAGTGCCCCACACGAACTGGTTCCCTGCTGAGGAAAGTGTGGGTATTTAGGAGGTGCTAGTATGTCCATTTTTAGGGAGTAAATCTTGGACACATTAGAAAAACTTAGACCTACCTATATAGGAAAAGGAACTTTCACTTTTTAATGCCAGTGAGACTGCCCTTAGGAAAATTAACTCCTTATTAGTTTCTTTCATCTCAGGAGTCCAAGTACATAACAGTGCTTCCAGATATTCAGGTACTTTTCTTTGTTTGGGAGCACTTATGGTGTTAAGAGAATGATTCACTTAAACTTAGTTAGGGATGATCCATAAACCCAGGAATTTTACTTCTTTCTTATGTTAACCCAGTCTCTGTTTATATCACTGTGGTAACACTGAACTTGTTACACTGCGATTGTTTTAGATGTCTTTCTGCTCCAACAGACTGGGCTCCTTAAAAATTCCTTGCTTATATTTCTATCTCTAGCCTTATAATAGGTGTTCAATAAATATTGAATGAATAAATGAAAACAAATACATGATGAATATTTTTAAAGAATTGTGGAGGAAACAGAAGAGGAATTATTCTGTTTTGGGAATCACTGTTTCACAGAAGAATTGACATTTGAGGTGGGTCTTAAAGAGTTGAAGTTCCTTAGATTGATGAGGGCAAAGAAGCATTCCAAACCAAGGGAACGTTTATAGGATTAAGGATATGGAAGAACTTGGCATGTTGTGATTTCATGTGACTGAATGATAGGAGTTATGATGAAAAGTGAGGTTAGAGGGCACTTGGAGACTAAATTGTGAAGGACATCAAGCCCCAAGGAGTCAAATCTCAAGCAGCAGTTGGAGCTTGGTGGGCAGGAAAGTAATTGTGCATTTTAGGGTGGAAATTCTGGATAGAGCATTAATTGATTGGAAAGCTTTTTTTTTTTTTTTAATTGAAGTCAAATTCACCACCTTAATCATTTTAAGTGTACAATTAATTGGCTTTTAGTATATTCTCAAGTTCTGCAGCCATCGCCGCTTTCTAAAAATTCCTGAACACTTTCATCACACCAGAATGTGGAGGGTTACTTTGAAATCTGTCGCCATATAATCTGGTCATAGGGATGAAAAAGAAGAGTAATGTTGAAAGACATTTCTGAGGTCAACTCAACAGAACTAGAATAAGATGTTAAATTTAGCCATCTCTGCTGAAAACATCCTCAAAATACCATTCCCATTTTTTGCCACCTTAACATTTTCCTTTCTCTTATTTACTATTGTGTGATAGCTATAAAGCTAATATAAAAAAATATCTTTGTTTTTTCCTAATTTTCTATTACTTTTGTACTTCACTTTTTGTGTTTGTGCTGCATTCATTCAAGATGGGATCCTTGTGAAAGGTATGAAAATTGAAGGGCTTTGCTAGGAGAATTCACCCATATACTGGGATTCAAGGAATCACAAGCAAATGGATGTTTCTTTGTAATGACAAAGCAGCCTGTTTCATAATGATATATACTGGATGCTGAAGAAATCTTTTTCATTTATAAGATTTGAGTCAACCTATATGCATGGGAATTGACTGGTAGGGGGCATGAGGGAACTTTCTCAGGTAATGGAAATATTCTACGTCTTGATTGGAGTGTTGGTTCCTCAAGGTACACTTGTTAAAACTTTTCAAATTATCAAAGATCTGTGCATTTCACAGTGCAAATTATACCTAATTTTTTTTAGAAAATTAAAGAGGCAGCCAAGTGGGTCCTATTAGGCAGGTCTTTGTCCTACAGCATGAGAGATATTTCCAAAGAGGGATCCTAGCCCAGCGTCTGTAGGAGGCTTTAATGGTGTTGCTGACATGTTTCAATGATGTTCTTTGTCGATAACACTTACCAGTCTCCTATAGCTTCCTGTGTATAATTGCCAGCTCCTTCTGTGGTCACCACTGATACTTATTGTTAGATGGGTTTTCTTCCCCGACTCCCACTTTAATTCCCTCCCTGCCACACACACTTCCACCCCTGACCTATGTTGCCATCTCCCTTTAAGAACTGCATCTCTGAAGGTAGTGCATCTCCTCCCACACACTCATGATGCCGCCCCCGGGGTATGGCCCATGGCTCCACCTGGGACACAAACCCAGGATCTTCTGCATGTAAAGCAGAAGTGCTAACCACTACACTATGGAGCCACCCCCTAGATGGGTTTTTTAGCAGAGTTTCCTGGTCTCTAGCGAGGAGGTTCCAAAAAAAGTAGTTTTCCCCTCCCAAATAGTGCCATACTTTTAGGATTGCAATCCAAAAATGAGTATCTCTCTTCACTTAAGTGTTACCACTGAGGAATGGGGTATGGAACCCAGATATCAGCTCCTTGGTTTGTCCTGTTAGTCTGGCTGCTTCCCTCCCCGACCCAATAGCCTTGTCTGGCTGCTTCCCTCCCCGATAGCCTGCACATTTTCCCCTTGGCTCTTTCTCAGGAGCAGGGGCAGCAGCTGGGCCTTCTACATCCTGGCACGAGTAGGGCTAAGAGTGCCTGATGTCTAAATTGGTGCCAGTCACAAGCTATGAATCCCGACCAGAGCGCTGCTTTCCTCGGTCTGATTGGACTTCTTATTCTAGTACCAGGGTGGGCCTCTACCCACCTCAGCTCACAGCTGTTGCTCTGAGACCACAGACTTAAGGGGAGAACTGGAAGTTGAGTTTTCTCATGCCTTTTTTTCACTAGTGTTGAAGTCCAGTGTTGATGAGAACTACTTATTAGGGCTGCATTTAAACACAGGTAGGTTGGGAATCCAGACAGGCTGCTGGAAGTAATGCCCTGGTTTAAGCTAGAACTCCTTTATGTTAAATAAACCCTTAGGAAGATTACTGACCTTTAACTCTTTGTTTTTTCCTTGAAAATATATCCTAAGATGCTTCTGTTATAACTATGTGAGTTTCTGTTGTGCTGCTAAAATTACGTTTTAAAAAATAAGTAATATGTTCACATGGTACAGCATTCAAAAGGTGCAAAAGGATACATAGTGAGAAGTCTCCCTTCCATCCCAAGATGGAATGCAGACTGTGACAGGTTAATCTACTGTATTACTAATGTATTAATTTTTCTCTCTAATGGGATAGGGGAAAAAAGAGCTCATCTAAGTGACTTTGGAAAATATATTTTGTCTGGAAACTATGAGGCTTGAGACAAAATTGTACATAAAGACTGTACTCTGCTTATAAATTTGTATCTCACAGAGGTTGACAATTCTGAAGGCAATTTGTAGCTTTAGTAGGGTTGAAAAAATAACAAATGGTAGATAATGGGAACCGTGTTTCTCACTATCAAATAAATGAACTCTGGTACTTTAATATGATCTTATATTTAGTTTAATATATATAGATAAATACAGAAATAATGATAGATATGTCTGTATAAGTGGGTTAGAATATATACTTATATTTCCTAGCTCTCTCTGCCAAGGAGGGCCTCGAACAGTGACACCCTAATAGCAACAAGCACAGATACTGATTTCTAATACCATTCTCCAATAAAATGAATCAGGGCTTCTTGGAGAAAAGGCTGATTGTAGATATGGAGCAAAGAAATTACAAAATGAGCCTCTAATGTTAGTAAGTCCTCAATGTTATTGATAGATTCTGTGACTTTAAGTGAAACAGCTCATAAAGAAACCAGTTTTACATAGGCTAATTGATATAAACAAGAATTAAGTTCCTGTGACATTTTATCAACATAAGGAAAGGACACTGAACAAAATGACTATTAGAGTTTCTGCTGTATTCATAATGCCAAAAAGTAAGAAAGTGCTTAGAAAAATAAAAGGATAAGGCATGTCAAAGGGGCACAGGAGCCAACCTAAAAAAGTTCCCATTGGCTAAAGATAGAGCAGTTCAAGCAACAAAATAACCTACTATTGGATTATGAGTCTATACGGATATAAAATAAAGGACTAAATAAATAAAGGGAAAGAGAGATGAATCGTCCTTACAGAGTACTTCCAAAATAATATGGGAATATAGATATTTCTTCTAGAAAAATGGAGTTTAATCTTCCTCTCCTCCTCCACCTTGAGTGTGGGCTGGACTTAGTGACTCCCAAAGAGTGTAAGAAAGGGAAAAATAGTAACTGTCTAGCACAGAGACCTGATAGATACAACCTTAACCAAGTGATCAGAGTTAAAATTAGTGATAATCATGTTAATATCTTGTATCCCTGATATGAAATGATGAAAAAAAACACTTCACCTCTGTGCTGTTCTCCAAATCCATAACTCCAGTCTAAACATGAGGAAAACATGAAACAAACTCAAATGAGGGATATCTGTAAAGTACTTCTTTAAAATATTAAAGTCATAAAAAAAAACAAGGAAGATTTATAAACTTGGACAAGAGGATACCATAAGGATTCATGATAGCTAATTGCAATGTGGTAACCTTGATTGGGTCCTAGAACAGAAAAATGACATTAATGGGAAAACAAGTAAAATCCAAGTAAAGTCTAGAGTTTAATTAATAGTAAAGTTTTGACAAATGTATCATGTTAACATTCAGGGAAACTGGGTGAAGGGTATACAGGAACCTAATGCAGTATCTTTAACTTTTCTTTAAATCTAAAATTATTATTATTATTCTGAAATAAAACATTTAAAAAAAGTTTACTTCTCAACCCCCTACCTATCCAGTGTTTCTCCCTAGAGATAAACAATATTACTAGTTTCTTTTATCCTCCAAAAATATAAATACAAATAGAAATAACCTCCCTTTAAAAACAATATTATACACATACCTATACTATTTATGTACACTGTTCTGCTTTTAGATCTTGTCTCATTATCAGTATATTGCTTCTTCAGTCTCTTTTCACTTTTTTCTTATAAGTAGTTACAAAGAATTCCATTTCACTTTTATAGGAATATAGGATAAATTTTGAGATTACCTGTGTTAAAGCATATGTACACTTGTAATTGTGAAATTACCCTCCATAAAGGAGTTGTACCCCACCTACAATGTGTAGGAGTGCCTTTTTATCTTTGCCAATCTGGTAAATTTTTAAAAAGTGGTTGCGTAGCATAATTTACATTTGTTGTGAGTGGGATTGAGCATCTTCTGTGAAATGCCTGTTCATTATTTGTTCATTATTTTGTTTTTGTTCATTTTTAAATAGGTTATTGGTCTTTTTTATTATTTTGTAGGAGCTCTTTTATATTGGTAAAATAACTTATAAGAATTGCAAATATTTTTTCCAAGTTTGTCTTATGATGCCTTTTTTTTTTTTGCCTTGAGGAAAATCCAGTTTTTTAAAATGTAGTTGATTTTTAACCAACCTTTCTTTTATGGCATCTGAATTTTGTAAGTTTTTTCTCTTAAGTTTTTTTTCTTTAATCCATTTGGAATTTACTTTGGTGAAAGATTCAGAGCCAATGTTAATTTTTTTTCAAATATCTGTTCAGTCATCTCAAAACTATTGAATAGTTGTTTTTCCCATTAATTGAGATATGATTTTAAAAATTATTTATTCTCATGTATTTGGGTTTCTTTCTGGATTTCATTCTGATTCCATTGATTTGTCTGACTATATATATATTTATACTATACTGGTTGTTTTTGTTTTTTACTTGTTGAAAATTTCAAGTATGTTAAAAAATATGCACTTTTCATTGTTATGACTGTATAACAATCTTTTAATGTTTGGAAGGTCTACCTTCCCTCCTTACCCCATTACTCTTTCATAGTTACCTGTCTAATAATGTTTTGTTACCATATAAGAATAAACTTATATGATTCCACCCAAAATTCTACTTGTTATCTTAAAATTATAGAGATTATTTTAAAATTATAGATTAATTGGGGAGATTTGTCATCTTGAGTCTTTCAAGAACATGGCATGCCTTTTTATTTGTTTTAGTTTTCTTTTGTATTCCTCATTAGTGCTTTAAAGTTTTCACCATTCAGATCTTTATATTTTTTAAGTTTATATTAAGATATTTTCTCTACTTCTTTTTATGGGGGAGAGGCCCTTGTAAATAGGATCTTTTTTCCTTTATGTCATTTTATAGGCTATTATGTGTATATATATGTGAGGGTTCTTAATTTTATAATGTTACTTTTCTACCCAGCCACTCTAACAAATTATTGGTAATATTTTTTCAGTTTTTCTCTTGGATTTTCTAGATACACAATCATGTAAATGTACAATCTATAAATGACTTATTTACTTCCTTTTCAGTTTTTATACTTGAAGCTGCCTATTTGAAGTGTTAAAATAATAACTCTCATTTAAGAGGAGCTCTTGGCAAGCATAGTGAGGCCCGATGGTACAGATCCTAGGGTATGCAGAAAACACTGCTAATTAGAGCCATTGAACCCTGAGGTGAGGTTTTGGTTTTGTTTTTTCATTTTTCTTTCTTTTGTTTTCTCTAGATGTGAAATCTGGAAGCTATACAGTGTTACAAGTGGTGGAAGCCCTTGGGTAAGAGCCTCTGCTCTAGAATGCCCTTCTCCAGCTGGGCCTGTGCACTCTAAGAAAGTTATTTTGTACACTGCTGCTTTCTTAGAGCTAATTGATCCTGAATTTCTCCTACTGTAGCCCAACACTTCCCTCTCCCCCTATCAGTGCCTCGGGCTAAGCCTATGTTTATCCTGAAAAAAAAATTTGTGCCACCTGACTAAGGGTCCTGAAAAGGTATTGGGAGCACACAGCCTGTGGACCATGTCAGCTCCTGGACCAGCCCACAGGTTTGAGGTGAGGTGGGTGGTTGAAGGCCAGCAACTATTATTTAATTAGAGCTGGGGTTCCTCCTGTGCTTCTTTAGACCCACCTGCCCCCCAGGGATTCTAGACAGCCTGGATCTGACTCAGACCTGCCCTGTAGACCCAGTTTGTGGAACTGCCAGGAAACTGATCTTTCACTAGATCCCCATTATAGAAAAAGGCTTGAGGAAACAACTGGAAGATCCAGTTGGCAGGTCTTAGCAAAGCTTAACAGTCATGGCCAGCATGTCTTCTGAAACAGAGAAAAGTAGAAAATTGTGTTGGGGGGAGTAGGTTACTATTATGCATTTCTTTCATATAAGTGACCATTTAGCCTTTCTACTCATGTTATTCTGACCGTGGTTCATTTTTATAAAATAACACCTTTATTGAGATATAATTCACACATCATAAAATTCACTATTTTAAAGTTTATGTTCACAGATATTTTTGACCCTTACCACAATCAATTTTAGAACATCTCCATTACCCCTAAAAAGAAACTCCATGCCCATTAGCAGTCACTCCTTATTCCGTGGTCTTCCCAGCCCCTGGCAAGCTCTAATCTTTCTGTGGATTTGCCTATTCTGGACATTTCATGTAAATGAAATTATACCATATGTGGCCTTTTGTGTCTGGTTTCTTTCAAATAGCATAACTCTTTCAGAGTTCATCTCTTTTGTAGCATGTATCAGTCTTTTATTTCTTGGTGAATAATATTTCATTTTATAGATACACCGTTTAACCATTTATCAGTTGATGGCTATTTGGCTTGTTTCCACATTTTAACTATTCTGAATACTGCTGCTGTGAGCATTTGTGTGCCTTGGTCCATTTTTAAGTATACAGTTTTCAACTTCTGAACAGGAACCTTTTACAAGTTCCTATCGTGGGGATCCTGTCAAGAGTGATCTTGTTTTTGCCCCTTTACCCCTAATTATAGAATCCCTTATCCTTGAGATTTCACTCAGGTATCCTGGTCAGCTCTCCTTCAGAAATCTACTTCCTATTTTTACTGGCTTAGATTCCTTCCAGTATGTTTAGATGTAATCTCTATAGAGCTGTTTTGAAGATAAATCACCTCCTTGTTACTTCAGTCTAGTCTCCCATATCAGTAATCCTAAATAGTTAAAACCTTTATTCTAGCCATTATCTTGTAAACTTCCAGTTATAAAGTTGTTTCTTCCCCTAAGACCTTGGTGGGTACTCTTAGCATTTTTTCTTTAGCAGTAAAATATTTTTCTCTTCCTGTTTTGGTAGAAGCTACAGCTGCCAATCATCTCATGAGCCCTGTGGGTAGCTGCTAAGCCTTTTTTTCAGAGGAATGTCACAATTGTACTCCTAAAGAGAAAGAGTAAGCCCAATGTCTAGTCAGTGTCTGGACATGGCCACTTCTGTTGACTGTGGTATCACATGTGCCTTTAATGATGCCAGATCAGGATGGGGATTGGCCTTTAGGCTTTGGCCTTGCTGTCATCTTTAATGCTAAGTACCTCCAGGGCATTTTTCTGGGCTGGCTTCCATGCCCAGGGGGTCAGTGTAACTAATTGCAAAATATTTATTCCTTTAAAAGTTTGAATCAGGTAACGTCAAGCTCTCTATCCTACTTTCCCTCAGGTCCTCTTTAGAGAATCCAGAACCCCGAACTCGGGCACGAGGAATCCAGCTTTTGTCACAGGTGCTACTTCAGTGTCACTCCTTGCTCCTGGAGAAGGAAGGTACTGGCATCACTAGTAAGAGCATCTTACTGGATTGCTGAGCCAAGGCCTTCTTTGTCTATTCATGCCAACTTCAGAGGGCGAGAGGGAGGAAGGGGAGATCATGAAGTGTCTGTGAACTGCTAATTCAGTGTCTTTATTCTTCACTGGATATGTAGCAGAGATGATAAGAATTGAGACAGAAGACACTTGGGTTTTAAATATAGCCTTAGACAGTTTTATTCATTGTATCCTTCCCCTTTCTATAAAATGAATAAAGTAGTGTTTCACAGATGGAGTAGAAAAGTAATGAAATATCAAAGTGCTCTGAAGTCCTAAGGAAAAAAGCCAACAACTTATTTATCTTCTATAGCAGGGATAGGCAAACTACAGCCTATTTTTATAAAAGAAGTTTTATTAGCATATAGCCATGCCCATTTATTTACCTATTGTTTATGCTGCTTTTATGTTACAGGGACTGGTGGAGTTGAGCAGAGTTAAGTAGTTGTGACAAATACTATGTTCAACAAGCCTGGAATATTTACTATCTGGCCCTTTGCCAGACGTAGTTTTATAGAAAGGTAGCTCACTGTGGACCTATGTGAGAATGGATAATAAAAGATGTTCACCTATTTTCCTGACTGATCAAGTCACCCTCAAATGGGAGGGCATGGGATATATTTCTTGGTGAAGGAGAAAATTTATAGTGAAGTCCAAGCAAGAACAGCCCTGAAAATTTCTGGGAAGTAGCAAATCTAGTAGGCCCTCTTCCAGTCTGTCTGAACTAATGGTTGAATTTCTGGTTTGTGCAGTGGTACACCTGATCCTGTTCTATGAGAACCGGCTAAAGGACCATCATCTTGTGATTCCATCTGTCCTGCAGGGTTTGAGGGCACTTGTAAGTTCTCCTTTTGTTTCATTACATACTATTTTCGCAGGAGCACTTTTCTAATGAATTCTCTCTCTTTTCCCTTTAGTACCCTTCAAGTACTAAAGGGTAGATGCCCAAATGGGGGACTAAGGTAGTGTCAGCCAGCTCCACTTCTGTTTTTAGTCTAAAAATTAAAAGTATCCTTTGGGGACTAGAATTCAGAACTAAATTGGAAGGAGTTGCAGAGAACTAATCAGCTTGAGAAAAGAGACCACATTTCTCACTGTTAGCACTTCTGGCTGAACCAGAATGTTGCAATTCCCACCAAAGCTAATTACGCCTGTTTTAGAGGTTCACCTTGAAGGCTATGCTAGGATGCCCTTGGTGTCACCTATCTCTTCTCCCCCAGAGCCTGTGTGTGGCACTGCCCCCAGGGCTGGCTGTCTCTGTGCTTAAAGCCATCTTCCAGGAGGTCCACGTACAGGTGAGTGGTAACAGTCACTATGGTATTTTCCTCTGTCTCACAGCCCTTGACAGAACTAGAATTAGATGGCAAAGTAATATTGCCTACAAAGTTCTGAACTCTTTCAGGTCTTTGACCATGCTTACATGCTAGTCCTTGCTACTGTAATTCCGGAAAGAGAGGCATGCCATTATGTCTGACCTGTGTCCTCTTACACCTAAAGAAAGTAAGGCATGCAGCAGACAGATTTTGGTTATTGGCCCCACTGCCATAGTGCTGGACTAAGAGCCATATCCTTTCTCTGCATTTCCTCTTAGATTCATCTTATACAGGTATAAAGAGCACTGTCCGCTTAGAGATTGTAAAGCAGGAAGTAGTTTTGTCAGTTGTTATTCTTTGAGCGCTTTCTTTATTTCTTGTCTCTCCCACCCCCAAGTCCCTGCCACAGGTGGACCGACATGTAGTCTACAGTATCATCACCAACTTCATGCGAACCCGGGAAGAAGGTAAGAGGCAGGGCTCCCTGAGAAATCTGAAAAGCGAGCACATCATTTTCCCCCCGCCAATACCAGGAGTCATTTTAGCCTTGGGGTTATATAGTAGAGATGATCACGCTGAGAGAGAATAAGAAAGGAAAACTGGAGGTCCACTCACTCCCCAGTAAAGTAAAGGAAGGATAGAATTCGGGCTGATGTTTTAAATTCTTACCTCTAACAATTATATGTTGTTGCACAACTCTTCTTCAGTGAATATCCCAGGAAAACAAAAAGGGTCCTCTGTGGGAGGCAGGAAAGGGGAGGCAGTGGTGATAGTAGAGAGAGAACATGGGCCGGAAGAAAACCCTGCTTTCTGTCTCATGGGTGAGTAGTGACCTTGTTCTCTCCTCCCCAGAGCTGAAGGGCCTAGGAGCTGACTTCACCTTTGGCTTCATCCAGGTGATGGATGGAGAAAAAGATCCCCGTAATCTTCTGGTAGCCTTCCGCATCGTCCACGACCTCATCTCCAGGGACTATAGCCTGGGTATGTCCTTGTAGCCTTGAACTAGAGGATTGTCAGATGATTGAAGCTTATAAATCAACCTCATTCTTTATCTGTTGCTTTAGGACCCTTTGTGGAGGAGTTGTTCGAAGTGACATCCTGTTATTTCCCTATTGATTTTACCCCTGTAAGTAGCACCTTTCATTTGTTCATTTATTCATTCATTCAATATTTATTGAGTGCCTGCTATCTGCCAGGCCCAGTTCTAGGCACTGCAGGTACAGCAACAAACAAGAGATTTCTTGCCCTCGGGAACGTATGTCAGTAAACTGGGAAGTGGAGAAGCATTTGCCATCAGATGAAAGATTCAATTTAGCAGGCATTTAGGGGGTTCCTTAAACTCCTTACCAATGTATTTAGTGCCGAGGGCAACAGGATTGTAAAACAGTGTTCATGGCCTTGAAGGTTGAAACATTTATGTAAGAATATGAGATTATAGACCAAAACCAGTAGTGTTATAGTTTTTCAGAGAAGACAGAGTTCAGCTGGAGTAGGCAGGAACTGACTTCACAGGTAAGATAAGATTTCACTTGGTTTCTGAAGAATGTGTAGGATATGATCCTGGAGTCTGAGGAGGCATCTCAGGCAATAGAAACAAATTGACCAAAAAGACACATCTGACTGAGCACAGGAGGTGTTTGCTCTGACCCCCTTAAACCTTCCTCCCACTCTATATCTTGATTTCTCTTCTATGTCCAGATACTCAGGGTCTCATCACTGCGAGCATTAGAGGTTTGGAAGAAATGAAAGGAGTTATCTGATAGCACATTAAACATCTAGGTATTGACTCTCATTGCCTTTAAAGTTACACAGCCATCTTTGCCATAAGAAATTCCTTACCAGCTTATTCCAGTTGACATCATGTTGCTTGAGACCACCTCTCTCTTGAAATTCTTTTCATCTCTTTTGTAATCAGTATCACTACTTCTAACTCAGAACTTAAACCTTTGAAATTTTGAGAGCTCTTGGTTAGGCTACCAGGTGTTTCTTGTTTGCTTTATTTGATTTTGTTTGTGTTGAGAAGATAATACATTCACATGATTGAAAATCCAAAAGGTGCAAAAAGATAAAAAATCTACCTGTCATCCAGTTTCTAGTTTCTTTCTCCATCGTCAACCAATTTTATCAATTATGTCTATCTCACAGAGCTTTTCATTTGTATGCTTTACACCACCCTCCTATACTTTAACTGTACATCTTAGAAAAGTGTTCTCAGTATATAAATTAGCTCTTTATTCTTTATGGCTGTGTAATATTCTTTTGTATAGAAATGCCTAATCAGTTTCACTAGTCTTCTTTGGGGTAAAGTTTGGTTGCTAATCTTCTGCTTTTACAAACAGTGCTGTAACTTATACACCTTGTTTTTATCATTTCACACATATATGGGTATAACAATAGGATAAATTACTAAAAGTGGAATTGTTGGAATATATGCATTTATAATTTGGGAGCGGGGAAGAGTATGTCATTCATTTTTTTGAAAGATAATACAATGAGCATGATTCAATGTTTGAAGGCTAGATAATTAAGTCTCTTTACACCTCTTTACAGCCACTATCCATTTTTCTTTAGAGATGATCACTACTACTAACTGCTTATATATTTTCTCAAAGATGTTCTAGGCAAAACAAATTGGAGAATTTCTCTTATTTGAGCAGATTTTCTGTGTTCTTCTATACCGCAGTCTATGGAAAGTAGAAGTTCTTGTCAATTAAAATAGAGACACCTGGCTTTAGGGTAACTATTTGTGTGAGAAATATTTTACGTGGTCTTATCAATCCATTTTGGCCTTATGCCATCATCATAGTGGATCAAATCACTATAAGTGACAGTTCCCTTGACTTAACACTATATACTCCCTCTGGAGCAGAGGTTGGCAAACTTTTTTCTGTAAAGGGACAGATAATGTCTATTTTAGGCTTTACGGGCCATATGATCTCTTGCAACTCCTCAACTCTGGTATTCTGACACAAAAATGGCCATAGCCACTGGAATATGGTACAGAGGCTATATTGCAATAAAAATTTATGGATGCAGAAATTTAAATTTCATGTAATTTACATATATCATAGATATTATTTTGATTTTTTTCTAACCATTTAAAAGTATAAAACTATTCTTACCTTAGCCATACAGTCTCAGCTGGTTGCTTCCTGCTCCTCTTGTGGAGTAGATATTAAATCTTCCTTCACTATCATCCTAGGGATTTCTTTATCCTTTCTCTTGGATGACATCTCCTATTTCCTGTGTTCATGTATGCCTCCTTTTATGGTTTACTCTCATTTTGGTGGTACACATCCTTTATTAGCTTCCTGAGAGAGTATGTAAAAAGTGAAACTTTTTAGATTTTGTAAAGCTAAAATGTCTTTCTTCTTTCTTCCCACTTATTGATAGTATGAGTATAAAATTTAAGAATGGAAATTCTTTTTCCCCAAGATTTTGAAGACATTTCTGCATTTATCTCTAGTTTTCAGTTCCATAGAGAAGTCTAAATTCCTTCTAATCGTAATCCTTTATATTCATTTTTTTCCTCCTTTCTAGAAACTTTTAAGGTTGCATTTTCCCCCAGTATATTGAAATTTGACATCAACGTGCCTTATGATGGGTCTGTTTTCATACATTGTACTGGGTTCTTGGTGTAGGTCCTGTCAGTCTGGAAATTCATGTCCTTTAGTCCTGGCAAATTTTCTTGCATTTCTTCCCTTTTGTTTTCTCTGTTTCTTCTTTTTGGAACTCCTATTAATCTTTTGTTAGACCTCTGAATATCTTACTTTTCTTTCATATTTCTACCTCTGTTGTTACTTTTTGAGAGAATTTCACAATTTTATCTTTTGTTTTCAAAGTCAAGCCATGAAAACAGAAACCAGTTTGGTATTTAAAACAAATTATTTAATGCAGGAAATTGTTTAGAAAAGTGATAGAGCTAAGAAGTCAAATGGGTTAGCAAGGCCACTGAGAGATTATTAACAGCTGGAAGCCATTACCATTCCTGAGCTAGAAGAGTTAATGTTACTGGACTCCAGGGACTGAGAATATCTGACAAAAACTAGGACCACAGTGGGCTTGTCAGTGAGAGCTGGAGCCATGAAAGAGATACTATCAATGCAGAAGGTGCCAACTGAATCAGGGTTAGGAAGAAATACCATGGCTTTTCCCTTCCTTTTGCCCTTCATTCTTCTATAAGTGTCTCCCATTGGCTGAATACAGGCCAGTATGGGAGCCTGGGAAATGCAGCCTGTAGTAGTCAGCCCAAGGAATGGACCTGAGGACAGAAATGCCCAGGATCAGCACATCGTTCTATAACCCCTTCTGTTAATTTTTTTTTATTTCCGCACTTAGACTTTGAATTTCCAAGATCTTTTTTGCTGTTGTTGATGATCTCTGAACTTTTTTTTAAATAGCATTCTGTTCTTATTTAATTTATAGGTAAATTACTTTCTTTTTCGGAAACATTAATGACATTTTAAACATTTTTTCTCTGTGGTCTTTCTTTCATCCAAGTTTTTTCAATTTATTTTGGTCTCAATTTCCAAGTTAGAGGCTTTCCTAAGATATCTGGTAATCCTTAGGAGCTGCACATGTTTCAAAATGAAGATTATAAAAATCTCAAAGTGGGAGCTCTGAGCACATGCAATGGGTTTGTTGAATATTAGCATCACTGTAGAGTGGTTTACATGGAATGTTGAGGGAACCCCCAGTGTATTCTCCCTTTTGGGCTGTCAGATTCTTCTTTAAAAAGACCTTAGATTTATCTAGAGGGAGAGGTCAGACTACAAGTAGATGGGGCTGGAAGAACTAGAAAATTTCAGCACTCAGTACCACACCACTTGGACTATTATTTTTGGTACAGCACTCAGGCTCTCAACTACACCTGCATCTCCAAGACTTAAAGACTCTGTCTTACATTTTCCAGACAATTAAACCTCCAGATGCTGCAGTTAGGGAGAAGTTAAGAGGCAATATAGGAGATCACCTTGCTTCTCTAACTCCACTCCCAATTCCAAAGGTGCCTGGTACTGCCAGTTACAAAATCTCCCAAGCACTGTATATGGGTAGTTATTCAGCTTTCCTCAAGCCTACTGAGGATTCTGTTTTTATTGGCTCTGCTAAGTTATTTTCTTCTTCTCCATCTGCTTTTCCACTTCAAAAATTTTGTTGCTAACATCTTTTATTGTGTTCTCTTCAACCTTTAGCTTGATGTCTTAAAAAGGGAAAAAAAAGAAAATCCTTTTACTGTATTTTTTGTAGGATTTCTAAAGAGGAAAAGAAAAAGCTCTACATGTTTTCAATCTGCTATCTTGACGCAGAAACCATCAATGCTTTTTATATTGCCAGAATTACAGCTTTTTGTAAGGGTGAAAAAATAGAAGTTTCCATCAAAGGGGGATTATTTAAATAAATTATGGCTCAGCCACACAATAAAATTGTGTCAACCACTAAAATTGTCATGAGAGAATAGTTTAATACCATGGAAAATTATTCTTATTGTATTAAGTGAAAAAATAAATTACAAACCATATGTACAAAAAAAATCACACTTCCTAAAAGTATATATTTTAAAGGGAAGTAGCATCTACTAATGTAGTCATAATTATATACAGAAAAGAAAGTAATGCACCAGAAAGTTAATGGTACTATATCTGAGTTGTGAGATGATAGATCAGATAGAAAATAAATTCCCAAAGACAAAAATTCCAAAGAACATGTAAAAGTGAGGATGTCTTCTTTCTGGAGTCTCATGTCATACTGTTCTGCCATATCAGGTAAAATATCACCCTGTTCTCTGGATTGTCACATTCAAACCTGTATCCAAAGAGTTATACGAACCCATGGCCCTTTTCCTTTTTCCAGCCACCTAATGATCCCCATGGTATCCAGAGAGAAGATCTCATCCTGAGTCTCCGAGCTGTCCTGGCGTCCACACCACAATTTGCTGAGGTGGGTCTAGCCGGGGTTAGGGCTAGAAGGCTCTGAAGAAAATACAGTAAAAGCATGGGGAGCAAAAAAAGATCCAGTATACATTTTAAGGTATGATGTCCTACAGGTGTCTTCAGGCTTTTGTGGCAAGTAACCTCAGACCTTCAAAGTAGAAAACTTTACAGTCTTCTTCCTTTAAAACAGTAATCCAGTCTCCATATGGTGCTATCTTTTGAAATCCTTTAGATTTGCCAACTAGTCCATTTTTTCAGGTAACTGGGAGTCTGGCCACATCTTGGCAAGAAGGTTGGATTATAGTCACAACTCCTGATTGAAGATATAGCAACTGCCCCTAGGGTTTGGTGGCAATAGGGATTGTTTGGACTTGGTGTGCTGCAGCACTACCCATCTCTGACTTCAGTTGTTCGTTCTCTCCCACAGTTCCTCCTGCCTCTGCTGATTGAGAAAGTGGATTCCGAGATTCTGAGTGCCAAGCTGGATTCTCTGCAGACTCTGGTGAGTGATTTTTCTCCTTCCTGGGTCCAGCTACCTTTCGACAAATTAGGGGTGCTAAAGGATTATAGATTATTGGAGAGCCAGGGAACCATTCAGTGGACCTCAAAAGAAGGATACTAGGATCTGGGCTTATATTTGACCTAAAGGCCCCAGCTACATATTGTCTTGTCATATTGTAACTGAGTAGCAGCCAAGAGAAGGCTGACCAGGGCTCCCTCTTGATGCTCGTTTCATCAGTCAGGGTGAACTATTTTTCTGTGTTTTGGGCAGGACTGTTAGGAAGTCCTGCTTGTTTTTCTGCTGAGAGCCAGGCTCCTACAGATACCATTATGCTGAGGTACCTGCAAATCTTAGGAATTCTGAGTGTGTAGATACCTGTGCTTTTCTCGGCAGAATGCTTGCTGTGCTGTGTACGGACAGAAGGAACTGAAAGACTTCCTTCCTAGTCTTTGGGCTTCTATCCGCAGAGAGGTGAGTGCTACTTAGATAAACTCACTGCTATTAACTCCCAGTTGTTAGGCATCAGGGGAAATAACATACTCTGTGCTTTTTCCTCTGTTATTACACCTGGTTATTCAGCAAACAAGCAATGGGCATACTTTCAGTTGAACAACAAAAGAGAGTCCCTATGTAAGAGTCAGCTGCTTGGTGATGGCAGTTGATCACCTTTGCACAGTGCCCACTTCCTATCCTTCCATAGTAAGGAGCATAGTCATGGTGCCCATGGCACCATGCCAAATAGAGACGGAGAGGAAGAGACAGAATAGAGTATCCTAATAGCTACTACTCAGTGTTAGCGTTTTGTTTCTCAAAAAATATGTATATCTGTCCCAGTGGACTAAGGACTTGGTGAGAATACACCAGTTGAGAAGAAACTCATTTGAGGAGTCAATTTCCATTGCTGTATCCTAAAGGTTCTCACTATCCCCCTTCCAAAGAAACTAGGCAGCGTGTGGGTGGGGTCTCACCTTGTGCAGGCTCACCTCAGTAGCCATGAGATCCCTCCCTGACAGGTGTTCCAGACGGCAAGTGAGCGGGTGGAGGCCGAGGGCCTGGCGGCCCTCCACTCCCTGACTGCGTGTTTGTCTCGCTCTGTGCTGAGGGCTGATGCTGAGGACCTCCTTGACTCCTTCCTTAGCAACATTCTACAGGGTAACGGGGCCATGGCGGCCAGAAAGGGGAGTGAGTTCGATAGAAAGAAATTCCTTAAGGGTTAGTGACCTTTCATATGTAGTCCCACATGTTCAGTGATTTGGGGACCGGAGCCCTACTTTGTATTGAAAACAATATCAGTGGTAACTGCTAGCAAACTGTCCCAAGTCTCATTCTTCAACTTTTATGGACTGTGGGGAAATCAGGCAATGTGTGGCCTACCCCCAGGTCTGTAACATGCTGCCTCTCTAGACTGCAGGCACCATCTGTGTGAACCGGACATGAAACTGGTGTGGCCTAGTGCCAAGCTGTTGCAGGCAGCTGCAGGTGCATCTGCCCGGGCCTGTGATCACATCACCAGCAACGTACTGCCTTTGCTGCTGGAACAGTTCCACAAGCACAGTCAGGTAAAGAAACAGAATCTTTTGAGGAAATGCTGGAACTCCTAGCTGGGCTCCCTTTCTCACAGAGAGAGTGCTAAGTATTGAGCTTGGACCCAGATAGTAAATTTTGGGTTTTACTCCTATTAACTGATGCTGGTTCCCTTATTCACTCTTTTCCTGACACTCTTACATAAAAGAATAATTCACCCCACTTCCAAAGTAGCAGGACTAAAACTCTTTAAAAATTCCTGACTCCAATATCCCTTAAAACATTGCAGAGCAACCAGCGGCGGACAATCCTTGAAATGATCCTGGGCTTCTTGAAGCTGCAACAGAAATGGAGCTATAAAGACAAGGGTGAGATCACCTTCCAGAGCATTGTAACCCTGTAAAGGATGGCAGGCAAAGAGTGCCATGGAGAAGTAGTGTAGAACAGTATTCCTGTCGTTCTGAGATTGTAGCATAACAAAATACTTAACAAATGAGACTTGTTTATTATTTTTCCCATTGTCCTCCTGGACACCCAATGGATTAGGCTCTTTAAATCTGCCTTACGTTGTCCTTGCATCACTGCTGTGTCAGGGCTTCCCTCTGACTGGGACTGTCTCTCCCCAGGTGAAAGGCCTCTGAGTGGTTTCAAGGACCAGCTGTGCTCACTGGTATTCATGGCCCTGACAGACCTCAACACCCAGCTTCAGCTTGTCGGCATCCGTACACTCACAGTCTTGGGTGCCCAGCCAGGTACACTAAGAGAAGGAAAAAAGATTAGGGGTACTTGTCCTTTCCTTGTGATTTTCTGTCTTAAGTGAAGAGCAGTCTTAATTCCCTGGTTCTCACTACAGCTATGGTTGATTTGGGATTTCTAATGGGACTTTTGGATGGGTTGTGGTGGCTACAGGAGAAGAAAGGTAAAGTTTATGTTCCCTTCTAATACAGATCTCCTGTCTTCTGGGGACTTAGAACTGGCAGTGGGTCACCTATACAGACTGAGCTTCCTGGAGGAGGATTCCCAGAGTTGGTGAGAATCTAAAGCAGCAAGATAGAGCAAGCTGTTCTGGGGCTATGTGCTTCTGACCCTTGGTTCTCCCTAGGGGTGGTGGACCTTGTGCTTGGCTCTGGCTGCCAGCCACTTGGCAATGTGAGACTGCTCTCTTTTCTTGGGCATTAAGAAGTCCTGTCCAACTAGGTACTTGAGGCCTGCTCTTCAGCAAAGTGGCCTAAGGAGCCCATCCTCCTGAGTCTGCCTAATGGCAGGCCTAAGCAAGAGAATGGTGGGCAAAGACTCAGCTAATGCTCATCTGTCCTGTGCCTCCAGCAGGGTGGCAGCACTGGAAGCATCAGGAACCCTGGCCACTCTTTACCCTGTGGCCTTCAGCAGCCACCTAGTACCCAAGCTTGCTGAGGAGCTGTGCATGGGTATGTGTCTCTGAACCTCTGTGGCCTGCCCTTTCCCAGGGAGATTTGGGGGCCATCACACAGTGAAACTTGTCTCCTGGGTTACTCAGGGGAGTCGGATTTGGCTAGAGAGAATGGGCCCACCAAATGCTCCCGGCATCTGCGCTGTCTGCAAGCCTTGTCAGCTGTATCAACACATCCTAACATTGTCAAGGAGACCCTGCCTCTGTTGTTGCAGCATCTCTGCCGGATAAACAAAGGTAACTTCCAAGATTGATCATCAAGGAGCTGGGCTGAATGGCAGCTGTAGTCAAATTTAGAGTTGATGCTTCTAAGGTGGTGGTTCCAATGGCTATATGGAGTATCACATGGGAACTTTTAAAATAAAATACTGATGATGGGCCTCAGTCCAACTAAATCAGTTTGTGAGGAAGGATAGGAAGTGAGCAACAGTAATTAAGAGTGACCAGATGATTTTAATGTAGAGCTAGAATTGAAAAGCACCACTCTAAGTCAGGCTATTCAAAATATGGCCCATCAGCCAGCAGCATGGGCATCATCTGGGAGCTTATTAGAACTGCAGCATCTCAGGCCGCACTGATCAGAATCTACATTTTAATAAAATCTCTAGGTAACTCATATGTACTCTCTAGTTTGAGCAGCACTGTTCCAAGGCATGTGACAGCAGCTATTGCTACAATAAACCTCTGCATGCTCACCATGGGCCCTCACTTATTTCCTAAACTCCCTGCTTTGCCCTGCCCAGCCCTTGTGATAGATCCAGTTGACGTGGGTGGTGTGGTACTGGATGATCTGGATGACTCGGAGTGTGGCCTGGGTTAGATTCCTGACTTTGCATTTACTGTGACCCTTGAAAAATCACCGGCAGTTTCATTGAGCCTCCACATCCTCCTCTATAAAATGGGAGAAATGATCTTTCTAGGGTTATGAAATGAGACAATGTATGTGAATGCTTCTGCTGCAGAGCCTAGCACAGCACATGTCTCAGCTCCAAAATCTGAGTAAATGAGAAAGAACATCTAAGAGAACAAAATGACTTAGCTTTTTAATAAGTTACTCTTGATCTTTTGGTCACTCATATTGATTGTTCTTCCCATCTGCTCTATCTGAGATACCTGAAAGTGCTTTTGGGAAAACCCTTACTGAGAACACTTTCTCACCACAGGGAATATGGTTGCAGGACCAAGTGAAATTATTGCTGTCTGTCAGAGCCTCCAGCAGGTGGCAGAAAAATGCCAGCTGGACCCCGAGAGCTGCTGGTATTTCCATCAGACAGCTATACCTTGCCTGCTTGCCCTGACTGTGCAGGCTTCTATGCCAGGTAACTTTCTCTGCCTCACCTCCTATCCCTTCTCTGGTTTTGGCTTTCCACTAGTGTTGAACAGCACTGCCACCTCCGGTGTATCACTGGTATTGCATTTTGTATCAGCAGAGGTTTATTTATAATCCTTTGTTCCCAGAGTGAGATTTCACTTCAAGCAAGGGTGCTAACTTAACCAATAGCAGGAACCAAAATTCATTAGTGTTAGCAGCACTCAAACAGATGCATATTTTTTACCCCTTTACTTGTTGTGTAATTAGTTTAGTTAGAATTAGTCTCTGGAGTCAAGTAGACCTGGTTGGGTTTAATCTTCAATTCTACCATTTGCTAACTTAGGTAAAGATAATTTAGCTTTTCTAAGTCTATGTTTCCTCACTTGTAAGGGGGAGATAAAGAGGAATATCTATTACAGGATAGTTGTTAAGGATTAAATAAAATAATGCATAGTGCCTGGCAATACAGTAACATGTATATATGTATCATAGTTTGATGTATGGTAGCTGCTATAATAATAGGACCCATAAAGATAAATTCATGTTATCTTTTAAGTTTTTGAAAATTTATAACAATTTATGGTATTAAGAATTTTCATATTAGCTTGCCGTGTTTGCTACTGCTGCCCCATCTAAGGACTGTGCACAAAGTTCTTGAGAGCTCCCTGTGGCTCACATTAGACCACTTCTGCTGCCTCACTAGCACTATTAGAGCACAGGTTAGAAACCCCTACTGTTGTGCCTAGAGTCAAGCCCCAGTCTTGATGATGACAAGACCTAATCTAAACCATAGTCATGGCCCCGTGATTATATGTGTGTATTTTGTTTTGCTTTTACAGAGAAGGAGCACTCAGTTATGAGAAAAGTGCTTTTGGAGGATGAGGTCTTGGCTGCCATGGTGTCTGTCATTGGCACTGCCACCACCCACTTAAGCCCTGAGTGAGTATTATCATGGATGTGGCATGATCCCAGGGAGGATAGCAATCTTGGGAAGAAGCAGCAGGTAGCTGCCTTCTGAGCTGTCCTTTTACCCAGAATAAAATGTGGTGGCAGTTAATTTGTAATTTGCTGGCAAAGTAAGAAGGGGCTTTTAGCACCATGGACTGTGGGGTGGATGAGCCGTGGTCTGATGATTCTTAGCTGCGGTTGTGCATATGGTGCATTTTTTTAACCTATACATTGAGTTCTTTCTGTAGAATGAGCTGCAGAGTAGGGATTTGATCTGTCTGGCTCACGGCTGTTATCAGCAGGGCCTAGAATCGAAATGTTTCCTGTCATATATTGCTACATTAGTAATTGTTGAATGTGTTAGTGATCACGCTCTGGCTCACTGACTCAGTAACTCTAATGGGAACCCCATGGCTGCTTTACAACTCTGGCTCTGTGGTGATATCTAGTGTTCCACCCCTAGCTTAGCTGCCCAGAGTGTCACCCATGTTGTGCCCCTCTTCTTGGATGGCAACATCTCCTTCCTACCTGAAGATAGCTTCCCTTGCAGATTCCAGCCATTCCAGGTAAGTGTCTGATGATCAGATGGGGGAGAATCCTGGGATTTCTGTCCTTCAAATTTCTAGGGCTAATCGGGGATGCGTATTAGGCAGACAAGCCTATTGCTGTCAGGACAGGCTTGATTAGGCTCTTCTTCCTTTATAGGATGGTTCCTCAGGACAGAGGAGGCTGGTTGCACTGCTTATGGCCTTTGTCTGTTCCCTGCCTCGAAATGTAAGTGAACACATTTAAAAAGTACCCTATCCTGACAGGGGAGGTGGGTCCCAGGTGACTTCTGAGCTGAAATGATCACAGGTTACACTGATCTTCGACTTTCCTCACTGGAGAATTTAGTTCTCATCCATCCTGGCCCCTGCTGCCACTTTCTACTGGGTATCTCTGATTCCAAGTGTCTTCTGGGTCCATGACATGACCAAGTTTTTGTAGGTGGAGATTCCTCAGCTGAACCAACTCATGCAGGAACTTTTAGAGCTGAGCTGCTGCAGCTGCCCCTTTTCCTCTACTGCCTCTGCCAAGTGCTTTGCAGGACTCCTCAACAAGCATCCAGCAGGTACTGGAAGTCTCCCTAAATCAACTACTGATAAAATCTGGAAGTTCAGCCCTCATTCTTTTTAAAGGAGTTTGCTAATATAATAGGTCTTCCCAAGGGACCTTGTGACAAGAGTCAAGACCAGAGTTGGGCAAAGCATTACAAGAAGATGACAGAACTAGATGGAGCTTGTACCCTCTTACAAGCTCCATCTAATTCTGTCATCCTACTCCCTACAGGAAGCTTAGAGATAATTCTTTATTAAAAGTAGATGACTCTTTTCAAATGCCAGCACCCCTGCATTATGAGAATACCAGGCTCTCAGGCTGGTGTCCCAGAGTGGCCAGAGTCCACAGCCAAATTATATTGTTCTTTTCTAATGGCTTCTCAGGGAACTCTGCACTGAAATGATTTATATCCTTAGTTATTAAAGGAGAAATATATAGCCTTTGCATCAGTATTTTCTCCCTCCTTTTTAGGACAACAGCTAGATGAATTCCTACAGCTGGCTATGAACAAAGTGGAGGCCGGTCTGGGTTCTGGACCCTATCGTAGCCAGGCCTTCACACTACTTCTCTGGGTAAGGAGTCAGATTGGATTCTGGTTAGACAGAGACAGTTTTGTCTAGTTAAATGCAATTTCTCCATTTGACTTGGGATCATAAGCATGTTTCTCGAGGTTCTGGGATTTGAGTGTCACATCCTGACCATTCTCTTCTCTGATCACAGGTAACAAAGGCCCTAGTGCTCAGATATCATCCTCTCAGCTCCTGCCTTACAGACAGGGTAGGTCCATTCTGAAGACAGGAGAACCTGGGACCTAAACAGGAACTTTCTGTTGATCCTGTGCCTCCCAGAAATTATTGCCATCCTCCTCTTGGGTATTTAAGCTTTTTCTTCCCTGAAGTACCTCAAAGGCTCTCTTTTCTCCATCCAGCTCATGGGCCTCCTGGGTGATCCAGAACTAGGCCCAGCAGCAGCTGATGGCTTCTCTCTACTCATGTCTGACTGTACTGATGTACTAACTCGTGCTGGCCATGCTGAAGTGCGGATCATGTTCCGCCAGCGGTTCTTCACGGATAATGTGCCTGCTTTGGTCCAGGGCTTCCATGCTGCTCCCCAAGGTGAGGATAGTCTAAAAGAAAGGCCTCAAATATATAGGACTCTCCTTTGCTTAGGCCACGTTCACTAAAATAATTTAGGGCCTCAGTGCTTCTTTAGAGTTGTAGTGTGCTCTAAGGGGTTAAACTTGTAGGTTCTTCTCCCACTCTTTTCCTTTGGTGGGCATTATCTTGCTTATTCTGAGCTTGTTTTTTAAGCTCTTTATAGGCTATTGTCCCAGCTTCATCAGAAATTGAGTTGAATTATTAAGCTCTGTATAAGCCTAGCTTCTCCCCTAAGCTTCTCTATTTTTTTTTACAGATGTGAAGCCAAATTACCTGAAGGGTCTGTCTCATGTACTTAACAGGCTGCCCAAGCCTGTGCTCTTGCCAGAGCTGCCCACGGTAAGCCTTACAGTCAGAGCCTCTAAGCAAGAGACCAAACCATTGTCCCAGCTGGGCTAGAGTGGTAGAAGAGAAGCAGGTTCATCACCTGTATGGTCATCTTTCCTGTGGCCTCTTAGTTGCTTTCCTTGCTGCTGGAGGCCCTGTCCTGCCCTGACTGTGTGGTACAGCTCTCCACCCTCAGCTGCCTTCAGCCTCTTCTGCTGGAAGCACCCCAAGTTATGAGTCTTCACATTGACACCCTCGTCACCAAGTTCCTGAACCTCAGCTCTAGCCCTTCCATGGTGCGTTGAGCCCAGCATCCTTTTGGTACCTATGGCTCTCCTTCATGGGTTTCCCCTCACCTCCTGTGGTTGTGTTCCAGGCTGTCCGGATTGCTGCACTGCAGTGTATGCATGCTCTCACTCGCCTGCCCGTCCCTGTGGTGAGTACCTCAGATGTCCTCTCTGGCCTGAAAACTTCTAAGAGCCTGAGAAGTACTTTTTGCTTTAGTCGAGCAGGATTGGCCACCCTGTTATGTGATTGAGGTATGAACTATAAGATGTAGGTAGGCAAGGATCTGCCTGACTACCCTGTAATAGACTGGGCATCCTGCCACTCACCTAACATCCTCTGGAATCACTAAAAAGGAATAGGAAGATTATTAGTTGTAGAGTCAGAGAAGCGACTCATTTGGTTGCCTTGGTTGTGCAAGGCTAAGATTAATTCTTCTAACTCCACAGCTGCTACCGTACAAACCACAGGTGATCCGGGCTTTGGCCAAACCTCTGGATGACAAGAAGAGACTGGTGCGCAAGGAAGCAGTGTCAGCCAGGGGAGAATGGTGAGTTTCTAGGTCATGGGAAGAGATGGGATTGAAACAAGCTTCACTACTAATGCTGCCAACATTCTTTTTTGTCTACAGGTTTCTGCTGGGAAGCCCTGGCAGCTGAGCCCTCAGTCATGGTCTAGACTGTTCTGACAATCTAACCTGGAATTACTAACTATTGAGCCATCTTGCCAAGGCAGGGGGACCACTGGCCTCTGCCTTTCCCACAGACACAGCACAAATGCTGGGCCTCTATTGCATGGCTATACAAGAAACAAGAGAATCCTGATTTCTAATGGATTTGTAAAGTGAGTGTGAGACTACTTGTATCTGATGAAGGATCTTGGGACTTTTCATTTGTATGTCAGAAAAAGATACACTGCTGAGGGGTGAGTGCAGATGGATATGTGGCCCTGAGGACCAGGGATGGTGCATGTGTGTATACTGCTGGAGAATAAAGATTTCTTTTGATAATGGAGCTGTCAGATATTCCCCTCCCCACACACTTATGCCTCAGTAGCATGTAACCAGAAGCATCTCTGTATAAGTTCAAACAATAAAGATAGGGATTAGCTAAGAATTCTTCAAGGCACCCAACCCCTCCAAGTAGGGCACAGCTGGCAGGCATTACCAGAACACCTACTCACTAGGCTTTGGCCCTGACTTACCCCTTCCCTGCCCTAAAGTAGTGGCAATGAGTGAGAAGCTACATATCTTTAAAAATCAAATACCTTTATTTTTTTCTCCCTTCAGCAGCATGTGAGAAGTGGCAGTGACCTCAGCAGTAGGCCTGGTATCTTTGCCCTGTTGAGAAGCCAAGATCTCAGCTCAACCATTCAGGTGTTTTCTCAGACAAGTGGAAGAGGTGGTGGCCAACCCCAATACTGTAACCTGGAGGTTGGGGTCAGCACCCAGCGAGGTTGCTAGCTGCCTAATCTCCAGTCTTTGGCTGGAACTTCTGTTTGCCTGAGTAAAGGGACATCAGTCCTAAGATTTTTTCACATCACACTTTGCTTCTGCAGTGGCCAGGAGTTAGGTCTTTGAGTTGTCCCTGCAAAGTACCTAAGGCAGGCCCACTGGCTCTTTTTTGCTCAAAGATTCCAAGAAGCTATCCTTGGAGGCCTTCAAGACAACAAAGGAAGCAGGACGATGCTCAAGTTGTAGCTGACACAATCCAGCTCACACTGCCATCACAGATGCTGAGTGAGCAGTCACCCAGGGAGGGGGGTCCCAGCTCATTCCATTCCCATGGGGCAGGTGGCTGGAAGGTAACAGCACTCGAGTAAGCCAATGCCTAAAAGAGAAGAAAAATGTCTGAGTTCCAAAAGTTCGTGGGCTTCCTGATCCTCTTTCCTTAGCAAGGATACAGCAATGTATCTGAAGCTACCTTGGCATTACTCACAAAGGTAACAGAAGTCCTGATTTTGTCAAATAAAAGTACCTTTTGGTGCCTTGGAGGTCTTTTGAGTTTTTGAGCTAAACTTCTAAGGGCCACTGCAAGCACAGTGACAACCAGAAATGTAACGAGGATAGAAAGGGAAGTGGGCAAGTACTTATGGCTGCCTACTTTCTCAGTCACTGCAATTTGAAAAATGAGGGAGCTATCTTCATTTATTGTTTTAATATCTCTGTCACAAATAGATTACATCAATCCCAGAAATTATTGGCTTGAACTCTAGACACTGCCATACAAATGAGAGGTGATTGGTGGCTGCTTACTCTACCTAGAGATCCCTTCTTGAGAACAACTTTCTCGGGATTTTATTTTGTTGTTTGTAAGCTTTATTTGCTACTTAAATCACAGTGTTAGCCTTAAGCTCCTCTGGCTCAAAATGAGCAATGATCTCTATTCCTAAAGTCTAGATGTGCACTGTCTAATAATGGTAGTCATTTGCCATATGTGCCTTTTTAGTGAAAATAAAAATTAAAAGTTAAGCTTGTCAGTACATTGTCCACATTTCAAGTGCTCGTGTGGCTGGCTAGTGGCTCTAGGTGTTTTACTTTACCTTCCTGTGTCCACACCCAGGAATAACTTCCAGTTGTCCAAGCAGCCGTAGTTGTAATAATTCCTAAAAACCTAGGGCCAAGAAAAACATGTTTCTACAAAACCCTTTTACTTTAACCCCTTCTAATTTTTGAGTCTAAACTGGCTAAGCTGAAGCTCAGCTAGGCAAGTTCTGGCTTTTTATGATGCTTGCCCTAGCTGGCCCTGACCATGGCCTCTTTACAGGATGGCAGCATCAGTTATCCACCCACCGCCCCAGCCTTCAGCACTACTCACTCTGCCCTTGGCCTGCAGCCGACGTCTCTCCTTCCTGTTGATGTGCCTTTCGATACTAGTCTCACCTCGACTGATGAGAACAGCATGCCATATAGTTAGGGCACCCAGAGCAAGTGCCACAGAACTAAGGAAGGGGACAAAGATTGGTGGGTAGCTTAGAAAGGGTGAGAAGCTATGTTTGAAATTAAGTTGAGAATGATTGGCAAAGAACCTCTCTGCCTAAGTCTATTCTCCCAGCCTACTCACCCTAGATGCACTTTTACTGCACTATGTCTATATAAAAGCAGCAATGAAAAAGCATCAACATGTGCTAAGAAATTATGTGGAAGTAGGGAAATTAGTCTGTATCACTAATAAAACTGTTTTGAATTTCTTAAAATACTCACGTTTGGGAAACTCTGGAGGGTAGTAAAAGCACCAGAGCTGGAATAGGACGGAACAAAATTCAGATTCCAGCTCTACCATTCCTAGCTGTGTATCATGGAACAAATCACTTCACCCTCTGATTTTCAGTTTTCTTTATCTATAAAATGTAGTCACCTACCATTTAGGTAGGAGTTTAATTTATCTTGGCACATAACGATGTCAATACCTTTAAGTGTTCCCTGCCCCAAAATGCTAAAGAAAATGAAATGCTGACTCTTTTTCATCCTAAATTAGAAGCAGCAGTTCACACAGGGACAGGTCCCTGTGGGGACCTAAAAATGTTTTTCTGAAGCTGCCCCTCCCTTAAGCTGTCAAAAATTAGAGTTGTATACCTGCACAGGAACCAGAGGTAGACAAGACTCTTGTGAGTCACTCTTTCTCGGAAGGAGAAGGTGGGTGGTGGGGTCTGGTGATAAGTCTAGAAAAAGAAAACAGCAGAGTCTGGCTCATTTGCTCTGATGGTCTCTACTAGAGCCCCCAGCACCTTCAGGCAGAAATGATCCAAGCCCAGGATGAGAAAATAGGGGGTTAAGCCACAGAGGAGTCAGGGTAGCAGCCAGATGGGTGGATCAAGCCCGGTGGCATCATGTGAACAAACACTGGGCAGAGCAGGTCTGGACAGAATGGCAAAGCACAGGAGGAGCCGACCCTGGGCCTTTAGATCTGACAACACAAATGGGGCTCCAGGGGAAGCCACACCACTCCCCAGCTAGAACTCCTTCACTGTGTGGCTACACTCCCCAAGAGAGAGAACCAGACCCAAACTTACAACGGAATGACTGAGCTCCACTAAGGACCAAAAGAGCAGCAGAGGTACAATCATTAGCCCCAGATCTGCTCAGAATAAGGAGTTTACAAAGGATGGGGAGAAGGGACGATCCAGATGTGGATGCAGACAGACCAGGAGTAAAGGAAAATCAGACTGGCCAAGCTTGATATCTGTCCCCTGGAGCCCCAGTACACAGACTAACACAGACTCCTTGCTGCTCAGGCCATCACCAAGGCAGAGTCCTTGCTCAGCCCAAAGAAGGTGAAAATGGGATAGAGAGCCAAAAACTCATATACCAGGAACTTCCAGCTTGCCCTTGGGCCACTTAGTCTACCCAATACAAACAGCCAGAACACCCTTGATCCAGTCTCAAGCTGCCCCCTCAGCCAGTCTCTACAACTCAACCAGCAGGTGGGCCCCAGTTGCCTTAGCAACTCTATGCCCCCTGGCCTGAGCAGCAGGAGGCAGTGGGGTGGAGACAGCCCACCTGGTTGGCAACCGCCTGTAGTTTGTTCTTGTCGAGCTGTTTCATTTTCTAAGAGGATGGAAAACAGTGCTGGTTACACCCTCAGGCCTCTAGCATGGAAGTGCTACCAGCCCCACTTCTGAGGGACAGACTCCACCCCGAAGTGCTCCATTGAGCTGTCCCACTCCTAACTCTGGGCTCACCTCAATAGCAGCATACGCCTCCCGGAAAAGATCCCAACTTCCGTAGCTGCAGTAGACACAGCCCAGAGTCATGAAAAAGCAGAAAGAGAAAAAGTACCGATGGTTGTAGTGGCCCACACAGTTGTTTAGCCAGGCTGGCGGGGGAAGGATTAAGGACAAGATCAAACACACAACTTCAGGATGTCCAGGCCTCACTTTGTGACTAAATCACCCAAGCCTAGGGCTCCCAGTTACCAAGAACTATTTTCCAAAGGCAGGAAAATGTGGGACTTTTTTACCAGAGGTCGAGGTGAAAGTATCTAAGCTTTTCAGAGTCCTCACAAGTCCCACCAAGAAATCAGGAAAACTGAAATCCATCAGTAAAATGAACCTGCCAGTACTTTAACCTAGTTGAGGTTAACCATACACCTGTATGGGACAGCAGAAGGAGAACAGTGGTTCTATCTGGTACACCCAGTGGACAACCACTGAAGCCTAAACACCTCTTTCCATCCAATAAATGTTAGCATGACGGTCTACAAAAGAAAGAGCTGTTAGAAGAGATGTCTTGCTCCAAAGAGATCTGTCCCAGAGAACCTGTAAGCCTCCTGCTTTCCCCAGGAGATGGTCAGCCACCGCAGCTCCTCTTCCACTAATTTCTCATGAACCCAGTGTTCTCTGCAGGGTTTTGCGAGAAGCCTTAGTTTTGTGGCCCTTAACCCTGTGCAGTGCTCTGGAGCTAAAGAAGGCGGCCTCAGGCAGAAGAGATAATAAAAGGATACGGCAATGATGATCCATCTTCAGCACACACCTGTGAGGGAGGGACACAGGCTCTGTTACGGTGGCCAAGGTTCTTGAGATGTCAGTGCCAATCCTTTCCTACAAGGACCAGCATCCTGCTGAGGTGGAAAGGGCACAGACTTTGAAGAGAGCCAGGCCTTACTTCAAACCCTGCTTCATTGGCTACATGATACTGGATAAGGTAATTCATCTCTCTGAACCTCAGTTTCCACAAGTGGTGATAATGCCTAACTTACAGGACCATCCTGGGGACCAGGTTTCATGATACAAGGGCACAGTGCATGGCATGTGACAGGTGCTTCATAAATGTCTTATCAAACTCCAGGTCTAGATTTGACCCTAGGGCTACAGCAGAAAGGCCACAGTTGGGGTTCAAAGACAGCAAAACCAAGACCCACCTATTGCAGATGCTGCAGTGGTGTGTTCGGGCTGGCTTGGGGTAAATGCACTTCTTACAGATGGAAACTGTTGCAATATCATTCCTACCCTGTGCAAAGAGAAAAGCATCATGACAACTATGGCAGCACCAATTTCATATCTCAAAAGATACCAAGGCACTCTCCCTCCTCACTGCTGGGTGGGACTGGCTCCCAGGGCCTGCAGCCCTCCTTCCCCCAAGCCCTTGTAGGGACCCACCTGGGGTGGATATCCAGGTGGAGTGGTGATGGCCTGGTAGTAATGGAAGACGATGAGGATCAGGTTCCAATGACTATAGAAGAAATGCCAGCAGAGTCGTGGCACTGAGTAGGTTCGAAGGATGAGGGGCAGGACACATAGATAGGCAATGGCCACGATGGAGCTGGTCAGCACGATCACCAGCACCACAAATACCTGCCAACACCAGTGAGTCAGGTGGATGCAGTAAAAGAGCTTGCCAATACCCAGAGTAACTCAAGAATGTCCCTGGGGTAGGGCTAGTATGGGTTCATCAGACACATGTCCCTCTAAACTCCAAAACATCCCTCTTCCTGTTCACTGGGCATCACTCACCACTCCACACCAGCGGATCATGTTGTCCACTAGCCAGTAGATGGGCTCAAAGGCAGCATCAACAGCCGTGTCGCTGCCCCCAAAGGAGTTGTAGAGCAGGGAACGCAGACAGACCTTGCCATAACGCCAGCGCCGTACCAGACCCCGGAGCAGAGGCGGGCAGCGGCGCCTGGAGCCCAGAAGCAGAAGCAGGCGCAGGCAGAGGCGGGCAGGGCCCAGCAGCAGGCTCCACTGGCCCCGCATGGCTCCTAAGAGAGAACATTATTGTGAGTGGCCAGTCTAGGTCCTGTCCCTCCCTACCCTACCAGTGGGGAGAGTCTGAGCACCAGTTTAGAGGCAAACACCAAAGACTAAGGCCCAGCTAGGCCAGTCACCAGCTGTGGGAAATAGGAAAGTCACTTCACATCTCTATGGAATGTGTGGTGCACGTGTCTCAACCCAATTACAGGAGGTAGGTCTGGAGGTACTGAGTGGGCAGAAATCATACTTGCATCACGTGGTTGTACAGCAAATCCAAGATGATGCACACCTAGAATAAAGGGCCACAACAAAAAGGTGAAGGAGAGGTAGACAGCTCCAAGCTAAAGTAGGGTCTTTGGAGTTGCCTGTGTAGGCAGGCCACTGGGTGGAGCATGGCTAACGTGCACAAAAGTGCCCACTGTGTCTCTGTGCGCATGGCCACTGTAGCAGAGGTTTCCCGGAGTCCTTACCCATCCTAGCCCATCAACTGGCCTCCTAAAAACTGCTCTTGACCAAGGAACAGGCCAGGTGGCAGGGAGGAATGCACAGCATGTGGACACTGCAGCTACCTCTGAGTCTTGGCAAAAGATACTCATCCTTCTTACTCCCCCTGGGCTGATGTTATAGGTTACCAGATCCAATCTGGTAGCATGAGAGTCCTGTCTCCTATCAGGACAATTCAACTAAGATGCTTCATTCTCCAATTCCAGTCCCAGCCACATCCAAAGGATACAGAAGCCAAGATAACTTCAGGTATTCAGAGAAGAATAACACTACCAGCAGTGGGAGAGGGGCCTCTATGCTGGGCTCATGAAGACCACAAGGCCTGCCCTCTCAGTTGTTTTCCCTGCCCTGTTCTAGCTAAACACTCAAGAGCCTTCTCTGTGGTTGCTGCCCTTGGCCCCACGCTTCTCAACCAGCCTTCCCAGTTCTTTAGCCCTTTGCACGGTTCCTCTGCACGTACATTCATCTCCTCTATATGGTTTCAACCTCATCCAACAGCCACAGGAGGTCAGCTGCTCATGAAAGAAGACACAGCTTTTTTTTTTTTTTTTTTTTAGGTGAGGCAACCCTTGGTTGACTTCAGATTACAAGGACCCTGTCAATTTACAATACCTTATTTAAAAATTTTTTTTTTTTTTGTCTACATTGGTATTCCTAGGTGGCCTCCCAAAAGTACTGTCCTCAGCAACTCCAATGACTTATTTAACAGGCAGCTCAAAACCCAGCAGAAACTGGAGGAGGCTGCTCCACTGTAGGGATAGTTTCAGTTCAGTAATTGGAGCAAGGTAATCTCCTTGCAAACTGGCTCATCACCACAAGAGGCCTGTCAAAAAACCCACTTAATTACCTTCTTCCATAAGCCCTGTAATGACCTAAGGGAAAAAGAAATCCAGCTGAAAAGGCCAGCAGATAAAGACAAGACAATTCATAGGGACCTACTCTCTGCACCAGGATAAAGAAACTGGCAATTTCCATTATTATTACCTCCTAGGAGCTAGAGAATTAAAAGGTAGTGTAGAAGAGAGAAAAAGGAAAAATTCAAATTTCCTAACTCCTTTGTGTTGGACTATTATTTGGAACCATAATTTGGCTTAAAGCATGAATTTTCAAAATAGTATACAGCCACCACAATCAAATAAAGAGGGGAACATTTTACTCCGTAACAAATCCAAGTGACTTCGATTGTCCAAACCACTGTTCATTCCCTTACTATGGTTAATAGAGTTTCCTATTTGGTAAAATACTTTTTATAGTAATAGAATGCAAATAAGACACATTCCTCATGTCATAAACACGAATTATATAGTATCCCTCCTATCTACAAAAAAAATATATTTCTTCTCAGTTTCTCCACTTTCTGGATTGTTCTCAACCACTTCCAGAATTCCTGAGCTCTACAGAAAATGCCTGCCTCAAGAACTAGACTTATCAACTCTCATCTGCCCCACAACTTGACTACTTAGGGTTCAATTCTGCCTTTAAGTGGTTTTGTAACCTTGGGCAAATTACCAAATCCTGCCAGGACTCAATTTCCTTGTGTTCCCATTCAGTGAAGAGATAGAAATAAATGTTAAGGTCTCTTCCAGCTCTAACCCTTTATGATTCCACACATACACTTGGTAAAGTATAAATGAAATGTTTACAAAGTGCTTAGCACAATACCTGCCTCATGGACATACTCAATAAATACTTATTGAATGAATGACCTGGGATGCCGAAGTGGAGAGGCTGGTCAGATGTCTATCTGTCCTACCAATAACAGCAAAGACATTCCTGCCATTAGGATAACACTGAGTAAGTTGCTGCTATTATTCTTCATTGTTAGAATGATAGCACTAAAGAGCTAGAAGGCATTTTAGAAAACAAGTCCAATCAGAAATCAACCCAAACATGTAAACAGAAAGCTTGTAGGTACAGAGCCTCAGAGCAGATTTGAGTAAACAAAGTCTGAAGCCAAGCTCCCCTCATTTTAGCTAGTGAGGTTTAGGGGCTATGAGGAAGCCAGGGAAGAGATATGTAGTCGGTGGGGCCATAACTGAATATACAGAGTTGTCATTTCAGGAAATTGAAGTAAAGCAAAATTTGAAAAACTGTGTATGGGGGTGGGGAGGTAATCAGAGTGAACAGAAGAGGAAACAGAGCAAAGCACAGCTTCACTATCACCCCAACCACAAACCCTGAACACTCTGATGCCTCAGTAGTAACCACCGGCCATAGTGACATCTGCCACCAGATTAGAGCAGATTGCAGGCCGTGGCACTCTCCTCTTCCCAAGGCTCTTAAGTTACCATCTGTTTCCCAAGGGAAAAAAACTGGATGGAGGGGTGGGGGCATACACAGGAAAGGACGGATTCCAAAGCCACCAGAAGAGGAAACCGATGAAAGTCATAGCGAATCTCATTTGGACAAAGATGCTGCTCCCGGGATGTTTGCAATCTCAAGCAGCAGGTGTCAGTCATCAGTAAGAGCAGCATTTTATTCATGTGCAGACTTCCCTTCCAGACTAACATGCAAGGAAAAGAAAAAGCTAAGGATGGGCCCAGACGACTCTTGAGAGTATCCGACAGTATGAGAAGCTGCAGTTACAAAAACCGGAAAAAGGTTTTGTTTCTTAGTGTGGGTGACATGGTAAAAGTGCGATGGACTGGAAGTTTAAAAAACGTAGGCTCCTCTTTGGGCTCTACCTTAAACTATCTTCGAGACACTGGGCAAATTAAATTCTATCTCTGGATCTGGTTTGCAAATCTATGAAATGGGCGAGATGGGTTGGTTGGCCTCCTTCCATCTTCGCGCGTTTCGGCTGCCCGAAGGGTATACTCTACCCAGCTAGTGCTGGGCGCGGACTCACAGGGCTGGGCGAGCAGAGAGCAGGAAGCCGGGCTTACCGTAAGGCCCCGGAACAGGGCCCGACCCTAGAAAAAGGGACAGGACTGGGAAGCAAAGGCCGCGGCTTCACTCTTACCTGCCGCCTGCTGACTCCCCAATCAGCCAAATCGACCCCGTAGCCTCCGCTCACTGCCACCCGGCCCAGCTCCGTGCCCTGGGCGGGCTCGGCTCAATCCAGCCAACCATGACCCGCCGCCCACAAAACCAGCCTGAAGACCTGGACCCGCCGAGAGCCCATTCTCAACCATAGGCGCAAGCGCAAGCAGCCGCAATCCGGAGCCCCGCCCCCGGAGTCGTCCCAGGGCACCCTGGGAAGTGTAGTTTACTTTTCATTAAAGTATGCGGGTGGTCATGTGACAGACGCACCAATTGGCGTGTTTCTTACTGAGAAACTGGATTTTGGCCAATAAGAAGTCGGCTTTGTTTTTCTCGGCGTTTGGTGGCAGTCATGGCGCCACCCGTGAGGTACTGCATCCCTGGTAAGTGAATGGTGCCCATAGCGAATCCTGAATAGGGACAGAAGGAAGGCTGGATGGCCAAAAGCTTCTGGGCACTCGTGACTGATGCCGTGTCTTTTCTTCAGGCGAACGTCTGTGTAACTTGGAAGAGGGCAGCCCCGGCAGCGGCACCTACACCCGGCACGGCTACATCTTTTCGTCGCTTGCTGGCTGCATGACGAAGAGCAGCGAGAACGGCGCGGTAAAGAGGGCGGTTTCCTGTCTCCTCTATCTTTGCCTTTGCCTTAGGCTGACCCTGATTCCGCGGTCCTTAGACAGTGATACTGCGGACGCGTGTTTAGTTTCTCACCAGTAGAAGAGTTGGTCGGTCTCTTATGTTTCATCCGGCTGTGGTCCCTGCTGCTGAGCATTTATTTAGCCTGCAGTTGTGTTGGTTTCGCTTGGTTGTGTCGCTGACACTCAGGGAAGGAAGTTGGAGAAAGAACAGAGGTGAGCTCAGCCCTGGAGTGCGGTGAATACTGTCTGAATCCTCCCTGGTTTCATCCATATTCCCACCTCACTCCGCAGTCTAGTTATATACAGGCTTCTTTCAATGTCGCTAATGCGCTAAGTTCTCTCCCACCACAGAGCCTTTGTATGAACGCCGACTGTACAGAACACGCGCCTCTCCTTAACCCATTGAATTTTACCTGTCCTTCAGATAGCCTAATTCTCACTTTCTCAGGGAACACCTCCTAGATCCATTAGTTGAGAAAAGGAGTTTTGGTTTTTTATTCATTTGTCTTGTTAAACACTCACGAAGAATTGTATCCCTTTCCTTCCAAGCACTTATCTCAGCATATAATTAAACACTCAGTTGTATGTCCCCATTAGACTCTTCCCCTACTAGACTCAAGATCATTAAAGCAGGCCTCATTACCATACCTTAAGAGCCTAGCACAAGATAACTGCTCAATTATTGCTTGTTGAATGCATGAGTAATACTATGCTTCCTAGTACCTGAGGCTGATCTAGGATTAACTCAGAATCAGATAAACAGTCTTTAAAGAAGCATCTTAAGGACAGGTAGCAGAGTATAAAGAAGATTCAGAGTGAGAACACTTAGGTACTGGCTAACTAGACCTTGATTCTGCTTTAGGTAAGAAACAAACTCTCTGGCTTTAGGTTTTTCTTCATCTGTAAAATGAGAGGCTTTTTATTTAATCAGTTTGGGAATTTCCTTAACATTTCTAAGTTTATTTATTTCACAGATGTAGATATCAGTTGAGCATGTTCATGTGCCAGGCTAAGTGCTGAACTCTAGGAGTATGGTAATGAGCCACGTACACAGGCATGGTCTTTGCTATTAAGGAGCGTAGACACAAATTGTAAACAAGTAAATGCTCAAATTAATATATGGTTACAAAGGAGATGACTGCTTTAAAAGAATACTACAGGGTATCATGAGAACATATCATAGGCAAATCTATCCTAGTCAGTAGAAGTGACATTTAATGAGAACCTGAAGGATATTTAAGGATTGGGTGGGTGGAGAGGGCTCTGTCCTGGCAGAAACAACAGGTTGAACAGAGGTTCTGAGTTAGGAAGAAATTCAGTGAGTTGGTGAAACTGAAAGAAGGCCAGGAGAAATGAAGCATAGTGGATGAAGGAGAAATTCATGAAAGATGAGGTTCAAAAATACTATCTAATTCCAACATCCAATACCTTGCTCAAAGAGAAAACTCTACAAATATTCCCTTGAACTGGAAGTAAACAAGTAAGCCACTATTGTGTAGCATTTATTTGGAAATACTAGCCTGTACCATAAAAAAGAAATAGAAGCAGTATATATATAACTATATAATAGATACAGTTGTATACCAAGAAATTCCAAAGAAAATCACCAAAATCTTGTTAGAACTAATCTGAAATGGTTAGATTATGTCTTCTGGAAGCATTCTTCCTGTGCTCCCTTGGTCGTCCTTCTCTCTAAAATTTCTAAGGCTTTCTGCTCTGGGCTACAAATGAATCTGTAGTCCACCTGTCCTCGTGACTTCAGTTGTGGACCTCGGCATTTACATCACTATCAAACCACAAACACCTGTACCCAAACTTAGCCAGGATACTCATGTGTTTCTGGGTTCTTGTTTTGTTTTGTTTTGTTCTTAATTTTGTAGCTTCCTGTTGTGTCCGTGATGAGAGAAACAGAGTCCCAATTACTGCCAGACGTGGGGGCTATTGTAACCTGTAAGGTAAGTTAGTCTTAACCTCTCAGCTTAGGACAACCATCCAATGCTGAAATGATCATTGTAGAACTGCAGTGTTCAGTATGGTAGCCACTAACCACATAGGGCCATTTAAATTTAAGTAAATTAAAATTTTAAATTTGTTCATCAATTCCACTAGCTGCATTTCAAGTGCTTAATAACCACATGTGGTTAGTGGCTGCCATATTGGTTAACATGGAACATTTCTGTCATCACAGAAAGTTTTACTGGACTGTGATCATCTAGAGATTTCTAGGATAATGATGAGTGTAGCCAAGTTCAGGCTTGCATAGTTTTTTCACAGAGCTGGTTCCCTGAGTATGTAGTTTTACTTGTGTCTAGGAAACAGAAACACAGAAGGGAGGGATGGAGGCCTATATTTTAACATCTAAAGTGAGACCTCTTTCTGCAGAGAAACAAAAGACTTTACTATTATAGCATCCTTATTGCATGTAAAGTCTTTTAAGGTGTTTCATGAGAAGTACAAATTAATGCTATGATGATCAGTAACTGTAATATATCATCCCAGATTAAATTAACTTGGAACTCTTAGTTTCTTTCTTTATAAGTTGCTCCAGTGGAAAATCTATGTGTGACTGTGAAAATAACTGGAGAGGCAATGATCCAGATATTATGCAACAGCCAAAATGTAGACTTAAATTCTGTCCACTTATACAGGCCCGTGTTAAAGGTGTAGATTTGCTATAATGCCCTTGTCTGTTTATGTTAGACTTCTGTATTTTTTAGAATCCATATCATATTATTTCCTTTAATTCCTGCAGTAACTCAGTTGGCCAGAATGGCTCTTAGCTGTTTTATATCTGTCACTTGTGCAGGGATAAGTAGGAGTTAACTTGCCTTAAATTCTATACTTTACAGTAGAGTTGCTTAGGTGAAAATCCTGGTCATTCCTAGTCTGTTGCTGCCTCCTTGAGCTAACAACTGCTAACACTCTAATGATGATCTTTTCTCTATTCCACAGGTCTCTAGCATCAATTCACGTTTTGCTAAAGTACACATTCTGTATGTGGGGTCCACACCACTTAAGAACTCTTTTCGAGGAACTATTCGGTGAGAAGTATTCTATGTTCAAATTTGCCTCAGCACCTTGAATGAGGTTGGAATTTTTAGGAATAATTACAATTCCTACTCCTGCTTATCTTCTTAGTGCTTTGATTCACCCCAGGTAGTATTCAAAGAAAATACTATAATATATGAGTTAGGACAAAAGGAAAATTTAATGAGATAGGGCTTAAGAATATAGCAAAAAAGAATTGAGCTAAGCTGGAGATTTGCAGTGTGGGATGGTTCATATCAAGTAGAAAGCATTTTAGGAAGTACCCTCCTTTCCAGAATTTAATATAAATTAAACCCCAGGATTTGTAGGACATTACAAAGGTTAATGGGTGAAATGGTGAGATTCCGCCCCCCGCCGTGGCTTCTTTGAGAAGGGACAATTTTTGTGAGCCAGGTAATTTAATTTCTGAGGCCCTTTCCAGCTTCACGATTACGAGTGATTCTATAGTGCTTCTGTTCAAGCTCTCCTACTGCAGCAAAGTTCCTTATCCTTTCTTACCAAATCTGATCTGCCTTTCTGTAATCAGATGCATTGATACTGCTGCTCTGTGTGATCCAAGAATGGGAAATGTGGTTTTCTCTCAGTGAGACCTGATGATGCTTCTCCACCTTGCTCCTCTGAGTGACAGCTGGGTCCCAATTATAGCTTATTCTCTCTGCTCTTGTAGCTCTTTGTCTGCTGGGTGACTGGAGGATAATTCTTTCTCACAGATAATTAATTTTTCTGTTCATTTTTTCTGTTCTTTTTTTATAGCAAGGAAGATGTCCGAGCTACTGAAAAAGACAAGGTTGTTGATTGGTTCTTTTTCTTTTTTCCCATGGCTTTGGGAATCTAAATCCTTTTAAATTATGCCAGTGAATATCAAAGATCTGTGGGAATAGAATCCAAAGAATTTGAAGGTGTGCCCTACCAGAAAGTGTGGAATTTACCTCACTGTCACTTTCCATATGATTTATGTTCATTCTGTTGACCAGAGAGGGGCTAGTTTACTCTTTGCTTTGAAGCCAGGTATTTATTCATTGCTGTTTTCTCAGATTTACTCTGGACCCTTTCAGAGCCATTTATAGTGCCTTTTGCCCAGGTCAGATTCCAGATTAGGTTACTGGATCCAGAATCTTTCGTGTATATGATGATGTAAAAGCAGTAAAAGTTGTTGATTGACTTGAGTAATGACTTATACCCTCTGGTATTAGAAAGTAGGCTGGCTGTACTAGAGGGATTAATAGTCTCAGGTAGACCTAGACTACCTGATCTAGAGCTTTCAGTTAACATTCCTGTTCTTTCTTTACAGGTTGAAATTTATAAGAGTTTCCGACCAGGTGACATTGTCTTGGCCAAAGTGGTATCCTTTATTCCCAGCAGACCTGTGGTCCTTTGTCGAAAGAAGAAATGGAAGTAGAGAAACAACTGAAGTGGCTATAGGAGGGAGGACTTATAACCCTTCATTTTCCTTCACCAATATTATGTGACCAGATCTCCCTAGGTGATGCACAGTCCAACTACCTCCTGACCACTGCTGAAAATGAGCTAGGGGTGGTGGTGGCCCACAGTGAATCAGGTGAGTTGGTTCATGTTTCCACATGCTTACCTATTGTTGGGAGCTACGATTTAATCCATTGTTCTCCCTCATTTCGCTTATTTTATAATTGTTTAGGAAGCTGTATGAGTGTAGATATTTACTACTGAGATTATGATTCTCCTTATGTAAATCTATAAATATTCCTCCATAAATCAGTGGAATAAACAAGTTTTTTTTTTTTTTTCTGTATGAGGTGAGGTTCACTAGGTAGTTTGGTGACACTTCACTTCATACCCAGCTGAAAAGAGAAGAATCTCAGGCAAATATTTGGGGTACTAGCTCCAATACCAGCTTTTCCCTTGTAGGTGTCCAAATGGTTCCCATCAGTTGGTGTGAGATGCAGTGCCCCAAGACCCACACTAAAGAATTCCGGAAAGTGGCTCGAGTACAGCCTGAATTTTTGCAGACCTAAGAAGTCACAGTTTACCCCAAGGAGGGGTAAGCTGTTTCCAAGAGTACATGTATGAAATATACAGTAAGGTGCTGTTGTCTTATCCAAACATCTGGAGTCAGCCAGCAACCCCCTTTAGAAAAGTCTGCCAGAGACTTCCTATGTAGGTGAAACGTTTTTTTTATAAACCTTTCAGTGGATTTCATTCTCTTGAGTGAAAAATTTCTCTTTTGGAGGCTCCATAAACAAAATGTATAAAATGTTAGAAATAGCCTGTTCCTTCTGACAGTCTTATGATTTTTTTTTTTTTTTTTTTTGCTGTGACAAAAAAACAAACAAAAAACCCTTTTTATTAAATGGATTTTATGGTTTCTTTTGTCTTGAGTAGGGAAAGGAATCTAAATTGTCATGACTTGGAGCAGAGGTTTGCCTGATGACACCCATTAACTGACACATGTGTTTGCTTGCTCTGGACAAAGCCTAATCTCTAATCTTTTTGTTATGTTTTAAATACTCTGCT